>PJEM01000650.1:0-93065 GCA_004023845.1 Helogale parvula
TATAGCATCACATCATTGACAGTAACTTTAACCAATTACAGAGTGGACCCAGAACCCTCAGGTAGGGCGTGACTAGGACCCTCAGGTAGGGCGTGACTAGTCTTAACCTCCGTCTTTAGGCCCGCCCCCAGAAATGTTAATGGTGTTAGCTGGCCTTCAAGGTCAGAGGGGAAACCTGAATCAAACCTGCATCCTTACACTTGCTGCTCTTGTTTTGTTTCTCCTGACAATTTAGATTACATTTTTTGGAAAACAATTGTTTTCCTCCAACTCCTCTTTTTTTTTTTTTTTTTTAATATTACAACAGAGGGGCACCTGCATGGCTCAGTTGGTTACGCTGGTTAAAGCGTCTGACTTTGCCTCGGCTCATGATCTCATGGTTTGTGAGTTCGAGCTCTGCATCGGGCTCTGTGCTGACAGCTCAGCGCCTGGAGCCTGCTTCCGATTCTGGCCCTGTCTCTCTCTGCTCCTTCTCTGCTCGTGCTCTGTCTCTCAAATATAAGTAAACATTAAAAAAACATTGGAACAAAAACATCGATTGCCCCATTTCAGTGGGACTGGCTGCCTGGTGTCACTCTCTTACTCCCCTGCCATTCATTTGGGCTGCCGGGTGGTCGGAGCACGTGGAAGGGGCCACCAGAGTGTCCTGATGATGCTGACGGCATTACTTTAGCTCCAGGAATTGAGTTGCACCCAGAAATGCTGGGAATAGAGCTTCTTTTCTATAACCCCTTACTATTAGCCTTCTAGTCCCTACCCTCTGCCCCCTTGGACTTTGAATTTGAATGAGACAAAGACCAAGTTGGAGCCAAAGAGAATGGGAAGCGGATTTACAAAACATTCTATCAGCCTTGACTTCGGGTATAAAGTGGCTCAGATTTTATAGCCCTTTCTTCTCTAAATGTTCCTAATTTTCTTTTTCCCCCGTTTCCCTACCGTTTCTTTTGACCTTGAGGGATTAAAGTGTCCCCTTGATGTGTGCTTGCTGACTCTTAGGGGACCAGGGGCTGGGTCCTGAAAGGTCTTGGAATCCTTGCGAGGTTCCTGACTCTACGCGGTGGGCACTGTAACGGGCACTGGCAGCCTCGCCCCGGGATCCCGGCTCCGACTCTGCTACCATCTGCCCAGCTAATCCACTTTCCAGGCTGGTGTCTAGCGCCAGAGAGCGTCTGGGGCTGGGAGTACCCTGGTGCCATCTAAACGACTCCAGCTTCCTGGGGATCAGTTTGCAGCCTTTGTTATCTTTTGGCAGAGCCGCCCTATCTTTATCTTTCTCCTCCTCTTGGGAGTTGGACCACTCAAATTAAACTTGGTTTATTATTTAGGGACTTCATGGGGAGGAGTTGAGACAGTCGCTCTGAGCGCAGAGCACTAAGCTTCCAGGCAGATATTGTGTGTGCATCTGAGTGTGTGCATGTGCCTGTGCACACTTGTGCACGAGTAACACACCCAGGAGACCGTGAGGGCTCTTGCCGATCTTGGAAAGATGAGTCCAGGATGGATGGATCTTTTTTGCAGAAGCTGCAGGAACCAAGACAGGTGCACAACACCAGTGTCAGAGGCCTCAGATGGCTGGTAAGTAAAGAGCAACTTCCTCCTTTTTGTTTTTTGTTCTAGGTGATTGCAAACAATTTAGTTGACAGATATTAGATCTTCCAGTTTCCTCTTCACAGACTGATATTTGTGAACCCCCCTATTTATACTTGTGTGCAACTGTGTAATCTGAGTTTGCGTTTCCTTTTTAAAAAAATTGTTATGGTATTCATGAGTGATGGACGTTCACCACCCACAGTTTTGCATTGTTATTATTTACCCAACTTTTCTCCATTGTTTCCCCAACTTTAAATATCCGGGGAGGGGGGAATCTATTTGAAGATTTCTGGCTAGGGGAGGTTTTTCTGGGATAGGTTTTGGAAATAGCCAGATTCTCAGTGTGAAGGTTACTGTGGTAAGGCCTGTGATTTTGCAGCATGTTGATAAATTCTATGTCGCTAGGTATTTAAATCCATAGTCAATCCTAGATACATTGTAGTAAAATACCCAGCTGAATGATTGGCGAGTGCCTAGACATAATCAATAAACTGAGAGATGTTGCTTTTAGGTTTTTTGTTTTTGTTCTTTTGTTATTGTCTCTTTTCTTAACTTGCTCATTAAGAATCCTTATCGGATCGAATCTTTCTTGTTGAGATTGGAAAAATAATAACAAATTGTTCTTATACTTGCTTTTTTTGTTCCAAGATTTAACTTAGGACTTGGAAAACTGTAGCCCACAGTCACTCTGGCTCACTGCTTATTTTTATAAATAAAGTTTTATTGAAACATGGGCAGACTCATATATATGTAACTATACAACTGACCAAGCTCAAGTAACCTGTCAGGAGCTAGGAGAGATACTCAATTGAACAGAACACAGTCCTATTCTCAGAGTTAACTGTTCAGTAGGAGAGATCTGCTAACATAACTAGAGTGTCTGACAGGCTCTACTAGTGGCTATGGAAAAAGACACATAGTAATGGGATTCAAAGGAGGTAAATGACTTTAACAGCCCAGTCTAGTAAGTAGGAAGAAACCTTGGAAGGGAAATTTAGAAACGTGATGATTGCTTTTTCTAACAGTAAAGGAGATCTTCATCTATAGCATCCAGCTGCTTGCTGAAGTAGACCTTTGCTTCTTGAGTACAGGGAGTCTTGTTTTTTCCACAGAAAGGATAGGAGGAATCTTAGTTATTTGGTATGAGATTCGCAGTTATAACAGACTCAGAGATGCCTCATTTTAGGACATAGATAGGAACAAAAATATGATTGAAACCAAAGTTAGCCTGGACCTAGAAGTGATCCACTGAGATTATCTACTAATACACCACTCTTCTTACAGCTAAAGAAACTGAGGCTAGGAGATCTAGTTAGTTGTATAAAATCTATACTAAAGTCTCTGGAGCCTAGGACTTTGGACGTGTTGCTCTTTTCTAAATGTCCCTGTAGTTTCTTCCAGTCTTTAAGCCAGATTCTCTGTGGATGTGGAGAACATCTCAGACTTATCTTCATGAACTCTTTGTGGCCTTAAAGACCTTATTTAACATCCCAGTTCTTTCCTCGGTCCCCCCGAATCCCCAAATCACAGATGGGGGAATAAAGTATTGACCAAGCCCCTTAGGATTCTACCTGCTCCCAGCTGCCCTGTGGGACTGCTTATGGGGCAGACTTTTCCAGGCTGGGCTGGGTGTTCTGCTCTGCTGGGGTGCCCCCTGTTTTATAGTGATTGGACACCCGCATCAGGGTTTATTGTGGAGGAGGAGGATGCAAGTGGGTGGATGATAAAAATGACCCACAGGTAATAACGGGGGATGGCTTGATCTTCTTTTAACGGCCAGTTAGTGTTCATTGTTTATTTATTTGAAAGTATTCGGTAAGCAGCCACTTTATTCCGGGCTCTGTTCTAGGCACTTGGGATACAACAGTGGTCTAAACAGACAAGAATCTTCCCTTCGTGGGTCTCACATTCAAAGGTGCTTCACAATGGGAGAATATTTTTCATGGAATGTGGGCAGGTTGAGGTGTTGAACCTGAGGTATGAAGGCCGGGGTCTGAGGACAGCATCACCACTTTGCCATCTTCGTAACTGTGCATCTCTTACTTCTCATCTCATTTCCCTGTTGCCGAGTGTCTGTCTCCATAATACTTTCCCCCCATTCCTCTAGGAATGTCTCCTCCCCGCCTTCTTTCCTGGTTCTACTAATTTGGCTTGACCTTGGATTGTTAGGTTCTCCTATCATCTCTTGCTAGAGGCCCTGATGTCAGATGTGTGTCCTTGTGTTGGACTCTGTGATGCTGTGCTCTCTCCAGTTTTCCAGCCCTGACCCAATCCCACTCAGCAGGTTGGGTTCTAGATCCAGGGTCCCACCCAAGGGTCAGCTTACTTCAGGGAACAGCTCCATCCCTAACTGTCTGTAATCAGGACTTCCATCATGTTGTTTCCCCTTCTGTGATGGTATTTATTCACTGGGTATTAATGGTATTTATTCATTGGGTATTAATTCACTCATTTAATAATGTTTATCAGATACAATTTTAGGCAGGGATATAATGGCGAAGAAGGTCAAATCCCTATTCTCATAGATCTCATATTTGTAGATGACGAATCAGGGTTGAATTTTGGTTAAATTCAGGGACTCATTCTTCATATGCAAAATGATGAGTTTGGAGTTAATAAACATCCTTTTTAGCTCAAAAATGTCTCCTTTTCAGTCATTCACGCTCTCTCTCACTTCCCTCTCTCTTACTTCCTCTGTCTATAGTGGATTGGTTATTATATTCAGTTAATGTTATAAAAATGACCAGGATTTTTAAAGGCAACCTAAATGAAGTAGAATAGAGAAATACAAGAATTCCTTAGGTCCTGGATAAGATGGGCACCATTTGGATAAGCAAAGTGGGAAGTGACAGTCCTTTGACACCTGCGAGTTGGGGTTCATTGGTGGTTTGAGGGAGGACTCTGCCTGGGGAAAATTAACAGCGTCCACAGAAACAATGGAGGGTGTAACAGCTGAGGGGAAGGGTGGAGGAGGGCAGGGGCTCCATGGTCCTCACCTGATTTTAGTGCTCTGCTCTTGTACATTTTGCAAATGGAGGAAACCTAAGCAGTGCATGTTTTAGGGTTTGATCATGAAAAGAGAAGACAGAGGAGCTGTTTGAGTTTATCTTAGGTGAAGTTAAGAATCTTGTTTTACTGGTTTGTTGATAATAGAATGGGTAGAGCTGGAAGAGATGATTAAATTAATAAATATTCAATGATCATTCTGGATCTAGCAACTATGCACGCCAATTTCAAATAATGTATTCTATTGTCTCCATAAATAATCCTGTCATCATAACCTGCATGTCAATATTTGGTTCAGAAAATATAATCACTGGTTGCTATTATTGTCTACAAGGCATGATACTAAATTATCTTGTCATCTAATTCAATTTTTATCATTATCTCTTTGGCAGTTTTGTTGGAAGAAACTAGTAAAAGGCTAATAATCCCAGGCATAATTTCCTTCTTTTACCAGGTGTCTTTAAGACGCCTTCCATCAATTCTGACTATTTTTCTAAAGGTTTTTTTTTTTTTTTTTTAAACCTGGATCATGATTTGTATGATGAGATTAGGTTGGGGATGGTGGGTTTTAAATTAATTTCTGATAGTGTGGAAAGAATATATTCCTTTGAGAAAATTGAAACCACAGAAAAACATAGAGGGGAAAAGAAAATTTCCCCATGGCTTGCCCTTTCCCAAGAAATAATACTGGAACATAAGAGGACATGGGGAGGAGGTTTTGCCAGTTTTAGGCTCTGTTTCTGTACCAAGAAGCTCCTGGCACATAGCTGACATGCAGTAAATATTTGTGGAACAAATAAATGACTGTTTGGTGTATTTCCTTCAAGTCTTTTTTTCTATATACATATGTATGAAGATTATATAATAATGATTACCTTTACATCTTTGAATCAAATTCCGTATTTCAGTTTTGTATCTCCTTTTTTTGATCCCAACCATGGATGCATTTATGTTCAGGCGTTCTTGGAGGGATCAGAAGAAAATACAATGAAAACGGCATTCCATATGGAATGATTTAAGAATGTTTCATTTATATTTCTTGGTGATTAAGAAATCTGAAGTTGGTGCTTTCTTTGCTTTTGGGCTTGACTTCACCATCTATGCAACTGTGTTTGTAGAATCCTTGCTTACTGCAGAGAGTCACCGTTCCGTGAGGATGATGTGCTAGTGACGTATAGGCAAAGTTAAGAACTCAGCTTCTGGAGTCAGAAAAACCATCATTTGAAATCTTTCTCTCCTACAAGACTAGATGATGTGACCTTGGACAAGTGTCTTGCACTTTATGCATCGTATTTCTGTGTCCATAACGTGGGTTTGCATTTGTTAGAGAGGCTAGTTAAGGTACTTTGCCATAAAAAATAACACCCTGGAATCGAATTGGTTTAGGACAATGAGCACATTTTTCGCTCACACAAGTCTGAGTCAGGTCTGGGCAGCTGATGGGGAGAGGGAGGAAGGGGTGAACGCTGTCCCCTTTCGAATGACTCAGGATCCAGGTTACCTTCTTCTTGGGATGCTGCCATCCCAACTCCGCGGGTGACCTTTAGTGTCTGCAGCAAAGGAGGAGAAGGCCAGTGATGGCACCCAGCTCTTAGCTGCCTTGACATCAAAGTCACACATTTGATACCATCTCCGCTTGCATGTCATTGTGTAGATCTAGGCATAGAGCCGCACTCAAGTACAGGCGCTGGAAGTGAAGTTTCAGACACTGCGGGAGAAAAGGAGACCCAGGCCCGGTTGAGCACTAGTAGGTTTTGCAGCAGAACCTCGTAGCCGTACCTTCAACAGATGTTGGTATAATCCAAACGTTCACCAGCCTGTGATTGAAAAAGGAGATTACGCTTTGTTTTTTAATCTTAAATTACTATGACAAGGAACCTCACTAGGCAAATTGTTAGAACTTAACCCGCCTCAAAATGCCTTTCAGTGACTTTGAGGAATTCTCAGGGTCCTGCTCCTGGGTATTATCTAAGAGGCCTTTTGGATTTCCTTGTCCTGGTGCTTCCCCTTCCCCTTTGGCTAACTCTCCTGTTACTGAGGGGACTGCGCTTGCCTGTTTGTCGGGCACTGGTGACCGCCACTCAGTCTTCTTCTCATGTTCTCCCTGGCTCCCTTCAGGACAGCCCCCAGGAGGCTCAGTTCATAGGATCATACTGGGGCCTTGAGGGTAAAGCAAGCAAGACCCAGAGGTAGTTCATACTCATTACCAGACATGTTTGGGCTCACGGAGCTTCTGACCTAAACCTAACTTCAGAGTCTCCTGTTCTGCTAATTCAGGGCTCACCTCCGTCTCTCCCCCACCATGCCTGGAGTCAGACCCTTAGTGGTCTGGGGAGAAGACCAAATTAACATACGTCCCTGCCCTATTTCAAGGCATTGAAACAAAACTAACAATAATAACAAAAAACTGTATTCTTCCCAGGATGACTGCCAGTCAGAAACTCATTTCCCTTTAGGGTTGATTTCACAGTGTGGCTTGGCCCCCATTTTCCTGGAAATATAATGCAGTAATTCACAGTGCATGAATCCAAATCTGGGTTACTTGCACTCGAATCACGTCACTATGGAATGCAACAGCCTATCCAGGTTGTGCTTGGTTAAGTCTGTATTACCTTCCGGTGGCTTGTTCTCCAGGGGCCAGAGGAGGGAAGACAGGGCCTTATCTCCCTCCTGACGTCCTAACTTCTGCTCCATCTCCCGAGAGCAGATACCTGGCCTATACAAGTGTGGCACCTCAAGGACAAACCAGAATTTCAAGGATTGATCGGTTCTAAATCAAACTTGGGGAACATAAACAAAACCAGAAACAATTCTATGTATACAGACACAGTTCTGTTAATGCAGCCAATTTCCCATTATTAAAGAGATGCCTAATATGTTAGTCTGAAGTTTTCACCCTGGATTTCTTGTTTGGATTCAGGCTTTCCCGAGAATGGGAAGACACTTGTTCCCTTCCATCTGTGTCTATGAAAGGCCCCACCAAGGCAATCCTTTCTATAACAAAGACTAATGCTGCCCAAAAGATTAAAAAAACCCAACAGTCTTCACTTTCTAAGGAAGAACCCCACAAATGGATGTTTTTACAGCTTCATGTCAATTTTAGTCTCATTCACACCAGAACTCCCTTACATTAGGTATTATGATTAGAACGAAACAGGTTTACATTTTCCTTTCTTTGTCTTCCCCGGCATTACTTTATTTAATAAATTCTATTATATATAGAATTTTAGTCTTTGCTCGTGGTTACGTCTGGGGTCAAGCCTCTTTTGCTCACTCCTACACTTAATTTTTCCTTCTCCACTCCAGTTTTTGTTAGTAACTTATTCTCCTTCTTGTGGTGATATTGAGTAAAACATAGGCTATTTATATGCCAGAGTCTTCATTCCATGAGCATTGTGTTTGTGGTTTGCCTCTCAATCTTGTCGCGTGGGTCAGCCTGTCTCTGCACCCGGCTGCTTGTGCAAAGGCCCTGCGTGTCTGTGGGGGCAGGGCGGAGGTAGTGGGGAATGCCCATGGGTGTTCTCATGCACATCTGGCCACGGCGCTGGGTCCCAGGCTGATTTGCTGGCACTTGTCTAATTGAAGCTCTGTTTCTGCCCAGAGCGACTCTCAGGTTCACTGCTGCCGCTCTAGTGCAAGGAGACCCTAATGAAGGAGGATTTTAAAGTTCTATTTCTTCCTGCTTTTTCCCCCCTCCTTTTGGAGGTAACAGCTCACCCACTGCTGCCAGAGCTGACAGAATTGGAATGGCAGTAGGTGGGCGAGGGGGGTGGGAGTAGCAAGAGGAATGGCAGTCATCAGTTCGGGAACAATCTCTGAGCCAGAGACCTGCCTTTGGCTTCTAAGGACAATATGAGAGAGTTTGTCTGTGCCTCCTTGCAATGGGCTGTGCTATAAATCTGACTCAAGCCAGGAACTATTAATGGGAGATCATTATGAAAGAACACATACCTGGTTTTTCAGTTAGCTTGGGCTTGGTGAGATGATGGGTTGGGCCACTAAGAACTTGCCGTTCACCGAACTTTCTCCAGCTAAGCCATAAGACGCATCTAAATTCTCTATGGGAATCTTTTTCTGAGAATCAAGATTATGCGCATGGATTGCATTCATAGATGTAAAAGCACTCACAAAGATAGGGCTTTGTTGTTCAATAGCAGCCCTGTGTTTTTTGACGTTGCTAGAATAAAGAGGTTTTATTTGTGGTAACTGTTGACTGTGTTCCCCCACATCACCCAGTGTTGCAAATTCATGAAATTGGAATGAGCATCCAAATTTGTCAAGAGAGTTAGAGTAACTGGATTCAACCCCTGAGCCCATAAGGGCCTGTCATTCTCAGTGATTCAAATGGGTATTTGGGTACAGGTGGTCATGTGTGGCAAGCAGGTGCCATGCAGATTCTGCACCTGTGGTTGTTTTGGTCTTAGCAGGCAGGCACAGATGCCTCTTCGAGCATCATGCTTGCGGATGAGATCTTCCTGGGGAAACCACGACCTCACTGTGATCGTAACAAGAAGGAGTTGGCGTACAGAGGGATGTGACATATTAAGAGTCAGAAGCTGGGATAAGCCAGAAGGAATCTTGTGGGATTAACTTTCTTCTTTAAGTTGGGTAATGTTTTTTACATACCCTCTCTTCAAACTTCAGCATTTCACTTGTCCATCTGCGTTTTCTCTAACTATTGCAAATGTCAGGTTTGTGCGAAGAGGCATCTGCAAAGCTGTTGGCACGGATAATACCCCTGATATTTATGTGCAGGAGAAAGTGCCCGTGGCAGGCGGACTTTCATGCACTTACTATCTTTTACTAATTAGAACCAGGAAGACTGTGTATTGAGACCTTTGATGTGCACATCACCTGCTGAACTGGTTTTCTCCTTTTTTAGTATTTCTTTTTTTTCTTTTTAAATTTTTATTATTTATTTTGAGAGAGAGACACAGAGCATGAGTGGGGGAGGGACAGAGAGAGAGGGAGACACAGAATCCAAAGCAGGCTCCAGGCTCTGAGCTGTCAGCACAGAGCCTGACGGGGGGCTGGAACCCACAAACTGCGAGATCATGGCCTGAGCCGAAGTTGGATGCTAAACCGATTGAGCCACCCAGGCGCCCCATCCTTTTTGGTATTTCTGATCGGGTCCGAGGCAAGGTTGCTGAATGACGTGCAGCAGACAATGTCCTCCCATCTGGGACAGACTCTTCACGGGTCTGCTGAAGTATCTTTTTCTATCTCAAACTAACCCTTCAAGTGGGGATTTATTAGCCCTTTTTACATGTGAGGGAATTGAGGCTCAGAGAGCTTAACTAATTCGCCTAATGACAAAGAATGTGGTAGACTAGAATTTGGACCCAGAGCTCCTTCTGAAGCCCATCCTATTTTTTTAATTTTTCATGTTTGTTTACTTATTTTGAGAGAGAGAGAGTGCATGCAAGCTGTGGAGGGGCAGAGAAAGAGGGAGGGAGAAAGAAATTGGAAGCAGGCTCTGTCCTGTCCGTGCAGAGCCCCATGTGAGGCTTGATCACATGCAGTGTGAGACTGTGATCTGAGCCAAGATCAAGACTCAAATGCTTAGCTGACTGAGCCCCCCGGGGCCCCGAAGCTCATTCTGCTCCCAGTGTCCTGGCTGCCTTACAAACTGAGTGTAGCAGGGTGGTCCGCTCAGCTTCTGCAGCAGACAAGCCTCATTCTATGTGGATTTAGTTTATGTTGGATGGTGATTTAAAATTACAGTCATCGGCCGAGCATTGCAATACCAGCACGTCACAGAAGCTTCCCAGAGATGTTTCCTCGGTTAAATATTTGCACAACTTCCGAACACGCTGAGTAACCATGCCCGGGGCTGATTGTTGTGTAGGTAGAGAAGGACTGGACTGGTCAAGGTAATTGCTAATCTCCATGTCTTATGGTGAGACATTCTCTGATTCTCTAGTTTTGAGGTGGGGAGGAGTGCGGCGAACCCCAGGAGATAACTGGATGGATAGTCCCTCTACACCTGCCTCTGCTCAGCTGCTTTGCTGAGGGCTGAAGTGGAGACGCAGAGCAGCCAGGCTGCCGCCCCTGGGGAGTTTCTCATGCAGCCCGACCCCAGGCATCCTCCCTGTGCCAATTCCTCACATCAGATGTCTCACATTCATGCCAAGCAGTACTGATTCAGGCTCCCTTTTCCCCCCAGAATAATGCGAATAAAATCAGAAGCAGGAGATAGAAGAAGCTGGTCTTTCATCCAGAATTAATAAACCAAACAAGTACATTTGTTTCCCAAGAATGTAGATTTCTATGGTGTGTCTCTCAGGCTGCATAAACAGAATTTGTGCTGCAATTTCTCAGAGTCCTTAATTTCTAAATTGCCTCATGGGGCTTTAAGTAGAGGAGATCGCCAGCTTTTCCTTGCTGTGCAATCCCGTGGTGGGTTTCCTCTTTGACTTCTATCCCCCAGCAAGCGATTAGTGGATGTTGTCTGTTGCAGTGAGATGCCTTTTTTCCCTCGTCCAACCTTGAAAGCTGTGTTGGAGTGGAGCCACTGGGCAACACTGGGAGGAATAATTCAAAACTAAAGTAATTAGTTGCCAGTAACCAGGGAGAGATCTCAGTGTGTCGCCTCCTCTGGGCTGCCAGTTTCATTCTGCAAGTCACAAACATAGACTGGAAAGATGTCCACTCTCATAGGCTCTATGGGCAAATAGGAAAAATGGGCCTTGGGAGGCATATGACCCAAACTAACTTCCTCTGGACAGTCTGGAGGATAAAAGCCACCAGGAGAACCTAGTATGCAGATTTCTGTAAAAACATAGCACTATAGGGGCGTCTGGGGCGCTCAGTCAGTTAAGTGTTCAACTTCAGCTCAGGTCATGATCTCATGGTCATTGAGTTCGAGCCCCGTGTTGGGCTCTGTGCTGACCGCTCAGAGCCTGGAGCCTGCTTTGGATTCTGTGTCTCCCTCTCTCTTTGCCCCTCCCCCGCTCATGAGTATGCTCTCTGTCTCTCAAAAATAAATAAACATTAAAAAACCCTCAAAACACAGCATTATTTACATGCGCCCAGAACTTTCATAACCACCTTTCATTGGCCATTCTGACTCTGTCTGCTCTATCGGTAATGGTAATAAGAGCTGAGGGCAGCCCTTTGGGAAATTAGCAGGCGAGCCAGAGATCAGTCCCTAGAGAAGTCCTGCACGAGGAGCCACAGGAAGCCTCTGTGATCTCTAATTCCTGCTGTTTTATTTTATTTTTTCCCTTCAATCACACTGCAACTCTGAAAAACCCAGGAAAGACTAAGCTTTTCTGATTTAGAGGTTTAAACATGGAAGGGGGCTTAGAACTTATTTTGTTCATCTTTCCCTTTTAGAGATGAGGCAAATGAGACCCGGGGAGATGTGACTTTCACAGGCTGAACAATGCTGAGGTCCCGGCCAGTCCATAAAATACCTGGTGTGAATTTACAAAAATGCACCATGGGAGAGCCAGCCCTTCGGGGCACATGGCTTGGCAAGCTGAGGTGCCTTTGTGCAAAGGAAAAGATGTCCTCCTTTCAGGTGGACCCAGAGCCAGGCGGGGCGTGTGGCTTAGATGACTGAGCAATGGGACAGATCTCAGCTGCGGATCCCCGATTGGAGATGCGTGCACTGCATACTATCGGAAGTGGCTCTGCGTGGTTTTCCCAGTTCATTTAAGACAGATTTGGATGGAAAACAATACTGAGTTGAGGGACTAAGCTTTCCATTAAGTAGATGAGGGTGTCCATATGTCTACTAATTGCCCTCAGTTGGTATAAATCAATCAGACCCAGGACACAAGGGGTGAGTCTTTCTTTCTTTGCAGTTATAGACCTGAATAATTAGGATGAAACCAGACCTGCATGTGCTGGGTTGACTGATGATCGACATTTTCAAATTGTAGCAAAGAAAAGAGACTTAATGAAAGTCTGGCAAACTTCACAATGAATATCTAGTGAATTGGATGTGAAAAGGAAAGGGAAAAAAACCCTCACCTTTTCTGTGTATTAAAAAAGGGCATTCATGCAAGACAGGGCTGGTAAGTTTGAAGAACTATTTTCCAAGCTTCTATCAACACAAGAGAATTTTCTCTGGGGGCCAGAATTTGAATGGACTGTCAGGTTGGTGTCAGGGGTTAATCAGGAAAGCTTATAAACATAACACCCCTCCACCCACATGACTACAAACACATTTTACTAATATGACATTTTATATTGGAAGGCAAATGTCACTGTAACATTTACAAGTAGTGAATAATTCTTTGGGGGTGAAATTAGCCCCACATTAGAGTGACTAGCCCCTTCTCATAAGCCATCTTTGAGTAGCCCAAAGTTCCCTTTTGTATAACTCATTACTCTTACAACGTCAACAGTCGTTTGTAGGTGTGCGTTTAATGTGTGTCTCCCACAGTAGTTTGGAAAGGCAGTAGAGCACAGTGGCCAACGGGTTCAGACTTTGTGGTCTGGTTTCAAAACCACTTTTGTCACTTAGCTGTGTGACACCAGTGAAGTTCCTTAATCTCCCTGAGGTTTATTCTGCACCTATGAAATGGTAATCATCATTGGACATGTTTCATAGAACTGAACACTGGGTGTACTAAGGTCGTCCTGTGATTGCTTATGGCCAGAACGTGGAGTCCCAGGTCGAAGTATTGGCTGCTACTGTTGACGGAACTGTAAGGGACTGTTTCTGTCTTATTCCCTCTGTTATTCCCAGAGTGTGGGGCACACAGATAAACGTTTGGTTGAATAAATTAATGGTCTCATTTCTTCACAGCTCCCGTGTAGCGAGGCCTCAGATTGCCAACAATGTTATGTGTGAAATTAGCTCCCTTGTGGCTGGGCCTTTTCCGCAGTTGGTGTGTCTATTCTGTCACACTTCATTTAACTCCAGATTGATCTGCCCTCACTTAAAGACAGTAATCTATAGGGGGCTTGAGCTCTGGTTCTTAGCTTCTTAAAACTTGACAGCTATTGTTTAGAGATATTTCAAAATACAGCATCCAAATAATATGTAGGGAAATAGTAGATGTGTTTTGAGCTGATAAGTGCTTGAGAAAGGACCAGGTCAGGGATTCTGGGTTGTGGTCCCAAGATCATCAGTGATTTCACTTCGCCTGTCTAAACATAACTTTCTTTCTTTTTTTATTTAAAAAAATTTTAATATATTTATTTTGAGAGAAATAGAGTGAGAGAGAGAGAGAGCGCGAGAGAGAGCGAGCGAGAGCAAGCGCAAGCAGGAGATAGCCAGAGAGAGGGAGACAGAATCCCAAGCAGGCTCCATGTTGTCAGCACAGAGCCCGATGTGGGGTTTGAACTCATGAACCGTGAGATCATGACCTGAGCCAAAACTGAGAACTAGACATTTAACCGACTGAGCCACCCAGGTGCCCCCAACATATCTTTATTTTTTTAAATGAAGGATTACCCTGTAAGAATCTCAAGGTCTTTTCCTATTTTTATATTTTATGATACTAAGGTTTTAGTTATTTTTGTTAATTCCTAAAGTGCACTGATCCAGATACAACTTTAAATCACAGATAGAATGCAGATTAAGTTTCTGCAAATAGTATCTTTTTATATTCTGAGGAATTCTTCCATGAATATTTCCTGTAAATCAAGAATCTTTTCTAATGTGAATAGTTTTCTTCCAGTGTCTCTGCTTTGAAAATTTATATGAATTGTTTTTTTTCTTAAAATAAGACCTTCTAAATATTTTCAAATAAATCTAACATCACTTAGCGTACACATGACTAGTGTAGGAAACTAAGTATTTGGGAATTTACATTTTTTTAAAACATTGTCACATTTCTTGCCATCTAGTCCTGCTCCTGGTCAATATGGAGCTTCCTGTCCAAGTCTTTTGGGGGTCTAGTTTTTGGAGTTGGTTCACCCTAACTTATAAAACAAGTAAAGATCATTTAAAGCCACTATTATTAATGAGTTGAGGGCAGCTATTAGAAAAGACTGGACAGGCGCTTATCACTTCCTGCAGTCCATGTGACCTCTGATTTAATCACAGCCTCTGTACCTGATGTCAGGGTTCTGACATACGGTTTTGATTGACAAAATCTATTTCCTCCTCAGATTCATTCAGACCCCTTGGAAGCTAGGAACTTCTGATTAAGTTAAGCTATTTTTTGTAAAGTTTATTTATTTTGACCGATAATGAGACAGCGAGTGCACAAATGGGGTTGGAGATCTGGGCAGAGAGAGAGAAGGAGAGAGACAATCCCAAGAAGGTTCCATGCTGTCAGCACAGAGCTCAATGCTGGGCTCAATCCCATGAACCAGGAGATCATGACCTGAGTTGAAATCAAGAGTTGGATGCTTAATCCACTGAACCACCCAGTCATCTCTAAATTCAGCTATTTTTATAACCTGCAGAGGATCCCATATGGTCAATGTCAAGTTCCCTTGGCTTCCAGGATTTGTCCCAGATGTTTGTTTTGCTCAGGACAAGCAGGATGCTATTTGTGGATTTGTTGTTTGACCTTCTCATATGGAATGGTTTTAAATGTTTTCTCTTTCCGCTGACTATTTTAAAAGTTAAATTTATTGGCTGCCAAGCTCTTTGGTGTATTCTCTCCTTTATACTTCACAGCAACCTGATGAGGTAAGGGCTACTATTAATCCCATTTTACCTTTTCAAAAGTAAGCTGTAGAAGAACTAAATAATTTTCCCACTGTCAGGCAGCTAGTAAGACACTGGGCCAGACCTGAAATTCAGGTTCATTTGTATCCAAAACCCTTGTCTAAGTCTTACAGTAGGCTGCCTCTTACAGAGACCTAGCTTGACAGAGATTGCATAAAACAATATTCTATTTTAGTATTAGAAATGGTTTATGGATGTTCCCGGCATTGATATTGGTCAGGCTGCAAAATCTGTTTGGACATTTATTAAGAGAGTGAAGCTAAATTAATGATGTCTTCTCTGAATTTTCCTTTGGCTTATCTTGGGAGAAGTTTGAATGAGCTAAGCAGGGAAGGAAAAGAGGGAGTCGTGTATGTGCATGCGTGTGTGTGTGTGTGTGTGTGTGTGTGTGTGTGGCAAGGGATTAAACAAACACCGTGTTCCCCAGTGTTGACTGGCTCCACACCCAGCGTATATGATCTGTGTGCCGAGTCCTGGGTTGTGTGGTCAGACATGGTCATGCTTGCTTTTTAGCCATTGTTGCACGGTGTGGTTGCCGAGCCAGAGGCAGGGCCCTGGAGAGCGTCCAGCGTCACCGGCATGGCGTTCTGCAGCCACAGGTGTTCAGCGTGGGTCACTGTCCTGGGATCCCAGTCCCTTCAGTCTTCAGGAATTGTTGACCTCCTTGTTGCTGGGCTTGGAAGGACCCATGTAGTCTGTTTGGACTAGTGTCCTTAATGTCACATTTGGAGGACCAGGAGTTAGGGTTTTGCTTCCTTCCTTCCCAGAATTCCTTTGGGTGTCATATACAGTTTGGTCCATGTTCTTCTTAGGGACCAGTTTTACATACTGGCGCTTGTTAATCCCAAGAAAATGGCTTGCTATTCAACTGACATTTCAATACATAAGATGTGACTTTGTGCCACTAAGAAAATATAATTTCTTTTAAAGAAAAAGTTAAAGGAAGACCCCTCTACCTTATAGATACTGTAAGTGTGTAGCAGCAAACACTGGAACACAGGCAAATCAGGGTCCCAGGAGTGCTCAGCAAGGGCCCCCTAGCTAACTCTGGAGTATTTAGAAGGAGCTTTCTAGAAGGATGACTCCTGATCTGGTCTTGAAGAATGAATAAGGTTAAACAAGGTAGAAAAAGGTGGAAAGAGTTTTCAGGAAAGAGCTCAGCATGAACAAAGGAAAGGAGGAATGAGCTGATTGTAAAGCAAAATCAAAATAGATTAATAGCACTAAAGCACAAAACATGTGGTACAGAATGGCAGATAGGTTCAAGCACATTGTTAAAAGTCCTGATATGGAGCCCTAAAATGCAATACCAATGAGACTAAAGTTTATTTTAGGCAGTTGGGCACCCCTGAAGGGTGTTCAGTGGGACAGATCTGTCTTTCATGTTGAACACTCTAATGGCAGTGTAAAAAATGCATTTCAGGGACAGTAGCTAGAGTAGAGGCACGACGACTTCGTTAAGAGAGAGATTAGAAAGGACCCACCTGAGTACTGGTAATGGGGATGCAGAAAATTTTCAGAGTATGTAGAAGGGCTAATTGGCAGGCCTTGATGATTGATTGTGACATGTAAAGGAGAGAGAGAGTAATTACTATATATTTATTGACCATCTACTTTGTGCCAGGCATTTTAAAGTTCTTGGGATATAGAGCTTTCTCTAAAAATCTAGAGAATGGTTACAACATCTCCCTTTATGGATGAGTTATCTGTTCCTTCCTAAGAAACAACTCCATGCGTGGCAGAGTAGCATAATTAAACTCTTGGCTTTCTGGCCTCTTAACTGAAAAGGGAAATACCAAATAACCAGAAGATAGTAAGGAAACAATGGAAAGTGGGCAGTTTTTAAAAACAGCACCAGAAAGTTGTTTCTGAACTCCCAGGCTCACCTCCAAGCTATGAATGGAGGCGTCTGACCCTAGTCAGCACACCCAAGTCTTGGAGAACTGAATTCACAGACAGAACACCATTCAAGTGTCAGAGTAGCCACTGGGCGGCACACACTTGAGACAGGTCTAACTAATGTTGCAAACGTTTTGAGAATTGGACTAACTGAACTAACACTGAATCATATTATACAGAAGACACAAGCTCGTGGTATGAATCTAATTAGATGGGTTGCCCATTAAACGTGATTATGTTTCATAGGATTCAAATAAGAGCCAAAATCTCATAACATAATATTCAAAGGTCTAAGTTATAAAAATGACTTCAAAACTTCATGACTGGAAAAAGTCTATTTGTGGGTTAGGAATACAGGAATGGCTTAGCTGGGGACCTCTGTCTCGGTGTTTCCCATGGGGTTGTAGTCAGCATGTTGCCTGGGCTGAAGTCGTCTCAAAACTTAGCTGGATCTGGAGAATCTTCTTCCAGATCACTCACATGGCTAATGGCAGACCATGGTCCCTTGTCTTAGGGGCCTTCCCCTGGGGCTGCATTATAACATGACAGCTGATTCCCAACAGTAGAAGCAATTGAGAGATGGGAGAAAGAGTGCCCAAGTCAGAAATTATAATCCGAATCTTGGAAATGACATCCTGTCACTTCTGCTGTATTCTATTTGTTACAAGGAAGTCCCTAAGTCAGGCTCACACATAAACAGAGGGAATCACACAAAGGCGTGAATTCCGGGAGATAGGAATCCTTGGGGGCCATCTAAGAGGCTGCCTATCACACATTAACTAGATCAGGAATACAATTGAAAGAGTAGATTTTAGGGGGCTAATGAGTTCTGTCTTGTAAGTAAACTGTTGCCTATTCAAGTGGACAGCAGCAACATGAGACTTGGGAGGGGGTAATAATTATGTTATAGTTGGCATTTGAAACTGTCAAAGTGCTGACCACCATACCTTCTTCAAATCATTGCTCAGAGGACACCCTTTCAATGATGTCTCTCTTGACTAATCAAGTTAACACTGTAGCCCTTCTTTTTTCACTTTAAATAGCCCACCTCACTTACTATCTTCTATCATGTTAATACTTAATTATTTGTTTTCTGTCTTTTTATCCCCACCTAGAATGCAAGGTCTGTGAAACCAGAGTTCTTTTTGTACACTGATATATCCTTAGTGCTTAGGAGTCTACCTGATGTATAGTTGACAACAGTTCTGGAAGGAAGGATGAACTTTTCCACAGATACGATATCCTAGCCAAAAGGTGGAAGCAAGCCAGGTATCCCACTGAGGGATTAATGGATAAGCAGAATGTAGCATCTCCATACAATGAAATACTATCCAGTCTTAGAAAGGAAGAAAATTCTGACACCTGTTATCGTGTAGATGAACCTTGAAGACATTATGCGAAGTGAAAATAAGCCACTCACGAAAAGGGCAGATATTAGATGATTCTAGTTACCTAAGGTGCCTAGAGTAATCAAATTCAGAGGCACAGAAAATAGAATGAGGATAGATAGCCCTGGGCTGAGGGTAAGGAGGAATGAGGAGTTAATGTTTAATGGGTAAGAGAATTTCAGTTGGGGAAAATGAGAAGTTCTGGAGATGGATGGCAGTGACGGTTATACAAACAATGTGAACGTACTAAATACCACAGAACTGTTCACTTAAAAATTGTGAAATGGTACACTTTATGTATATTTTGGTACAAAAAATTTTCAGATATAAAGGTACTAAATAAGATAAGGACCTAGGATGCCTATTGGATTTACCACCACAGAGACCGTTGGGGACCTCGGTGAGAACAGGCCTAGTGGGTGCTCAGAGTAGAGGCTAGATTGCAGTGGATTGAAGAGTGGGTGAGAAGCTGGGGGATGCAAGCTGCAGGAGCCTTGTTTACAAAGGTTGAGTGAGATTTGAGAGTGTTTTCAGCCTGGGAGGAGTAGTGGCAGTGGTGTGTGTGTGTGATGGAGAGAATCAATGAAGGGTTGGAAGGCCATTTGGACATATATCTACTAAATCATAAATGAACTATAGTATAAAAAGTAGGTTACAGAAAGTGAGGAAGGATACTGAAGCAACCTCTCATGTCCACCCCTTTGTACGGTGTCCAAGCTTTCCACACAGCTAAAGATGTGGTACTTGGGAAGGTTGGAAGCAAATAGGACAGTGACTTCAGATGACTCACACAGTCTGCATCATTCAGACTGGTGTCTGTCAGAGCCCAGGAACTTCTTTTAAAACTAAGCTCCACTGCACTGTGGAAAGAGGTCATTAGTTTAGGGCCGTTAGGACCACAGGTTCTAGGGCAGTGATCATAGTGAAAGCCATTGATACAAGTGAATAAACTATTGATCATTCTTCTGGCTTTTATTTGTGAGAGCCTCTGAATTAGAATATTTTACCATAACAAATACATTGAATGCAAGGTACTCAGGCATTGCAAATCAAGCAAGCTTTAACATGACTCAGGATTATGTACCTGAGCACACAGTTTGTGCCACATGACCAAACTCAATATAAAACATCTTCATTGAAGAACTATAAGACTCCATGGTCTGAAAGGCATAAACATGTACATTTGCAAGTATCTATTGAAAAGCAATTATAAATACTATTGTGAGATGACATCACTGTTTGGCCTACTAGCTAGTGTTTACATAACTAGTTTAGCATAACTAGTTTACATAATTAGTTTAGCAGTGGCCACGTAGACAAATGCATTGGGATTACAAATGGCAGAACTTCAGGTTTTTCGAGAACCATGAGTAGCTTTGCAAAGTATTGTGGTTGAAAAATGGAAACTTTTACTAAGACGTGAAAGATTTAACGTTGAATTCAGGATTGTTTTGTAAACATGCACAGTTCATTTAGAGTTACATGGTCCAGCTAGAGCACGGGCAGTTAGTTGTAGGGGAGGCCAGATCAACCGGAGTTTACAGTAGAGATATGGTCTGGGTTTTTATTGGATCAGCAACGCTGGAGTGTCAGATCGGCCAAACTCCACACAGAAGGTCTGTGGTCTATTGAGTGGCCGGACGTAGGAAGCTGAGAAAGGAAACATCATGGTAACAACGAGTTCCAGAAATCGAGGCCAAGGACTTGAGGAGAGAATGTAAGTTGAGATAGTGGCCTTGACATCAGAATACAGATGTTGACCTGAATTTGGGAGGAAAGGAGCTGTCTCACAGGTTATTTTAGAGTTGGGGGTTTAGTTGGTACGGCTGTGCTGCGGCACATTCCGAGGATGACGACGATGATCATCACATTACTGATAACATCGGATAACATTTCTTGGGTCCGTTTCGTGTGCCAACCACTGCTAATTCAACAAATATTTTTAGTACTTAGTCTGTGCCTAGTGCTGAAGGAACAATAAATAGACAAAGGTCTTGTTCTCATGAAGATTGCTTAATTGGAGAAAGACAATAAATACATAGGCAAATATATAGGAAATTGGAGAGTGATAAGCACTTTGGAACCCAGATGAGGCAGAGTGAACAGAACAGGGCTGGGAAAGGGGGAATAATCTCATGTAGGATGCTGAGGAAAAGTCTGGCATTTTGAACAAAGATATAATAGTGGTATGGAAACAAGCCAGACAACGTTGGGGAAGCATGGTTTGATCAGAGGGAGGAACAGGCATTAGCACCCCACAGTAGGGAATTGCTGACGACTATAAGGAACTGTGATGAGGTGAGACAGTAGGAAATGAGGACTAGACCCTGCAGAGCCTTGCTTGTGGTCATTTTAAGGGCTCTGTCTTTTAGTCTAATGAAATGGGAAGCCATTGGAGGCTTCTCCAAGCCTTCTGAAACTTTATCTTATCCTCCCCACACTTGCATGAGATAGGTAATATTATTATCCCCTTTTTACTTTAAAGGGGAAGCTGAGACATAGAGAACTTAACTGACTTGCCAAAGCAGCTTTGAAGTTTTGGAACAAGGATGTCAAGCCAGGTGGTCTGATTTTAGCACATACAGGTTGCATAGGAGGGATTACAAGGAGACGCAAGGGAAATTTGGAGGGTGATGAATATGTTCATTATCTCTATTGTGGCAGAAGTTTCATGCATGTAGATGTATGTTAACACTCATCAAATTGTATACTTCCAGTATGTGATGTTTATTGTGAGTCAGTTGTACCTCAGTAAAGTTGTAAAGAAAAATCTGTTCAAATGTGGGAGAGGCCCTCAAGTGTTTTAAGGTGAAGGAGTCACGTTAAAATTTTGTGAAGGATGGGTTGGAAATCAGTTCGAGAGACACCACAAGTCAAGGAGTTGAACGAGGGTAATGTAGAGAGGAAGACGAGGGGAGCCTGATGGTCAAGTTGACAAGACTGGGAGACTGGAATGACGGGAGAGAAAAAGAAGAATTCCGAGATGAGTGCCAATTTGGGGGCTTGGTCAGAAGCCATTAACCACAATGTAAAACTCTGGATGTTCTGAGGAAAGATGGTGGCAGTTGTAGACATGCTGAAATTGGGGTGTCTGTTGGCAATTCAGGCCAATATAGTTTAACTTGAGGAGACATCTAATTTGGAAATGGAGGTTTGGGAGTCAATGTGTGAGGTTGTTGAAACCATAGGCAGAAATGATACGGTTCCAAGATGAGAAGGAAATGGAGGGTAAAACTCTGAGGGATATCAGGACTTAAAATGATATTTCAAAAGACATTTGGCATGCATTTTGCTTCATGCCTTTTTTCATGCTCATGGGAAACACTGCTCATCAATCACAACACTCTGTCCTTTAGAAATCTCTCAGCAGGGTGTTCTTAGAACCCAGTGCATTTGATCAGTGCCAGGAAGGAAGATGAGTACTCTTTTCCATCCCTGGTATAAGCAGTGAGTATGAAACCGTTAAGGGAGATCAAGGAGTGTGTCCTGGAAGCCGAGAAAATTTCAAGGAATAGGAAGTCTTCAGCATAGAGCTTAATACTATAAGAACTGAAATGCCTTCATTGGATTTAGCCATTAGACGGGCAATAACCATGTCGAGAGCCGTTTCAGTGGCATGTGAGGGCAGAGGCCAGATTTAAATGGAAGGAGGCATGATGTATGGACTGTTCCTCCCAGAAGCTCAGCACTGAAAGGAAGTAAGCATTTTATTGAAATAGCCTATGTTAATTTTGTAAATTTCTTCCCTAAAGAGTTCAGTTTTTGTAGATTATCCCGTTTATTTCTTAAATCTAGGGCGATCCTTGTAATCTCTTTGTTAGGAGACTTGAGACCACAGGGCAGATGCCCTTCTATCCGGACAACATCCTGCCCTGTGGTCTGGGAGGGGACTGAGCATTAGAGCCACCAGGATGGCTTTCCAGATGCTGGTCTGCCAGCCTGTACCCAGCCCAGACTGTACTGGGACAAAAAGAGGTGCTCATGGTGCAAAGAAAAGGAAGAAAACTAGGTCTACCACCAGATTCGGAGATGGTCTTTTCTCCTGTATTTGGATTAAAATAGCTTTACTTTGTATTAGTAGATGATATTTTTGTTCTTTTATTTATTTATCTTTTAGTTTTTTTAATGTTTACTTATTTATTTTGAGAGAGAGACAAAGCACAAGCAGGGAAGGGGCAGAGAGAGAGGGAGAGAGAGAATCCCAAGCAGGCTCCGTGCTGCTAGCGCAGAGCCCTACGCCAAGCTCCATCTCATGAACCATGAGATCGTGACCTGAGCTGAAACCAGAGTTGGACACTTAATGTCTTGAGCCACCCAGGTGCCCCAATGATATTTTTGTTGTTTTAAATGCTATTATTAGCAAAATAAATAAGTTGGCAACTCCTGATAGGTCATCTTACTTTTTTCCTCAGTGATTTTAAGTTCATGTAAATAGCTATTTTTAAAAAATATTTTATCTTTTCTGGGCAAGAATTAGTTTGGACAAAGTTAACTAGCTAGGATAATGAGATCATTAGTCTGTGAGAGCTACTGAGATGTAGCCTAACCCCCAAGACCTTCAAAATAAAGGATATGAGGTTACCCATGGAAATTGGATTTCAAAAGCTGTAATAATAGAGAAATTGCCAAAGTTAACTTAAAGATTCAGAACAGCTCCCCTGCCAGCCGGACTTGACTTTAATTGATTAAAACTGTTTGTATGTCTAATGGGAGAAGGTCTGATGAGCAACGAGGCTGATTGGCCAAGGGAGCATAGAGAAGCCACTAGGGCAAAGCTGGTGGCAGCTGTCTGAACACTAATTAGAAAACAAGGAGACTTGGCAAAGCATGTCTTTGGGGATGGGTTACACTGGCAGAGACTAGGTGGGTCGTTTGGGTCAGAGAGGCTGGGCTGTGTGAGCCTGATGTCAGCCCTCACAGTAACTGCCTCTAACTGGCCTTCATCTATTTCTACCCTCTTTTTTTCTAGTTTTCCAAGTAGGAAGAGAATGCTGTGGTGCTTGGGGGTGAAATGTTGCCTCTAACAGACTGACAATTTAAGGCCCTGTGTGGATCTTTCCTCCATAGAAATTAATAAGGTGGCATTCTGGATTTATCCCTCAGTCTCACTCTTAGGAAAAGGATTTTTTAATGTGCTGACAAAGCCTGGCTCCTGAGCTTTTGGGTGTGAGACTCTTGTGACATTAGCCAACAAGACTCTGGGCTGTAACTCTCCCCAGGTGGGAAGAAACTCTGGTGTTGCCACTGTTATTTTTTATTTCTTCTCCCAACTTTATTGCCGAAAGTTGACAAAGAGAATTATATGTAATTAATATGTACAGTGTTATGATTGGTATACATACACATTGTGGAAAGATGGCCAAGATCAAGATAATTAACATACCCATCACCTCACACGGTTAACTCATGGGTGTATGGAGAATATGAGATCTACTCTCAGCAACGTTCAAGTCTACAAGACTGTGTTAACTACAGTCACCAGGCTGTATATTAGATCCTCAAAAATGGTCTTCTTACAACTGAAAATTTGTACCCTTGACCTACTCTCTATTTACCTCTTCCTCTAGTCTCTGACAACCAGCACCTTATTCTGTTTCTATCACATTGACTTTTTTTTTCTTGATCCCACATAGTATTGTGATACTGTAGACAGTGTTTGTCTTTCTCTGGCTTATTTCACTTGAATTATGCTCTCCAGGCTCATCCATGTAGTCACACATGGCAGGATTTCTTTCTTGTTTGTGGCTGATTAATATTCCATTGTGTGTGTGTGTGTGTGTGTGTGTGTGTGTGTGTGTGTACACACACCACATTTTCTTTATCCGTGCATCTGTCAAAGGATCCTTAGGTTATTTCCATGTCTTGGCTACCGTGACTAATGCTGTAGTGAACATGGGGTTGTAGATGTCTCTGCGGGATAGTGATTAAGGGAACCCTTATACACTGTTGGGTGGAATGTAAATTGCGATTATGGAAGACAGTCTGCTCCCGGGTATGTATCTGAAGGAAACATTGGCAGTGTTTTGCACTGTATTGTGACTTGCCATAATTTTTCTTTTGAAGTTTCCTCCAGAATTACCATTTTGAAGAAAGTACCAAATCAATAGAATGTTTACTGGCCAGGCGTTCTGCAGAAAACCGTGTTCAAGAATAACATTTGCCCTGTTTCATCGGGCAGTTTGCAGTCAAATTTTTGTTGTTGTTGTTTCTTGTAGAGACTAGCTTCAAACTTTCGTAAATTTTTTACGCACATAATTTTCTCCACTTGACTTTAGGTTGTCCTCTGATGATAACCCCAAGCTGGTTCCTCTTGCTTTGTCCTTAATTCTGAGGGTTATTTGTCTTGCAGGTCTCGAAGGAGATGGGTAGAAAAGGGCATAATCATAACTAGATTATTCTTAGATACCAATTCTTATCACAAAATGTTTTAAGTTTTTGCTATAAAAATTATATGCATTTTCCCTCATGGTTTGCAAATTATCTCACTCCTGAGGCTCAAGGCTATTGACATGACATGGAGAATTTGGAGGGAATTTTTTTTTAAATTTAGTTATTTGAATGATGTACATTTGGAAAAGTTCATACACTTGTAAACATTCTGCTTTGAATTGAGTTCTTTGCCTAGTTTTTTAATCTGCTCATTTGTCATTATGTAAATAGAGCCCTTGAGAGGAGGAGAGAGGGAAGTAATTATTTGCCCAAATATTCTTCCTCCTTCTTCCTTCTTCCTTCTACCTTCTTCTTTCTTCTTTCTTCTTCTTCTTTTCCCTCTCCTCCTTCTCCCTCTCTCTCCTCCTCTTTCTTCTTTTTTAACATTTGATCAGAATGCCCTCTGTGCTTGATTCTGGGCAGTTCCTGATGGGTATGGAAGCCTGCAGAGGAGCAGTGGGGTTGAGCCTGGGCCCTACTGCAGTTCCTTGACGGGGAAGTTTAGAATAAAGTCTTTTCTGGATGAAAACTTTTTCATCATTTCTACATGGTGTAACTAGAAATGAAAATAAGATGAAATATCAATTAGTTGAAGTCACTCTTCTCCTAGATGAGGGTCACATAGGAAAGATTGGTTAGTAGTTTTGTCCCCTTTTCTTCCTTTGTTTGAATTTAGACACCTGACTATTAATGCCATCTCTGGTAAGGATAAAAGTCCTGTTTCTATTGAAATGACATTAGGAAGGAGCTTTAGGGGCGCCTGGGTGGCTCAGTCGGTTGAGCGTCCAACTTCGGCTCAGATCATGATCTCACTGTTCGTGGGTTCGAGCCCCACATCGGGCTCTGTGCTGACAGCTAGCTCAGAGCCTGGAGCCTGTCTTTGGATTCTGTATCTCCCTCTCTCTCTGACCCTCCCCTGCTCATACTGTCTCTCCCTATCTCTCAAAAATTAAAAAAAAAAAACAACATTAAAAATAAAAAGGAAGGAGCTTTAGGAGCTAAACATCTCCTCTTCATGAGATAATGTTTTGTTTTCTTTTGCACGTCTTGAAAACAATAGTACCTTTAACTAGCAATATGTATAAATAGATGCTTTGACACATAAAATAGAAATATATATAAACTGTTTCATCAGAGTTTATGTCATACCTGTAATAACAAAGTAGGAAGGTCATTTAGGAATGAGGAATGGACCCCCAGGGGAGGTCATAAAAGCTTTACCAGTATGCTTAAGATAAGAGTTTTTTGAGGAAATTAAAACAGAGAAAGTGATAGACCATCATCATCTTTCATAAATTTTTATGGTCAATGGTAGAGGTCAATACCAATATAGCAACAATTATTGAACCTTAAAAGATATTTTTTAAAGGGATAAAGTTTTAGAAATCACCTCACTCTTAGCTGACTTTTTCAAGAAGTAAGGGTTGTTGATGATTTTGCCTGATATGTGAATCTTTGACCCTCCATCAAAGAACTCATAGTTAGAAGAAGAAAGCTTATGATCATATCATATGTGAATTTTTAAATTAGAATATGCAAGGACAGATACCGTATGTTTTCACTCATAAGTGGAACAGGAGAAACTTAGCAGCGGGCCATGGGGGAGGGGAAGGGGGATAAATAGTTGGGGAGAAGGAGGGAGGTAAACCATGAGACTCTTGAACACTGAGAACAAACTGAGGGCTGATGGGGGAGGGAGAGACGGGAAGGAGGGTGATGGGCATGGAGGAGGGCACTTGTCAGGATGAGCACTCGGTGTTACATGGAAACCAACTTGACAATAAACTATAAAAGAAAAATTAGAATCTGCATTTTTCTCAGATTTGTGGAATTCTCAGATCTTTTTAGCAATTAACATTGTAATATAGTATCAGTATATTTTGATGAATGATTTTGGTCTGGCAGAGTTGTTTTTGGTAACCTGGTTATTAGCTTCCTTGATTTGATTTCTCAGAATGGTGTCCATGAGAAAAATGATTTGAGACTGGACTCAGAATGGAAGAGGAAAGTATAGAAGAGGAGAGACCACTTAGGAAGTTTTCCTAGTAATCTAGGTGAGGATGGCATGGGTTGGGGGAGAAGGAGAGGGCAGGAAGAGGAGGGGCAGGGGAGGGAGAGCTTCAAGACCTACTGTAGAGGTAGAATTGCCTCGGTTTAGTGATGATTGGGTGTGGAGGTTGAGCGTGCAGAGTCCTCCAGGAGAAATCCTAGCAATTGAGCAGATGAAAGGGTCATTAATTGAGAGAGTGAAGGACCAAAAGTTGGGACACAGTAGGTATGGAGGATCTTCAAAGTGAGACACACAGCACACATTGGAAACTATGAGTTGGAGCTTAAAAATCGATGGGACCACCGATCAGGCATGTTACAATGGCTGACATTCAGTGAGGATTTGAGTATTCTACTTAATAACTAATTTTAAGTACTATGTGACAGCTATAAAAATAAGAGATGATCTACTTGATAATACCCTCCTCTCCACCAAAAAAAGACAAAAAAACACATCAGGTCAGGTCCAATAAAAATAGGTCAAGTGGACTTGAAGAGAATAAGAGAGGCTTGAAGAGAAATTGAAAACTTTCCATTTTGTTTGATTTACATAGAAATTCATGCCCGAATGGGAAATAGAGGCCATTATCAGAAGTCAGGAAACAAAAGCAGAGGAAGAGAAAGTAAACAGATTGCTTTACCACCAGTTTTGTTTTGCTAAAGTTAATTAAATCTATTTATGTTTTATAATGAGGAAAATGCAACAAATGTTATTTTTTTTAATGACACAACCATTTTTTAAGTTATTTGAAATAGAAATACGTCTGTTAGAATCTCTTTTTCTAGCTGAGAGGAAGTTTCTCAGCAAGGCTCAAGAACTTGAATAGTATCCTGTGATGTCACCAGGTCACCTCAAGGACATAGTGATAGGAAAAACCAAAGGGGGGATGTTATAGGCCAAAAAATTCAATGAATCAGGGAGGAGTTATTGGAGTAGGGGAATTTGGTTATTTCAACCATGTGCCAAGGTGGTCCTGCTTGTCTCTCTGCCCGGAAGCATATATTTCAAATATCTTGATCCATAGACTTCTCTTTTCAAGAAGGTTTTTTAAATGTTTGTTCATTTTTGAGAGAGAGAGAGAGAGAAAGAGCATGGGGGGCGAGGTGCAGAGAGAGATGGAGACACAGAATCTGAAGCAGGATCTGTGCTGTCAGTAGGAGCCCAGTGTGGGGCTGCAACCCACCAACGGTGAGATCATGACGTGAGCCGAAGGCCAGTGCTCAGTCGACTGAGCCCTCAGGCACTCCTTGAGCTATAGACTTCTTACGTAGCAAAACAAAACTAAACAAACGAAAACAACACCCCCAAAACACAACAACAACAGTAAGAATTCCACTGATTTGTCATTTCTCCTCTAGGTTGAGTATTTTTTGACCAGCTCTTTTCTTGGCTGTGGTATGAGCATGTGTGCGTGCGTGCACACACACGCACACATAGAGATATTTGGTGCAGCAAAAATGGAGAGAGGGAAGAAGTCAATGGGGTGCACCAAGGAGAAACCATAGGCTGTGGGAGGGAGTGGGATGAAAGAGCAGAGAGGAGATGGTACCAGCCGAATACCCATGGTGAGGTTTTCCAGGAACCCTTTCCATCCCATCTCGCCTCTCACCTTCTAACCGTTGTAAATACAAAATGCTATTTTTCCAGTCTGACTTTCCTCTTCCATCACTGGCTGCTCCTTTTAGCCTCTTTTGCTAGAAGTCTTGCCTTTCCAACTCATAATTGTTCAGAGTCCCAGGAGTGGTATTAGCCCTTCTGTTCCTCTCTGTCCTCAGATGCTCCTCTAGGGACCTCACCTGGCCCAGTGACTCTACCATTACGTGCTGAGGACAACAGTATGTTTGTCTCCAGTCCTTACCCGCCTCCCAACTGCAGACTGCCTACCGGACACCTTTGTTTATGCGTTTTCCGGGCCTAGTAGCCTGCATTTGTACAAAGCCAAATGCTTGGTTTCCATGTCTCCAAACTTGGTCTTCCGTCAGTATCCCCATCTCAGTAAATGGACTTCCATTTGTCGTGAAACCTTGAGTCATCCGGCTTCTTCTTGTCTGTTTTGTTTGCTTTTTTATTCATAATCCACCTTCAGCCCATTAGCAGACAGCTCTGCTTTCAAGATATCTCTTGAATCTTAACTTCTTCTTGCCACCAGTACTCTTACCATTCCCATCCAAGTCACCATTGTCTGGACTGTTGCGGTACCCTCCTACATGGTTTCTCTGATGGCACCTGTTCCCTCCCCCCACACATTCAGATTTATTTTCTACACACCAGCAAATGTGGTTCTTTAAAACATAATTCCGGGGGCGCCTGGGTAGCTCAGTTGGTTAAGCCTCTGACTTCAGCTCAGGTCATGATCTCACATTCGTGGGTTCAAGCCCCACGTTGGGCTTCATGCTGACAGCTCAGAGCCTGGAGCCTGCTTCCGGTTCTGTGTCTCCCTCTCTCTGTCCCTCTCTGCTCATGCTCTGTCTCTGTCTCAAAAATAAATAAAATGTTAAAGAAAAAACCCAAAAAACCTCAAACATAATTCTGTGCATAACACTCCCTGGCTCAAAAGTCTTTAATGGTTTATTTTCACACTTAGAAAATCCAAAGTCCTCAGCATGGCCAGGAAGCCCTGGGCGTTCTGGCCCCAGACGCTGCCTCCATGTCCTCTGTTGCTCTTCCTCACTCACTGAGGTCCAGCTCCACTGATGTACTTGAACGGGACAGACATCTGAGGTGCTTTGCCCCTGAAGTGATGTCTGTTTGGCGTTCCGTGGGCTCTCTCCCACTTCGTCTAAGGCTCTGCTCACATGTCTCCTTCCCCAAGACTTTGCTCACACCTTATCTAGAACAGCAGTTCTTACTCCGCTCTCATCCTCGTTTGCCACTGCTGTGGTGAGGAGTTAAGTCTACATTCAAAGTGTGTGTTTCTGTTGTCTGACTCTCCACCGGCGTTAAGCTCTCAGAGCCTGGGGCTTGGTCGGGCTTTCCTGTTTCATGTCTCATATTCAAAAGACGGCCTGTGCATGAAGCATAAGTATTAGCTTTATAAATATTAGCTGACTGAGTAGCACAATCAATAGCCAGGGAGATGGGATTTGATGTGTGTGACTTCCTATTTTGGCAGCCCCTGGGAAAGATAGTCTTCCCAGTGCTTGCAAGTGTCTAGCCTGGTGCCTGGAGCGGAGTTTGCACATGTAAATATGTGTTATGAGTAAATGAATGAATAAGAAAGTGGATGAAGTCACGTTGGTAAGTTACTTACCGGTACGTCTTCGTCTGCTCTTTAGATCCAGTCGTTGTGGCCGGGTTAGTGTAGCAAAGGAATCTCACCTTGTCTGAAGGGTCTCTGAAGGCCTCTCTAAGGAGGGTCGATAATAGCAATCTTAACCTATCACGTACCAAGTGCTTACTAATGAGCAATCTGCTGTGCTTAGTGTCTTACGTGCACTAACTAGTTTAATCCACACAATGAACCTATGAGGTTGACACTATAATCAGTCCCACTTTACAGATGGGGAAAATAAAGCACAGAGAAGTGGATTAATTTATTTCAAGATCTATAGCTAGTACTGATAGAGGCAGACCAGGCTGTCTAGTTCTGGAGTCTACAGTCTTCACCATGGTGCTGTGTGTCTAAGCTGAGGACAGAATAGAAGAGTATCTGGCTAGAAGGAGGGTTGCAATTAGTTAGGAGTTAGTGTTTTGGGCAAATGGAATCCTATGCACCAAGGACCAGATCATGACCAGTTCCACTAAGTACATAACAGAGACATATGAGAGGGTAAGAGATGAACTTTGTTAATAAGCACTTTCACTAGACTGTGGAAGGAGTTTAGACTTAACCTTTGGCAAAGACAAACATTAAGTGATGTTAAGCAGAAATGGTAGGTGTACAGATTTACATTTTTAAATAGTCACACTGGTGCCTATGTGGAGGACAGGATGGAAGGCAGGCAGGTGGAAGGCATGGAGAACTGTGTGAAAGGTCTTGCGGTCGTTCTAGAAGGGAATCATCAGTACCTGGTCTAGTGTTGTGGTGGAGGCCATGGAGAGGTACTATGGATTTGAGGTTGGACCGTCAGGGCTCAGTGGGAAGTAGACAGTGTCAGTCAGAGGGACCAGTTAATCACTTAACTTCTAGGGCTTTATTCCACAGATGGGCTGGTACATAGGCTGTATGTACAAGGACATTCACTGTAGGGCTGTTTGTAATAGAATTAGACACAGTGACACCACAGGGCCTTGCAGGGGAGACAATGTGGAGGGCTCCCTGAATTGGTGCAAATGGCAAATGAATTACTGAGTTACAGTACCTCCAAACAATGAAATATGACGCAGCAGTTAAAAGGAAAGGATGTAAGTCTCTATGTAATTGATGAATAATGGTATGCAAGATAATATTGTGTTAAGTAAAAAATAAAAGGTTAAGAACAATGAATTGTGTGCTATGATTTATATTATAAAAATCTGTATACACACAAGTGCATACCTATCAATACATAATGTCGTTCTGGAAAGATACCTAAAATCTTTTATGTAAAGTTTTATATAAACTCCTAAAGGGGTTGGAGGATAATAGTAAGGAAATTTACTTCTTGGCACTTTTTTAATTGTTGAAAACTTTCTTATTGATTTTTATTTTTTACAGCTTATTTATTTATTTTTAGAGAAGGTGTGAGCAGGGGAGGGGCAGAGAGAGAGAGAGAGAGGGAGAGGGAGATAGAGAATTCGAAGCAGATTCTGTGTTGTCAGTATAGAATCTGATGTGAGATTTTATCCCACAAACCGCGAGATCACGACCTCAGCTGAAATCAAGTGTTAGACCCTCAACCGACTGAGCCACCCAGGTGCCCCTTTTGCACTTTTTAAAATTTGAAGGTATATCCACACATATATGTGTGGATATATGTTGTTGGGTCTTTTGTTGTTGTTCAGCATCTCTTTCCCCATCCTCTGGTAACAGAATCCTTATTTATTGTGGGGAACCCATTCCCTGTGGCTCAGATGAGTACATGGCCAGGTCTGGCCTTCCTGAGTCCTGCAGCTTCTTAGCCACAGTGATTAAAGAATGGGTATGTAACTCAAGCCAGGCTAAAGCGAGCTCTCAACAGAACTTCTGCTGGAACTATTGGAAAGAAAGCTCTACAGAGATCCCACGGACTAAGGACTGTAAGCCTCAATTTACACCATGTGGAGAGAGTCTGAGGAGGAATTCAGAGGCTAGCAGAAAGGAATGAGAACTAAGTTCCGGTGTCCTTTTTCTGGAGGCTCTAGATCCAGCTGTGCCTAAAGCCTGCCCTACCTCCGAACTTTAAAGTTTTGTGAGCCAATAAAGTCCCTTTCTTGTTTAAAATAATGGAATTGGGTTTCTGTCCTGATTAATATAGGTTATTTGTATTTTCTTATTGATTTGTAGAAAAGCTTTGTAAATCTAAATTCTGGGCTTAACACTTTATGCATTATATAGGTTAATAAAATTAGCATGGTCTTCCATGACTTGGCCTCTGTAAAAAAAAAATAAATAAATAAATAAAATAAAATAAAATTTGAAGGTATTAACTATTAAAAGAATGAAATTTAAAAATAAGTCATGGAGACTTGATAACGCAGTGACAAATGATTAAGTAAATGGGAATAAAGCAAACGTTATACTAGTTGATAACTGCTTTTCTATTTAAAAACCTCTGACACAATTCAAGTTTAAACTTTAATTATATATTCCAAGGCAAAATTAAATATGGTTATAATAAATATGGGATTTGAAATAGTGGAGGGGGAAGGGAAGCATATGAAATTCTTAAATATATAATAAATTATAACAAACATTGTAAGTATAAAAGGTTTGTTATAGCATGTGCATGTAATTAATTGACCTTAAGGATGAAGGTGCACACACTGGATGAAGATGGGAAAGAAAGAGTTGGAGTTAGAAATACCAGCACAGAAACTTTAAGTATCGAATAATGTAACCAGAAATTTCACTTTGCAAATTACTGTAGGGACTTGAGGTTCTTTTAAGTGTGAGGATTCTTAAGGTTGATGAATTCTATTTTATTTTATTTTAAAAAAATGTTTTTAATGTTTATTTATTTTTTTAGTATTTTTCTCTTATAGCTTATTGTCAAGTTGGTTTCCATGTAACACCCAGTGCACATCCCGACAAGTGCCCTCCTCCATGCCCATCATCCCCCTTCCCCTATTGTTTACTTATTTTTGAGAGAGAGAGACTGAGTGTGAGCAGGGTAAAGGCAGAGAGAGAGGGAGACAGAATCCGAGTCAGGCTCCAGGCTCTGAGCTGTTAGCACAGAGCTGGACGTGGGGTTCAAACTCAGGGACCGTGAGATCATGAGCTGAGCCAAAGTTGGAAGCGTAACTGACTGAACCACCCAGGCACCCCAAGATTGGTGAATTTTAGGTTATATTTGCAGTTCTAAGATAATACTACTTCCTTGGAAGGTGTGCGGAGCTCAGGGTCATGCACTAGGTATGCAGCTGCTGTCAGAACTTTGGGGCTTTTCTCTGCTCCCCAAGGCATGTGAGAACCTTCTGCAAGATAAATGTGCGCTGTCAGCAAGAAGACAAATGTGAGCAGACCCAGAGTACTAGACAAGTTTGCCATTCTGGACTTCTTTATATTCTTATCCTGTAAGTAATGGTTGTTTCTTGAGAAGGGACAAACTTTACCAGCCCTCCATATCTGTGTATCCACAAAAATGCTTTAGGACCAGGTTGGTGACTTTTTCAGAACTTGCCTGGGTTCCGGGTGAACTTGGAATTGGAAGACTTTATTGTGGAAGTAATAAAATTCACTGTTGTCATTATGTGGATGCCAGGAAACCTTAAAATTAGTTTTGAGTAAAATGAATGACCAATTAGAGGCAAATTCCCATTAGAAAATATTTTTTCTCCTCAAACTCAATTAAAAATATGATATATATGTATAATAAAAACAAATATACATGTCTGAATATCATGTCTCTCTAATCAACCTTTCAGAGACAGAAGTCCTAACACTGCGATGGGCTTGTCAGAGTTATCAGCGTAACTGTCTCTGAAGACAATGTTGGTTTATGCCATTTTAGGTCAGAGAGAAGCAGGACGAGGCTTAGGGATGTTCCTTGTGTCCTGACCATGAGTCCTTATATAATGTACAAGCTTCTAAGTTCCTATCTTCAGCTTCTCACTAGAGATTCTTCTGTCTTGAGATCTCTTGGTTGGTCTTTCTTTTGCTACTCGTTGTCATAATCAGTGAGAGCAGTGACGGTTGGTGGCACGAGATAAGAGGTAGTGGGGCGCTTGGTGTACCCAAGTGGAGAAAATGAGAAAACGGTGGGCCAGGGACTGCCTATTGCCTGTGAAGGCCAAACAATGGACACTTGGACATTTAAGTAACTTAACTCAAAAATGTAAAATGCAACAATCTCGAAGGGTATAGGATCTTTAAGTTATCCCCCAATTTTGAAAAAAATGTTTATTTTTGAAAGAGAGAACTGGGGGTGGGGCAGAGAGAGACGGGGACAGAGAATCCGAAGCAGACTCTGTGCTGACAGCCAAGAGCCCAACGCAGGGCTCAAATCACTGTGGAGCCCAAACCCATGAACCATGAGATCATGATCTGAGCCAAAGTCAGATGCCCAGCCAACTGAGCCACCCAGGCATCCAAGTTATCCCCAAATTTAAACTCCAGGGCTCCCTTTTAGGTCTGTCTTCAACCTATCTGCAGAGTTTGCTCTTCCTGGGAACCTGTGCTCGACTTTGGGGATTACGTCAACAAACCTGGTCCAAATGGTATTTGTGTCTTATTGGATGTGTGAACTTGGGCATGTTCCAAAACTAATGTGAACCTCAGTCTCTGTATGAGTACGATGGTGTTAATAATACTGTCCACGTCGGAGAGCGGGGCTGAGGGTTGAATGAGTGGATGTGTATCTATCTATCAGTATATATAAATATTCCCATTCAGTAAGTGTTCATTCTTCTTTTGGCCACCTCCTTTCCCCTGCTAGGGCAGTGTGTTTTTTAGATGTGGTTTGTAGATAGCTGGCATCAGAGCCCCCTGAGGCGTTTATTGGAAAGGTCAATTTGTGGGCATCCCCTGCCCAAGCCACTGGGCCAGAATACCCCCTAGGAACTGGGAGTTTGGGTTAACAAGCTCCCTTGGTGATTCTGATAGAAATAGTTTGGGGACCTTGGTGCTAAGATGGTGATGCTTTCCCAACCAGCCTCAGATGAATCCTTTCAAGGTCTCATTTGCCAACTTTTGTCTATGGTACCATTTCATTTCAGGGCCTCTGCAGGAGTGAACTCCACTAGAAAACTCTGGTGAACTCAGCTCAGAAAGTGAAGTATTCATATTCAGGGGGAATGGGGACATACAACTCTTAAATTCGGTGATCTGTTGATCAGGTGCAACAAGGCTCACCAAGAAAATCCTCTGGTTTTGAGAGAGAATCCTGGAAGAGTTGAGACAGTTGTGACTGATCCTCAGCAGGGGAGGCTCCTGTGAGACGTTTGCTGTGGGAGGAGCTCCCTGAGGGGAGGAGCCACCGTGTCCCCACTGCACCCCTTGCAGCTCTAAGTCCCTCAAGGGATCTGATAACACACACCTTTTGATAGAGGGTGTTTGACTGCCAAGGATCCTAGTGGAGTGTCAAGCAACAGGTGTCTTTTAGGGCACATTTGGTGTGGATTCAGGTTTTATGCCCTGTTTAAATTTCAGTGGCATCTAGTAAAGGTAGGGATGGGCTAGCAACTGGATGCAGAGAATCTAGTTGTCTAAGACGTTAAAATATTATGCACTGAGACCAAGAACGCTCTGCTGACCAAACAAACAAACAAACGAAACACCTGACAAAAGGCCATATCCCTTGTGTATTTTATACACAAGAAATCCATCCTGGTGAAAAATCTGGTCCTTTTGTATTGTGATCACACTTGTCACAAGTCCCTCCAACAGGAAAATATTTATGTCACCAATTCTGTGCTCTTAGAGTCACTGGTGCCTCGGGTGGAAGCTTCTTTGCTTCTTCATTGCGTAGGGCTGGGGGACCCCTACCAGAGTCCTCAAGACCACTGTTCTCACGTGGAGGAATTATGAGCCTCCTGAAACTGTGACCTTTCCCATGTTTCCCACCATCCTTCCCGGTCACCATGGGTTTTCAGAGGATTTCCCCTCCATGTCTCCCAGTGGGGGTGGCGGGGAAGTCTGGCCCCAGTAAGTCTCCTGTTCTTCTGAGGCGGTGACTGTGACTGGAGCTGTGTTGGTTGGAACCTTAGGTGTTTTACAGAGAAAGCTCTCAAGTTCCTCAGACTGTCCTGAGGCAGAGAGAATGCCCTCACATTTTTAGATGCTTCGTTGTGGAGCCTCTTCCTCCCTGGCCTTGGCTCCTTTCTCAGTAGCTGCTGCCACCATTCGTACCTCCTGGCAGGGTGGCCTGTCTCCTCCAAGGGGCTGTCCTTTGGGCTGAGCTCCCCACTGCATCCTTTATTAGCTTGCTAAGCTATGTAACCTCCCTGGACGTCATCATACTCACCCAGAAAGCCGCTCCAACAGTAATGATACTATTGCCTAGTGTCGGAGAGAAAGTAGACACTCCCCATCTGTATCTATGGTCTGATAGAAGGGCGATGCTCAGCGGCTCATCGTCACTATGCGTAACTACAAGGCAAGGAGCCATTGCCAGTCCAGTTGGTTCTTGTTTTTTTTTTTTTTTAAGTTTATTTATATCTTATCAAAAGCTATCCCTGTCTCACATTTTCTACAAGTACAGAGAGTTTGGTTTCTTTCTCTCTTTTTTAAATGTTAATTTTTGAGAGGGATATACAGAGTGTGAGCGGGGGAAGGGAACAGAGAGAGAGGGAGACCCAGAATCCGAAGCAGGTTTCTGGTTCCAAGCTGTTAGCACAGAGCCTGATGCGGGGCTCGAACTCAGGAACCCTGGGATCATGATCTGAGCCAAAGTCGGACGCTCAACCGACTGAGGCACTGAGGCGCCCCTCGTTTTCATTCACTCAGGGAGCCGTGAGTGCACAGAGGCACGTGGCTGAGTCCTCACTCCTCCTCCAAGATGCTCTGGGGAGCACCGCTGTCCTGGTGGAGGGGAAGTTGAGGTCACAATTGCTCCGTCCGCTGGCGGCTTGCATAATTTACAACAAGGATGTCAAGGGGAAGTGGACAGCAATCAGAAGTATATATGGAAACAGTTTGATAGGTATGTGCTGAGATGTTTTTCAGCCAGGAATGGCCGTCGGATGCAGCCCTTATGTGAAAAGGCTTCCTGCAGCGTGAAGGGAAGTGTGAACCCTGTTGCTCACATTCCCATGTCAGAATTTCCTCTTTTCCTCCTTCCTCACTCATCTCCACCCCATAGAATATTTCTCTTCTCCCTGATTTTCATGGAAACTTAATTAAATACTTCCAAATATCTATGTAAAAAAAGTAAAAATAAGGAAATAAAGAATACTTCTGTATGATCACACACACACACACCCACACCCACACCCACACACCCACACAATGTGGCTGTTGCTGAGCGGTACTCACACTTGATAATAAATGAGCAACTTTAAGCCTTGCAGAGGCTCCGTGGCTTCTTCTAAAATGCTGATGTCACCTAAAATGTGCTTGCCTACTCTTTGGTTTTATTTCATTTTTCATTTTCCTGAGAACTCTTCCCTGCAGCCCAAATGCCAAGTACTCATTTTAAATAGAGTTCTGGTTTCTTCTTCTAAGTTACAGAAAGAAGAAAAAAAAATATGTTATAATTTTTCTTTTCCCTCTTCTTGAGAGCCCAAAAAGCGTGTCTGAGGCATTTCTACCCGTCATTAGTGACAGGGCCCCTGCATCCCACAGGCTCTAAACCACCATGTTGAAGAAGGCATCCCTGTTGGAGTTTCTCTGTACACAGGACACGTTTCTTCCTGTGGTTCCAATCACATTCACAAATAGTGGGTGGCCACTTACTATTTGTTGCTCACTTCATGTCCCCGAACGAGACAAGACCCTGTCCCCAAGTATTCTCTACTCTAATGAGGAAGGTTAGAAAAAGTGAACTGAGCCTATAGTGTGAGTGAAAGAGCGTGAGTTGCACAAGAAAAGATAAGAGCCAGTCTTGAAGGAGAGACTCAGGTTAGCAGTGAGTAAAGGATGTTGACATAACTTTTTGCAAGAGGCAGGCAGAAATGGAATAAAAACATTAGTGGAAAATTTTGCTTAAGCTGGGAGTTAGAGCTGTTTTTGCTTTTTCAGAGGGAGAGGCAAAGCGATAGGTCAGTAACGGTGCCGAGGCATGCTCAAAGCCAAGGAGGGAAAGATTAAGGAGGCGTCCCCTTGCCCTTTGGGGATTTGTGCAGAGCCTTTTTGCGGGGGGTGGAGATGAAGCTTGGGACTTGCAGAGAGAACCTTTCCTGGTCAGTGCTGAAGTGTTCACTCTCAGTGTCCCCTTCAGTTTTCCAACACATGCTGTATGTATTCAAGAGTCTACATTATCGTTTGCTTTTAAAGATCATTATTAAGAGGACAGTGACTTCATTTTTAATTACCTCCCTGCTGAGTTTTCCTCCACTGGCGTCTTGTGCTTCATGTTTGAGTTAACCTATTCTGCATGCAGCTGGCTTTGGGTCACTGGTGTAAAGCAGAAGTGAGTGGCAGGTTGTTATAGCAACTGAATGTGATAGCAGTTGGGGACACCTGTGGGGATTGATCATGAGCTTGAACAGTGTATGAGCTTTACTTAGGAAACCTTACAGTCATTCAAAGTCCTTTCTTGCAGTTTTTATTCTGACACTGAACCTTTTCATGAATGTTCAGATTGTCTGAAGATGTTGCAAAATTATACTAAGACAGTTGTAAGAATGTTCCACGATCCCCTGGAAAGTATAACATTGAACGTGCTATTGTGATTCTACTGAAGTTCTATTAATAAGAGAGATCTGGCAGAGACCAGAGTGATAATGTGTTCTCTTATGCAAGAGCTTTGGTGATTCCCATTGTCTGTGATCTCCTTAGTAGGCCATTCAAGTCTTCACTCTCTCCCCCTCAGCCATGCAACTGTATGCTCTGTTTCTTTCCTTCATGTTCCGTACGTGGGAGCCACGGTGACTCTTTGTACTGGCATGAGACATGCGTGGTCACAGCTCCGGGCCTTTGCTCTGCTTTCCCCTCTTCATAGCAGACTTTGAACCTAATTCTTCATCTGGTGAAATTCTTCTCAGGCTGAGCTCAAATGCCACCTCATCCCTGAAGTGTTTCCTGCTTCCTTACTCGGCAAATTTCACCCCCTCTCCTGCGCCCCTTGAAGACTAGCCACACCACTACTGTAACAAGTTGGAGACTGTGTCATAGTCACATGGCTCATCTTCAGGGAGTTTGGAGTGTTTCTGCGTAACGCACATTTTTCCTAGTTGCATTGCCTACTCCTCCTCTTCTTTTTGTATTGTTTTCGGGTTTTTTTTAAAGTTTATTTATTTTGAGAGAGAGAAAGAGAAAGAGAGAATGAGTGGGGTAGGGGCAGAGAGAGAGAGAGAGGGAGACAGAGAATCCCAAGCAGGCTTCACGCTGTCAGCACAGAGCCCAGCTCTGGGCTCGAATCCATGAACCATGAGATCGTGACCTGAGCCGAGATCAAGATCAAGAGTTGGATGCTAACTGACTGAGCCTCCCAGGTGCCCCTACGCCCCTTCTTCTTTTGCACAAAACAGGGCACTTTTGGTATGTGCCCACACTTGCTTATTCTGGTGAGCATTGTTATCGTACCACCTTAAATGAAGCTGGGTCTTTACTTTTTTTTTTTAATGTTATTTTTTTTTTTTTGAGAGAGAGAGAGAGAGAGAGTGTGCCAGTGGGGGAGGTGCAAAGAGAGAGGGAGACACAGAATTCGAAGGAGGCTCCAGGCTCTGAGCTGTCAGCACAGAACCTGACGGGGAGCTTGGACCCACGAGCTGTGAGATCATGAGCTGAGATAACTGACTGAGCCACCCAGGAGCCTCTGGCTGGGCCTTTAATAATGACCCAATAGGGCACCATATAATACCCACATGTTTTGGAAGGGGTTAAAAGGGCAATATTTATGGACTTTCAAAATGAGAGGGAAGAGGTCGGTGGCCTCATAACCTTCCACCCTTCTTCATCATGAGACCAGCATACTGTTTTGGTCTAGGTTTCTCAATTTAGGCTGGGCAAGAACTGTTTAATAATGCAAATGCCTAGGCCCCAGGGCTTCTGATTTGGTAGGTTTATGGATGACTTCTAATTAAGAACATGTTTCCCAAGCTGGACTGGAGATTCTGTGCGTAACTGGGCTGAGGAGCACTGATCCCACAGGGACTTTATCCCTGTCTGCACATTACATCCCCACAGGGAACTTTTCCGAATATCAAGGCCTGGGTCCTACCCACACCATTTGTATTAGAATCTTTAAAATCAAACCACCCAGGGGTGCCTGGCTGGCTCAGTGGGTTAAGCGTCTGATTTCAGCTCAGGTCATGATCTCATGGTTCATGGGTTTGAGCCCTGCATCATCCTCTGTGCTGACAGCTAGCTCAGAGCCTGGAGCCTGTATTCAGATCCTGTGACTCCTTCTCTCTCTGACCCTCCCCTGCTCATGCTGTCTCTCTCTCTCTCAAAAATAAATAAAAACATTTAAAAAATTAAAAAAAAAATCAAACCACTGATTGAAGATTTGGTTTATATTTTTTAATTAAGAAATTCTTTAAGGTTTATTTTTGAGAGAGAGAGAGAGAGAGAGAGAGCGAGAGAGAGCTGTCAGCACAGAGACCCATGTGGGGCTTCAACCCACAACTATAAGATCATGACCTGAGCCAAAGTAGGATGCTTAACTGACTGACCCAGGCACACCTAAAATTTAGTTTTAAAGGCCCTTCTTTCCTCCAAGAAAGAAGGTATGGAAAGGGGCAAATCAGTAAACAGACAGGGGTGATTTTATTACAGGAAACCACAGAGAAGGCTTATTCTTAGTAGTTTTTATGGTGGTCATTTTAATTTTTGTTTTCTGTAGGAAGGAGAAATGGAGGATAATAATATGAACAGCAAGAAGGTGAGGGTAAGGACATTTCGGGTGGCAGAATTAGTACTTGTGAAGGCATGGAAATGAGTGATTAACTCAGCTGATGGGAGGACGAAGTATGTGGGTTAGCAAGGTAGACCCTTGCATGAATGGATGCGCGAAGGGATGCAGCGGGCAGGGAAACTCCAAGTCTGGGCTGAGGATGTGGATTAAAAAAATTTTATTAATGTTTTACTTATTTTTGATACAGAGAGAGACAGAGCATGAGAGGGGGAGGGGCAGAGAGAGAAGGAGACACAGAACTGGAAGCAGGCTCCAGACTCTGAGCTAGCTGTCAGCACAGAGCCTGACGCGGGGCTCAAACCCACGCACGTGAGAGATCTGACCTGAGCCGAAGTCGGAGGCTTAACCAACTGAGCCACCCAGGCGCCCCAGGATGTGGATTTAATGTCAGAGTTACTTTGTCCTTAAGCAAAGGAGCAATTTTACATATGGCAGTTCATTTCCATGAGATATCTTATTGCTGTAGTTAAGGTGTGTCTTAGCTCATACTGAATAAGAAAATACCATAGACTGGGTGGCTTAAATAACAGAAATTTATTTCCCATTGTTCTGGAGGTTGGGAAGTCCAAGGTCAAGGTGCTCCTTGATTCATTCTTGATAAGCATACTCTTCCTGTCTTGCAGATGGCCCGGCTCTTGTGTCACCCTGTCCTCACCAGAGTGGGAGGTGGGGAGGGACAGGAAGCTCTGGTCTCTTCCTCTTTTTGTAAGGACACTAATGCCATCACGGGACCTCATCTAAACCTCCCAAAGGGCCCACCTTCAAATGCGATAACACTGGGAATTAGAGCTTCAGCCTATGAATTTTGGAGAGGACACACACTTTTGGTCTATACTAGGGTGAACTGAAATAAATGGTAATATAAAAGAATTTTGTCCAGAACCAACTTGTGTGATGGTTGTGGGTTGCTGGCCACTTCCTGTTTTGCATGTCCAAAGATGAACCAAGCTCTACCATGGAATTTGGGTAACCCATGCCACCCTCCTCTCTTCACATGCTTACTTTTCTAGACTTTTCCACTTTCTTGTCTCCGTTTATATGTTAAATATGTTGTTCTCCTCTCTCTAGGGTAAATGTCTAAATGTCAGTGCAAAGAAATGGAGGAAAAATTAAAATGCAATTGTGAACTCTGACATTTTTAAGATGAACATTGCCTTAGGATAGTCTGTATTGTCTAAAATATATATTTAAAAGTAAGTGTGTGTTGGATATTATTAACACTTAGTACCCTTGAAAGAATCCTGAATTCTAAGGAAAATAATATTAGTAGTTTAGATCTAAAATGGACATGAATTTTTGTCCAGTATTATTTCAGAAAATTCCATTAGGGGGAATTCTCTTAAAACCATAGGAGAGGAATAAATATTGATAATATGAAAAACCCAAGATCAGATAGTATTTATTTCAAAACAATCTATAATTTTAAAGAGGGAAGATTTCCACATTCAAATATATTATGTCATAGATAGTGAAAGATCTTGAAAATTTGATCACAGGACCATGGACCAATAATATCTGAGAAATATTGAAAATGGTACAGTTACTGGAAGACTGGTGATAGGAAAATAGTTTTACTGTCAAAATTGAGCAGATGATTTTATAACTTAATAAGATTAACAGCAACCTCTACAAAATTCCTCTAAGAGTCCTTATATGAATGTTTTATGTAGACTTAGAAAGGAAAAGTCACAATGAACAAGACATGAGTTCCCTAAAAGAAATAAATGCGGTTGGCTTCATTTCATTTATTGGATAAGGTTACTATAGTGATAGATTGGGAAATTCCATAGATAAGTTATACCTAGATTTTGGCAATGCATCTGATAGTTCTTCATGGTTTCCTGATGGACAAGATGAAAACCATCCCCATGAATATTATTAGTTAATACCAAGTTGGAAGCAGGTTTCTATTTGAGCAGAAGTTCTACACTTGGTCGTGTCCTGGTTGCTATTTTCATTAATGACTTTGGTGAATCATACAGGCATGCTTATTGCCTTGTACTTATTCTTCTCTGGGAACTAGAGCTAATGCACCTGATGATGGAAATCAGATTTGGGTATCTATAAACTGGAACAATGGGCCAATAGTAACCCACAACATATAATGAAAGATTATAAATTTAGAAAATGTGGCAATTAGATTGATCAGTACGTACTCATGCTCATTACCACTGGTGTTCTAGGGTGTTTTATTGTAGTTTGTGTTCCTTGGAAATTCCAAACTGAAGCTGGCTGGCCATTTGTCAGGATTCTTGGCAGAACTAGTTCCGGAGTTGGGAGCAAAGTTGGATTAGATTACTTTGCTTGCCCTGAAAGTCTATTATTCTTTGGAATTACTTTGAGAAACTGTTTTATGAAACACATTGTCACCTTACTTATCTATTATAGAACTATAGAACTCCCATCTCATTTATCCAACCTGATTTCAGGTAGCTTGTTGCTGTTTGACTAAAATAAAATCTATCCTCAAAAGAAAAGGACTGTCATCAGTGAGAATGTTCAGAAGAACAGCTGCAGGTTCAGAAGGCATTTCCAAAAATGAGGAATCTCTAAAGTTGTGAACAAGACACCAGAATCTCTGGACAATACCATGTGTTATTTGAGAGGAATTTTGTGCATATTTTCTAGGGTGGCAACTTTGAGGGGACAGTAGTAACCAGACTGTATGAAGACTCTCATGACCCTTTTCTGCTTCTAATTTTAAAAGACTTAAAGATGTTTTTTACTGGGGTGCCTGATTAAGCATCCTCCTTCAGCTCAGGTCATGATCTTGCAATTAATGAGTTCAAGCCCTGCATCGGGCTCTGTACTGACAGCTCAGAGCCTGGAGCTTGCTTCGGATTCTGTGTCTCCCTCTCTCTTTGCCCTTCTCCTGCTCACACTCTGTCTCTCTCTCAAAAATAAACATTAAAAAAATTTAAAAAATGTTTTTTATTGGAGAGGACATAAAATATAACAAAATCTGTATAAAATGTAAAGTATGAGGAATAATAGCCAGTAAATACTTTAATATTCATTATCCATTTTAGTAACACAGGGCACTACCATGACCTCTGAAGTCGATAAAGATATCTTCTTTAGCCCATCCCTTAGCCTGCTCTAATTGGCCTGAAATTTTTACTTATTCCCTTGTTTTCATTATTTTTTTCACCACATATTTATAGCTTAAATGATGATGGCAGCATAAACCTTAATATAGTGTTCTGTGTGTTTCGGACACTCCTAAGTGCCCTGTTCTCATTGAACCCTATAGCAATCCTCATAGGTAGGTAGACCAGTGCCCCCATTTTACAGATGAGGAAATGGTTGTATATAGAGGTTAAGTACCTGTCCAGTCATATAGTCAATAAGTGTGGTAACCAGAATTCCAACTCAGGCAGTCTATCTGTGGGTTTTGTTCTATGTCATGCTGCCTCTCGAGAAGTTCTTGCAGTCACGTAAGCAATAGAAATAAGAGACGTCCAGATTGAAAAGCAAGAATGAACCAAAAAGCAAGCAAGCAAGCAACCATAGTTATTCACAGATGGCGTAATTATCTCTGTGGAAAATCTGGAGGAATCGCCAAACAGGCTCCTAGAACTAATAAGTGAGTTGGTCAAGGCTGCAGTATACCCAGCAGTGTTTGAACATCAGTCGTATTTCTTCATGCTAGCAATGAACAAGTATAAGTTGTTATTTAAAAGATCAACATTTACAGCAGCATGAAAAATATTAAGTACTTAGAAATAAATATGACAAAACATGTGAAAGAGCTACATACTGAAGACTACAAAATACTGCTATGATACGTTAAAGAAGACCTAAATGGAACATGTATATACACACCTTGTTCATGGGTCAGGAGGCTCAGCATTGTTAAGATATCATACTTCAGAAATACAGATTTAACATAGATTTAATACAATCCCAATCAAAATCCTAGCAGGCTAGTATCTGTGTGTGTGTGTGTAAGTTGACAAACTGATTATAGAATTTCTGTAGAACTGTAAAATACCTACAATAGTCAAAACAGCTCAGCAAAGGTTAACAAATTTGGAAGACTAATGTTATTTGATTTCAGGAATTCTGATGTTATAGTCATCAAGACAGTGTGTTTTTGACATTAAAATATACAATAAATCAATGATAAAGAATTTATATCCTGAATATATAAAGAGCATTCAAAGTTAAACAATAAGAAAACAAAGAATCCAATTGGAAGACAGAGAAAAGACCTGGGCAGATATTTTACTGAGAAAGACATATAGTTGGCAAATAAGAAAATGAAAAGATGTTCAACATTATTAGACATGCAAGTTAGACCTGTAAGTTAGACATGCAAATTAAAACCACAGTATCAGGGGCGCCTGGGTGGTTCAGTCAGTTAAGCGTCCAACTTTGGCTCAGGTCATGATCTCATGGTTTGTGGGTTTGAGCCCCACATCAGGCTCTGTGCTCACAGCTAGCTCAGAGCCCGGAGCCTGCTTCAGATTCTGTGTCTCCCTCTCTCTATGACCCTCCCCTGTTCATGCTGTGTCCCTCTCAAAAATAAATAAAAAACATTATAAAAATTAAAAAAACCTCACAATATCAATATCACTACACACCTATTGGAATAGTTAAAATAAAAAATTAGTTCTAACACCGAATTCTGGTGCTGATACCAAGAAACTGGATCCTCACACATTGCGGGTAGTAATGTATAATGTCTCGGCCATCCTGAAAAATAGTTTGCCAGGTTTTCATAAAAGTAAACATGCAATTACCATGCAGTTTATTAATTTCATTCTTGAGCATTTATCCCTGGGAAATGAATTTATGTTCACACAGAAACCTGTATGGAAATGTTCATAGCAGCTTCATTTGTAATAGTCCCCAACCAGAAATTAACCCAAATGTCCATCATAAGGTGAATGGTTAAATAAAGTGTGATTCATCTGTCCCATGGAATACGACAAAAACGGTACGAAGGAACAAATTGTTAATACACAGTAACTTGGATGAATCTCAAAGGAATTATGTCAAGTGAGCAAAGCCATTACCGAAAGCTGACATACTGTGTGGTCCCATTTATATAACATTCTTGAAACAACGACATTTTAGAGATGGAGAACAGATCAGTGGTTGTCAGGGATTATGGATCAGAGTGGGATGAAGGGAGGTGAGTTGTGTTTATAAGAGGACAGACAGCATGAAGGATCTTCACGGTGATTGGACTGTTCCGTATCCTGACTGTTGGTGAGCGTGTGGACCTATGCATGTAATAAAATTGTATAGAACTAAACACACACACTCATTCATGCATACAGGTAAGAAACAAAACAAACAAAAGAAAACAAACTATAGCTATATTTGCATTTTCAAATGTCATGTAAATGAAACACAACTGTAGGGTTCTGTAGTTGGTATTTCTCAATCACCACGGTTCCGGAGTTTCATCTCTGTTGTTCTGTGGACTTGGAGTTCATTATTTTTATTGCGTAGAGTATTATTTTATTGTACGAATATACTATAATTTATGCGTTCTGCTTTCACTGGACATTTGGGCAGTTTCCATATTTTTGTATAATAAACGGTGCAGATATGATGGTTTTGACACCGTCTCATCCATGTGTGCCAGAGATGTCACCTGTCTGTAACTTGGAGCGGAATTGGTAATTCTTCCGCGGCACTCCTGTGTAGCACCAGTTTATTTTCTGGAGGGATTGTGCCATGTGGTACTCCTTCTAACAGTATATAAGTTAACACTGTCACACTTTCTAATTTTTGCCAGTCTGTTGGTTTTGCAGTAGTAGAGCCAGGAATGGGGTGGAGGAGGTGGAGAGGGGCTAAATTTGCATTTCTCTGATTACTAATGAATTTGATCATGTCCCCCCCCCCCCCCGCCCCCCATGTTCTCTGTTTTATATCCTATGTCGGTTTCCCCTTCTGTAAAGTACTTAAAATCATTGGCCCATTTTGGGGGGAGGAGGAGTCTCTTTCTTTTGCTAATTGATTTCTACTAATTCTTTGTCAGCTATATTTGTGGAAAATAACTTATTCTGTTTTGTGCCTTGTCTTTTTACTTTCTTCATAATGTTTTGATAAATAGAATTACTTAATTGAATTTATAACTCCTTCCCTTTAGGATGTCTGCATTTTGTGTGTGTTTATTTATTAAATGCTTCGTTCATTTTTATGAAAAAAGATACTGTCTTGTATTATCTTCTAAAAGTTACATAGGTTTTAATTTTACGTTTCCACATTTAATCTCCCTTGGGTCCAGTTTTATGCATTATTTGAGGTAGGCTCAATTTCATTTTTTTCTGTAAGAATGATCTATTTCCCTGGGACCATTTATTGAAAAATGTATCTTTCCTCACTATTCTATAGTGCCAGTTCTGTCATAAATCAAATTTTCATATATTTTTCTGGTTTGTTACCTTTTTTTAATCCCCATTGGTCAGTTTGTCTGTTACTGTCTCTATACTGCAGTGTGTTCATTGTCAGCCCTTTGTAACAGGCCTTGATATCGTTACTGTAAGCCCATTACCTGTGACTTTTTGCTTGCCCGCAGTCTTAGCTACTCTTGTTCTTGGCTCTTCTATGTGTGTCATACCATGAATTAGCCTGTCAGGTTCTCCCAAAAGCCTATAGGAATTTTGATTAGAATTTTATGAATCCATAGATCATTCAGTGGAGAACTAACATCTTTACAATGTTGTCTTCCACCCCACGAGCAGAGCCCTCCTTTATTGGGGCGTTTTTAAGGGCTTCCTAGTATGTTTTCAAATATTGCCTCTGCTCAGTTCTTCCCTTTCTCTTTCTGAAACTCTAACAGACATGTGTTAGATTCACTTCCTCACTGTTCCCTATGTTTCCTAATGTTCCTTTCATATTTTCTATTATTTATTATACATTCTGGATCATTTCTTCTTTTTTAAAAATATCTTTATTATTTTTGAGAGAGAGAGCACTTGTGTGAGTAGGGGAGAGGCAGAAAGAGAGGGAGACAGGATCCGAAGCAGGCTCCCTGCTGACTGTAGCAAGCCCTATGCTGGGCTCCAACTCTTGAGCCATGAGATCATGACCTGAGCCAAAGTGGGAGGCTTACTAACTGAGCCACCCAGGCTCCCCCTTGGGTTATTTCTTTAGATCTGCATTGTAGTTTACTCATTTTTCTTTTCTGTTTCTTCTATATGCCATCTACCAATTTATTGTTTTCTTTTAATTATAGTTTTATTTATTAAAAGTTATTTTTATTCCTTCAACAATAGTTATTAATAGTCTCTTGTTCTTTAATTTTAATTTAAACTTCATCTTTTATTCATTTAAAGCCATCAAACATCATTATTTTATATTCTATTTATGACAGTTTTAGTGTTCTAGAGTCTGTTGTTTTTGCTGGCTTGTACTCATTGAATCCTTTTTATTTTCCTGTGTTTGAGATTTTTGATGAAGATATCACACGTTCTTGGTACTTTTCTGGAATTCTCTAAGACCTGGTTTGCAAATTGGTTTCTCTAGGGAGGATTTGTATTTGCTTCTTAAGTACTCAGGGAAGTTTATTAAAACATAGCCACTTTATACAAAATATTTGGGCTGAAGTCTTTTGGACAACGCAGGTCCAAACTCATGTGAAGGCTATCTTGTAGTTAAATATCCAAGGAAAATCTTTATTTTCTTCTACTACATAATGCCAAAATTCAAGACAGATTTTTTTTTTTAAATTGTAGACCCCATAGAGCTTTACAAGTAAGTATTTTTATTTTCTTAGCTAGTTTATAGTCTTACATTCTGAAAGGTGCTGTCTGCATTTTTACAGTTGAGGAAATGAAAGCTCAGAGCAGTTACATGCCTTCCTCAGAGTTACAGCGTTAACAAATGTTGAGTCTGGTGGTTTTGATTTTGGTTTTGTTTTGTTTTGTTTGTCCAGTTTACTCTCCACTTCCAATGCTAATCCTCTATTTAATGGTAGCAGTTGCCTTTTAAAACCCTAGTTGTTCTAGGAAAGGAATAATTGAATCTTCACAACAACCCCATGTGGTAAAAATAATTCTTCCTGTTTCACAGATGAGGAAACTGAGACATTAAATAATAGAGAGATCATGTGTTTATTAAGTGAGAGAGTGAGGCTTCCAGTCCAGGTTGCTTTAAGCCCTGTTTCTGTTGCCTGCTCAGGGTTGCCGGTCCTGTTCACTGTAATTCCCATTCTCTACCACTTACTTAGTTGTCATTATAGTAAGTCTTGAAATTGGGTAATGAAGTTCTTCAACATTTTTTTTCAAGATTATTTGACTATTTTATGTCATTTTCATTTCTATAAAATTTTAAAAACATTTTTATTTATTTTTGATAGACAGAGAGAGACAGATCATGAGCAGGGAAGGGGCAGAGACAGAGAGAGGGACACACAGAATCGGAAGCAGGCTCCTGGCTCCGAGCTGCCGGCACAGAGCTAGATGCGGGGCTTGAACCCGTGAACTGAGATCATGACCTGAGCCGAAGACTGAGGCTTAACCAACTGAGCCACCCAGGCGCCCCTCTATAACGTTTTTAAATCAGCTGGGTTGTGATAGGGATTGTGTTGTATCTATTTATCATTTGGGGAATTTTGACATCTGAACAGTATGGAGTCCTTAAATTCACAAGTATAATCCTTTTATTCACTTACGACTTTTTGACTTTTTCTCATTAATGTTTCTAGCTTTTGATGTAAGGTCTTATACCTATTTTATTAAATTTACATCTTAATACTTCATGCTCTTGAATGCCATTGTTAATGACATTTTGAAATTTTTATTTTTCAATTTGTAGTTGCTTATTATAGGAATACAGTTGAATTTTGTATAGAGCTTCCATATATTATGCCTGTAAAGTCACATATTAATTCTGGTCGATTTTTGTAGATTACTAGGATTTTACATGGCAATATCACCTGAAAATGAAGACAGTATGACTTTTTTATTCCCAGTCTATATGCTTTTTTTCCCCCTCTATTTTTCCTCCCTCTCTTAATACACTGGCTGAGTGCACTGCTGAGCAGAGTAGTGTGAGCCGACATCCTTACTCTGTTTCAGTCTTGGGGAGAAAGTGTTTGGTCTGTATCATGTATGATTATGTGTAGATTTCTCATACACAGCTTTATCACATTGAGGACTTTTTTTTTCCTATCTTTGGCTTGTTGAAAGTTTTTATCATTGTTTCTTTTCTTTTTTCCTTCCTTTCCTTTCCCTCCTTCCCTCCCTCCCTCCCTTCCTTCCTTCCTTCCTTCCTTCCTTCCTTCCTTCCTTCCTTCCTTCCTTCCTTCCTTCCTTCCATAGTTCTGTAGGACACATATGAAACATTAAGATCTGAGTAGTTATGAATTATTTGCTTAGGGGGCAGGGAAATGAAAAGAACATGGACACCTATAGGCCATACTGGAGGGGATGGACAGAAGCCATACAATCATAATACAGACATCAGATTTCTATTCCTGGTGCTGCCGCCAACTAGTTATTTGACTTCAAATACGCCTCTTCGCTCTCTACCTAGCACTCACAGGTACAGCTGAGAGCCAAGTCCATCTCAGAGAGAATTTAGTAGAATTGCAAATGTGACTAAAAGGTTTGAAAAATAAGAAATATTAGAACAGATTGCTGTGCCTGGTCTTCTTTTGTCTGCTGAAGAGAAGGCTAAGATTTGGATTAGTTTTATACTAATCCCAGTTTACTGCCCCAAGACAACCATCCACCTATTCTCTGGTCTAATGGTGCCTTGAAATCCCTTTCCTCCTGAACCGTGTGCCTTTGGTTCCTTTAGCTTTATTGGAGGTTTTGAGATTAGGTAGTTGTTTGGTCCCTAATCCTACCTTTAACTGTTTGCTTTATTACAGTCTCTTCATTGGGACAACCTGAGGTGAATTCCTTTTTTTTTTTTAATTTTATGGCTTAATTGGTTTTATTCCATGTTTATAAAACAGCAGGGAGCCATTACACTGAGACTATGTTTATATTCCATTAAGGTCTCTTTCTATAAGAATAACTCTGATTGATTGTTATATATTCTATGTTTTAGTAATTACTTTTTTCTTTCTTAAAATTGATTCATGTTATTCATTTTACGTCCTGTTTAAATTGCTTTAAATTTGTTGGGGAAAACCTTCTGAGCATGTATGACACTTGGTTTTTCATATTTGGCAAAATTTTATGTTGATTCTTCCATATTGTAATGTTAGTAATTTTCCCCCTTAACAGAGCTTTTTAGGATGTGTATGTCGTCATCGTCGTCGTCTTCTTTTTATTGCCACGACCCTTCCTTCACTGATACAAGTTAGCAATGTCTTCTCAATGTATAGGTGTGTTTTGGGGTCTGTCTTTAAATCTAGCCATTATGCCTCAGGCTGACCTCAAAGTAGGTGAGTAGGTCTCTGCTTATAACCCTAACAGCCTTCACATGCCTCATCTGTGTTTATGATATTCTGGATTGTGCTTTAACTACTTCGAATGTCATTTGACTCTATTCCTTTGGGTCATGGAGGTTTTTGCATTTTTATGAGTCCCTTTTGAGAATGAGATAGTCTTATGAGGGACATATCCTAAACTGCCTTTAGTTGACAAAATTGTGTTGGGTGGTCTGTTCAGTAATACCACCAAGTGAGCCAGATTGTGGTTGAGGCAGCGTAGGTGTGCAGGTGATGAACTGGAAGGGGACGGGGAATGGTGTGCGAGTGTGGAAATGAAGAGGGAGGCTCTAATGTTAAACTTTTCCTGTTGCTAGTTTTACGGGGAAGAACCCTATGGAAATCCAAATCCTTTCCCCTAAAATTTCTGTGAATTCCCAGAGGGCTTATGTTCTTAATGTTATTTCTGTTCTCAGGCTCATGCTTTTTCTAAATTTGTTCAGTTTGGGATTATCTTTCTATTCTAGTAGGCAATGTCTATTCTATATTCATTGACCTAGATGTAAAATTCAGCTGCTTCAATTTCCACATTCATAAAACTCCACTGCCTTTAAGGCAAGGAGTAGACTTCCCTGAAGATTTAGGTGCAGGTGAGAAATATGGAGGAGGAGACAAAGAAAGCATTTCCATCACAGCAGCCACCAACTTCCAATTGCACAGTATTCTTAAGATGTCTTTCAGCCATGCTAATACCAGGGCATCTCACTGGCCATGTCAGTCCGTCGGATGCCCAGGCCTTGTGCTATGTCTGGATGCTTTTCCTCTCTCTCTCCCTTTCAGAGAGAATGCAGAGTAATGGAGACTTTGCAGCCAGACATCTGGGCTCCAGTCTTGGCCTTATTACTTATTAGCTGTATGGCTTATATAAGTTATTCAAACTGTATAATGTCAGTTTTCCCATTAGCAAAATGGGCATGATAAAATTAGCCATTTCATAAGTGTGTCATGAATATCAGAATGTCAGGGCGCCTGGGTGGCTCAGTCGGTTTAGTGCCCGACTTTGGCTCAGGTCATGATCTCAAGATTCGTGGGTTCGAGCCCTGTATTGTTCCTTTGCACTGACAGTGTGGAGCCTGCTCAAGATTCTCTCTCTCCCCCTCTTTCTGCCTCTCCCCTGCTCATGCATGCGTTCTCTCTCTCTTTCTCTCTCTCTGTCTCAAAACTAAATAAACTTAAAAACAACCCCAGAATGTATCATCTCACAGTTTGGAGACTGCAAGTGTGAGACGAAGGTCCTGGCAGAGTTGCTTCCTTCTGGGGTCTGTGAGGAGGACAGGTTGGGACCTGTCTCCCCACGCTGCTGCTGGTTGGCTGGCAACCTCTGGTCTTCCGTGGCTTGTGGACACAGCACCCTGGTGTCTGCCTGTATCTTCGCACGGTCTTCTCCCCATGTGAGTGTCTGTGCCCCAACTCCCCCTTTTTATAAAGACATCAGTCATACTGATTAAGACCTGCCCTCATGGCCTCATTTTAACTTGAGGTCTCCAGATAAGATCATGGTTCACCCCCCAACAGGATAATTACTTTTTCTCCATGCCCAGGGTTTACCTTTTTCCTTCAAATGAAACCTTCAGAAGAATGCCATTCACTCCTAATGAATCCCAGTTGAGAAATCTCTTTCCCTGTTTGAAAATGAGGTTTATTAAAAAAAAAAATGAGGTTTATTGCCACATCTCATGACAAGTCCATGCTGGCATTGCTTTAGGAACGTAGTTATGATGAATTCGGCTTGGGAAATAAATCCTGTTTGATAGATGAGTTCCCAGGTTCTCAGGGGCATTCAGCAGCCAGTGTGCTTTACAGATTCCATCGCACATGGAAAAATGCCATTTTTGGTATTGCCTTCATTGACCTGAATATAATTAAAGAAATAATTTCAGTGGCATTTAAAAAATATGTTGGTTAATTTGTCCTAGGAGAGAGTGTGGCGCTTTCTAATTCTGCACTGGACAGGTAAGCAAGTTGTGGGGAAGAACAATTTCTCTGGCAAGCAGGGAATTATTTACCACGACTGGAAGACGAGCCTTCTGTTTAAATAACCCCTTCGAACTGTCTGACACATAATGGAAGCTTGTTAAATGTTTATCGAATGAACAGAAGTGTCCGGGGAACTTAGAATATTTGAGAGGAATCAAATAAAAGGCACATATTTATTCAGAGATTTACCGTCTACCTAGCTTTGGCTAGATGCTATGGGGCGGCCAGTAGGCGTGACAGAATAATATTAGCAGCGACTCTGTTTTGTGCTTCTGTGTGCCAAGCATTCTGCACACTGCTTTTTTTTTTTTTTTTAATTAAAGTTAACATATCGTGTAGTATTGGTTTCAGGAGTAGAATGCAGTGATTCATCACTTACATGTGACACCCAGTGCTCATCCCAACAAGCCCTCCTTCCTGCCCATCCCCCATTTAGCCCATCCCCCCCCACCTCCCCTCCAGCTACCCGCAGTTTGTTCTCTGTTTTTAAGAGTCTCTTATGGTTTGCCTCCCTCTCTCTCTTTATCTTATTTTTCCTTCCCTTTCTGCTATGTCCCTTCCCTTTTTAAAGCTATCTCAGTGACTCTCTGAGTTGGGTAATATTGTTTTTATTTTACACAAAAGGATACCAAGGCTAGGAGAATTGAAGCAACTTGTGATTGGTAGCTAGTGATTGGTAAGGGTAAGTGTGTTCTTTTTTTTTTTTAATTTTTAAAATGCTTTATTTATTGTAGAGAGAGAAAGAGAGAGAGAGAAAGAGAGACAGTGTGAGCAGACGAGGGTCAGAGAAAGAGGGAGACACAGAATCTGAAGCAGGTTCCAGGCTCTGAGCTGGCTGTCAGCACAGAGCCTGACGTGGAGCTCGAACCCACAAACCGCAAGATCATGACCTGAACCGAAGCTGGATACTCAACCTACTGAGCCACCCAGGCGCTGCACGTTAAGTGTGTTCCTAACCTGTACACTTGAATCCTCCCAGACTGGCCTCTTTCTAGGAGAAGCTTATGTTCTTGTGGAGATGGGACATTTGTAAGTGGGGCAATTGGAGGTTTGGCATAGTAAGAGCCTAGCTGTATTATGTATCTCTTTTGCTATAATATATGTGTGTGCTGTAAAAATTTTGTAAAAGTATCAGCTGTGTCATAGTTAAGTATGTATAATCTGGATTTAGATGCCTGGATTCATAATTTTTTTTAATGTTTATTTTGAGAGAGAGAGAGAGAGAGAGTGCACACGAGCAGGAGAGGGGCAGAGAGAGAGGGGGACAGAGAATCCAAAGTAGGCTCTTCACTGTCAGCAGTTAGCCCGGTGTGGAGTTTGAACCCATGAACCATGAGATCACCACCTGAGCCAAGTTGCTCAATCGCCCGAGCCACCCAGGCACGCCTAGATGCCTGGATTCAGATCCTACTGGGACTTGCTTTTATCCGTGTGATTTGGGACATATAGCTTAACCATTCTGTACTATCATTTTTATTTTAATTATAAAACAGGGTATAATAAAACTACCTCCCTCAGTGTTGTATACCGAGGAATACTAAGATCGGTAAAATGACTCTAAACCCGGCAAAATGTATTTCCTGCTAGAATGTAAGCTTCACAAAGACAGCGATTTATGCCTGCTTTATTCATTCATGCATCTTACTCAGTGAGAACAGTGCTTGGATATAAAATAGACATTCAGTAAATACATTGTTGAATGAATGAATATATTTCAATGTGTAAATGCCAGCGCTTAGTCACATTTGCAGACATAATGAAGCAGTCACATGCTCGCACATTTATGGAGAGCAGTGCTTCTCAGCCCAGGATACTCATTAGAACTACCTGGAAGGCTTTTAAATAGACTGATGCCTAGATCCCCCCCACAGGCGAAGGTTGAACACCTCTCTTAGAGAATCACCATGAAAATAACTGCTATAAACACAAAGTGGTACAGGCATACTGTGTTGAAGATTCAATACCAGAAGCAATTTTTTTTTTAATGACTTAGAACCCTTAGGAAACGAAAAAGAACCTCCGATTCGATAGTAATTACATTCTTGAAATCTTCAATACACATTGAAATCATCAAAAACGACTTTGAGGACATGTGCAATATGGATTAGGATTCAGGCTCAAATAATTACACAAGGTTTGCTCCCCTAAATAAGTCTCTGGTGGGATATTTGGAGTTAGTGTGGGGCTTGGGGCAGTTTGCTTTTTATCATGTGGACAATCCTTAACATTGCAGGCAGCTTGTCTCGATCAACCAAGAACCACTGTGGGCTGCTTTGAATATAAACAAAGTTAGTGCCAAAATAGCATATGGGAAAAAGCACACCAACACATACACTATGATTCAGATCCCTCTGGAGGCACTTGGGGAATTAAACCAAGGTACAGAGTACCTTTCTGGACAGCGGCTGCCTTTTCTAAAACGAAGAGAGGAGTTCACCAATTTCTAATGTGTCAATTGCTTATCACAGGAGACTTCCTGGCTAAGTGAACCTCTTGATTCTCTGGTGCTTCTCTGTTCAGCAGGAAGCGGTGCCCATTCTATTCTATTCATAGAATCACTCAGAAAGGGAGTACACAAGATAGGGATGGATTGAATCTGGGAGCCATGCGAAGTTGGAATCAGAGTGGAACCAGAGCGAATTGAGAGAAAATTGCAAAATGGATAATTAGAGGGTATCCTGGCTGAATAACCACCTGCGTGTTTTCCCATAAATTAAAAAAAATTCTCTTGATGAGGAGTGTATGCTGCATGTTTCTTTCAATGAATACATTATAAAAATACTAATATTCTCCTATGCCCTTTACAAATATTATACCAATAGGATTTTATTTCACGTTGATCACAAAGCCGTTTTGAGGTCTCTTAGGCTTCTTAACCCTGAGTTCTATCTCTTTTGCCTTTTTCTTTAAAGAGCTGCTTTGAAGGATTTCTGGCCCTCTCCAGAAAGTATATCACTGAAACACACAGCCTGGGATATAATTCAAATCTTCCTAATCAGATTTCTCAACCCTTGATCTAATCAGCAAGCTGTTTTGCTTAGCTTTTTGGTCAAGTTCATTCATTAACTCAGAAAGCATTTATTGAATGTATGCTGGGTGTACCCCTGGGCTAGAATGTAATAAGATTAGTAGATGAATTGAGCCCTGTCCTTTAGGAGTTTGTAGTCTTATTGAATGAAGTCAAGGAAATAATAGAACGCTATTTAAAATGTATGATGGCTTTTATACCTTAAATATGTTAGAGGTCTTTCATGGCAGGTAATTGACATTAACTGTGACTTTGTGCACCTGAAACTGCATTATAGAATATTTTCTCTTCGTATCTATTTCACAGTTAATATTATAGTTCTCCTTTTCAAAGATTCTTTTGCCACCATAGTCATCCCAACAAAATGTTGTTGCAAATTTAATAGGAAGGATTGCTGGCATTTCACTGTTTTGATGACTGTGGGTTTGGGAGGGTTCTGGGCAGGAGGAAAGAACGAGAAGTAGAAAACCCGTTGATTTTTAAAACATGTTTATTTATATTTGAGAGAGAGAGAGACAGAGAGGCAGAGAGGCACGGAGACACAGAGAGAGACAGAGAGACAGAATCCGAAACAGGCTCCAGGCTCTGAGCTCTCAGCACAGAGCCCAACCCGGGACTTGAATCCACAAACCGTGAGATCATGACCTGAGCTGAAGTCGGAGGGTTGACCTGCTGAGCCACCCAGGCGCCGCCATTGATTTTTTTTTTTATTGGAGCATTTTGTCACATAGACCCCCTGCTACTTCAACACACCCCAAATTCTATCACACTGAAATGTCATTTTCTACAACCAAGGTGAACCCGTATGGAAAAATAACTTACAATAATTTTATTTGAGTTCTGAGAAATAATGAAATTGTTTTTGTATTTTGGAACAAAATGTGTATGCCTAGATGAACTATTAGAGAGAAGGATTTTCTCGCACGGTTGTTGAGAAAGATGGAAAAAGCTATAATCAGAAGTTACTTCCTACTTTGCTATTGTACCTACAGATATTTTTCCTGTTCCTCTAATGTAATATCCTTTTGTAAGGCCCATTGACAGTTATAAATTGGCAGCCATTTTGATATTTCTTATTTCCCTTCTAATAAATGTTTATATGTGTCATAGATATGGAATTTTCCTCTGTTAATGTTACAGAAAACCAACCTTAAATTTCCATCCACAATGAGGAATAAATAACCAGCAAAAGCCTTTATTTAATTGTTTCTATTCATGGGGTGGGAAAGAGTGTTGTTTGACTGTGATTTCATGCAGGGCCTAGTCGGGTTGAGGTTTTGTGTGTCTTATTGCCACATTGTTCTCCTAGAGATACGCATCTCTTGCACCCTAATTTAGTTATTTCAGCAGTTTGTCCCCCCTGGTTGTTCTAATTGGGAACACAGGTTTTGGTGGTCAGATTACAACTTCTGGTGAGTTAAACTCATTTGTCCTGTGGTTTCTACTGTGCAAGTAGAATTTTATTCCCTTTATTCTTTTTTATTCTGGTCCCAGCTCTCTGTGACTCTCCATGAAAGATGAAGGATTTGTATTTTTCTCATTTACCCAAGCTTTTGGAATTCTGCAGCTCTTCCAAGGCCTTGAGCATAGGCACCATTTGTTATTTTTTGTTAGAGCACTTAAATTTAGGTTGTGTTTTAAGGAATCAAAGGTGGAACCTGTGGATTCTGACTCTTCAGAGATCTCATTTTCTTGTGATGAAAACCGTGACTTAGAATCACATACTGGTCCCTCCAAAGCCAGAGAAAAGTCCTAAAGAAAAATGTTACAGAAATTCCTTGAACTCAGCTGGAGAAAACCGCATGGGCCATGAAGGAGCACAGTATAAGAATCTTTAGTGTTCTTTTCCTATTGCTCAGTGGAATGGAAAATACTTTGGGGTGAAGGGTATGATGATAGCTCTGGGTAGATAGTGTCATAATTGAGTTGAATTCTTGGACACCCTGCTGGTGTCTGAGAATTGCTTGATGTTGAGGGAACCCAACCACTCCCACTCCTTCTCCCCCACCCATGTGCCAACTTTGGAATTAGCCCTGGGAACCCAAAAGAGTTGGTGTCAGTGAAGAGGCCAAAATTGATGTTAATTATTTGCCTTGATGAGAAGAAGGAAAGAGAGTATTGTGTCATCAGAGTGTGTTCATTCAAGGTCTATGTACTTGTAATGACTCTCTGGGGGATTACATAAAGCAACCCTGTGTGCTACCCAGGGGGACCTTCTGAAAGTAGGCTTCGTGTGATCACTTCGGACTACTAAAGACCTTTTACATTATTTCAAAGACTTCCTGTGTGGGAATATAAGAGATGTGGGGAAAAGGGCTGGGCACTTCTTGAGCTCTGAGATATACTTGGCCATTTATCAGTGTCTGCAAGATACTGGATTCTTTTCTAGATTCTACCAAGCCTTTCTTTGGGTTTTAAGGCTACTGTTTATCTTGGTCAACTACAAATCCCATTTCTGGGTAGAGTTTGCGGAGATTAGTAAACAAAACAGAGATAGCATCTGCCTTTTCGATTCTACCAGAGCTTTTACATTTTGTTCTTACCTCTCTCCCCTTCCCAGGCAAGTTCCTTTCTCTTCACTGGCTCAGTCATTATGGAGTTCATCCTCCCTGGGCTATCACTGCCTTCCTTTTCCCCAACTTCCCATCTGTAGCCTTCTTCCTCTGTATAGAAAGATCAGTAAAGTAGGCTGAGGATCTGGACCTCCCTGAGGACCCCATGTGTCTGCAGGTCCAGTTTCCAAGATGGCAGATTTTTTACTACAATGTTCACATCCTGTGAGAGAGGATGCTGAGAGCTAACAGGGATAAAGTGCATAATAAAGTTGCTGATGCTTTTCTTCAGGGCTCCCCCCCCCACGGAGCTCCCCCACCTGCACAAACGTACTTGCTCTTGTCAACCTAAATAAAGAGGTAAACCAAGGCAAGCTTGAATGACCAGAAATTGAGTTTTCTTGGGAATAGGAAGGGAGTTGCAATTCAGGACATGAAAACTGTAGCAAGCTACAGGTGAGTCCATTAACAGCGTGAAGTGGAATATCTTTATGGCCAGGAGTACAGAGAGCAAGGAGTCTGTCCTGAGTCCAAGCAACAAGTTCGGTGGCTTGAAGATGGGGAGACAGTCTTGGTGGATGTTCGTTGGTTGAGGGATAGGTTTTCAATCTTCAACAAATCAGTCTCTAAGTTTTTAAGTTTCACTTTCCTGAGGGTGCATGTGGGAGATTCTCTAGTTCATCCCCTCTTTAGATCAAAGCCTTTCCATTCTCCCATAGAGCAGTTTGAAATCTTCAGCTCACAGAAGGAAGCACACGGGCAGCGTGTGTAAGTGCGATGCCCGGGCCTCACCCCTAGACCTACTCAGGGCTCAGCTGCAGGGTCACAAGACCCAGCTGACTCTAGTTCAGGTAATTCTTAAAGCACATGTGGGCCCTTCCGTAGAAGGAAAAACTCTCCTTTCCAGGAAGCCACTTAGTTAATTCATGAATCAGCACTTATATTTCAGCTTGAGACCCTTGTCTGGCATTTTTCAGGGAGCTGTTCAGAAACTTAACTTACATTATTAATGATGACACACAAGATCTCACCACGGTCTTCTTTTATCTCGCTGTTTGCATTCTCTCCACCAGTCTCTCTTCTACTCTCCCTTCCCTTTACCCTAAAGCTAAAGCAACTCGTGTTTCTTATCTTTGCAGACCAAGGTCAGGGCTGACTTTCTCAACCTCTCCTGATTTATTCTCTCCTTTCTGACCTGCACTCTGTTATGTTCCACTCAACAAACTTAATTTAAGCAACATATTTTGATTTTGTCTTTCTGTGGGCCTTGGTAAAATATTGGTCTTTCAGCGTGTGCCATTTCTTGCCAGATACAAATCAGTCTTTTTCCATTTGGAGCCTAAAGCTATCTGCAGGAGTCCTCTGCAAGGATTCGGGAGGATGTTCTTAAGAGGAGCAGGACTGAATTTGGAGCTGTGACCAGCTTGGAGAGCACTTTCTTGGGAGATGGAGGAATTTCTTTTTTTTTTTTAATGGTTTTTATTTATTTTTGAGAGACAGAGACAGTGCAAGCAGGGAAGGGTCAGAGAGAGCAGGAGACACAGAATCTGAAGCAGGCTCTAGGCTCTGAGCTAGCTGTTAGCACAGAGCTTGAGGCAGGGCTTGAACCCACAAACTGTGGGGTCATAACCTGAGCCGACGCTGGACACCTAACCAACTGAGCCACCCAGGCGCCCCTAGGAGATGGAGGAATTTCAATAGAGGTCCCCCTGAGCCTGCTCTTCTTGCCTTTAGTCTCTGGCAGCTTTAAAATTGTCTTTTTCTATAAATGGAGAGACCTGCATTCTGCCCTCCACCCTGAATAGGGACATCTAGAAATTCCATTTCTGGTCCAGAAGCAACACTGTCCCCCAAATGGTCCCCTCAGTCTCCCTGTCTTTTGGGACTTGTCACCCTCTATCTTCACCATACGCTTTAGACACATATACTCCAATGCATTTGCAAAGGTTTTTGCATGTGGAAGACTAACTCAGGCATTGTCTTTACCCCAGGGGAAATTTTTTAGCTCTGTTTATCTTCTGATGTCGGTTTTTCTTTGTGTTTTTTTTTTTCTTCTGGCTGCAGGAAAGCAATCTCCCGGGCAGGCCTGCAGCACCTGGCTCCTGTACATCCCCTCAGCCTTCCTGTGGCAAATGGTCCAGCGAAGGAGCCCAGAGCGACTCTGGACTGGAGTGTAGGTGTTGGCTTTTTCATCTAAACATAATTCAACTGCATGCGTGTCTCTTTCATTCTTAGGATTGCGGTGGCTACAAAGCAAGACTTAAGAATTTTCAATATTGCTCACTGACCAATCTTCGTATACCTAAGCCAGAGCTCCATTCTCAAACTCCCAGCAACATGGTTCCTTTGTGTGAAATCAGATGTGCTTTAGACTAAAATAAAAACTTCACAAATCATTTGAAGCACTGCTGCCCGAGTTTGCAGCTGGGCGATGAAAAGCACCTCTGTGTACACGCGTTATTGGTTCTTGCCAAGTTAACGATGAATAGAGCATCCCCTTAGCAACATCCTGGAATCTAAGCTTGATTTGCTCAGATCAAGCTACCTTCTTTTCTTTCTTTCCCCCCTCCTGACAAAAGATGACTTCACTTTACCTTTTAGGCACTTCCTGCCTTCCTGTCTGACATACTTCTTCCCCTAGCACAAAGGTAGATTGGTCTTGTAAAAGTGGTTTGGGTATGGTCGCCAATTTTAACCAAAAGGCATCCATGAAAACTATTAACTTGAGCTGAAGATTGTATTCTGAACTCTTAAGTTAATTAGAATATATTTACTGAGGGTCTTCAGTGAGTCAAGTTCTTGACGAAAGACATCTGTAACTGGACTGAAAGGCTTTGTTCCTTCTGAAGGAACGAGTACAGGGAACAGCATGAAGGTAGAAGACAGCTGCCCTGAGATTCTGCCAGTCTGCTCTTGCTGGTGCTGTTTGTTTAGCACTTTTTAGATGAGCTCAACAATGGGGATACTCCATGTTCCCTCATATGAAAGAGCATGGCAGGATGGGAAAAAGGAAAAGAGTTGTTTTTTATTGATTTAACTTTTTTTAGCCCATATGTCATGATTTCATGTCCTTTTATATTAAATAACTCTTCCTGTCTCCCAAGAATGCACTTATTGACACTTGTATTCTACATTCTGGACACAGGCCAGTGTAGGCTGCCTACATTTATGAAGTTCCAGACAGGAGGCTGGACTTAATTGAGATGCAGCTTCTTCCTTGATAGAGTTTTGAGAACGCTCCAGTGTCACCTGCACGTGCTGAGTTGGTTCTCAGGAAGAATGTTTCTTTCCTGGAATTTCCCTTTATTCTAGGATAATTACTTAATAAATTCCTAAACCATAATAGAATATAGAATATATTGATGCCGGTGTTTATATAATTAAAAAATTAAATGTATAAACAAGCAGATAAATAAAATCAAAGAGCAACATTCCTGGACCAATGATGAGAATATTATGAATCAGGGACCCAAATCAGTTAGTTTCACATTCATGATGCCTTAGCCGTCCTCTGACCTAAAGTAGCAGGACCCTATTTGAGAGGCAAGATTCTAATGAGGGAGAGTTTAAATCATTTAGATAGAAGTCATTCAATCCTTTGCGCCTCATGTGACATCTGTCAAGCCACTGGATTTCCTTCATCCTCAGCGTCCTCAACTACAGGGGGGCTTTTTGCGTGTTAATGAGATCAGGTGTGGAAGTAAGTGTGCAAGTTCTTTGTAAACTGTGCAGCATGCAGATTTATTTAATCAGAAAAAAAAATCATCGATGAATTCATTAACTCATCACCCAGTTGAGCCCCTGCTCTGTGCCATAGCCTCTTGCTTCCTGGGGATTCTGAGGTGGGAAAGATCAGTTTCTGCCTTCCAGAAGCTTAGGGGGCAGTCAGCAGAGAAGAAACCAACAGCAAAAATACCTACAATAGAGGCCCAACGTCAGGGAGTGCCAGGAAGGATGCTCCGTCCCTATCTGATGGTGGAAATAGTTACCAGAAAAGGCTTTTAAAAAGAAGTATCCTGCTTGAGCCAAAGCTTGGCAAGATGGTATTATTTTCTGATTCCTGTAGAGATGTATGCACTCTAATATTTCATCAAAATGGTATTTTGGGCTAGTGGTGGGAGGCTGCACCACATAGCAGGGGAAGAGCAAGTAGGGACCAAGTTCTTTCTTCCTCCCTCTCCTTTGATTTTGGGCGCCCTGTCATGGCCCCCTGATGAAATCATGGCCCAGCAGGAGACACTTTGGGGATGTATAACCACAGAGGGAGCACTGAAAGCCTCCTCTTTAGACACTCCTTCTGAGTGCATATTTGAGATCTGACATGGAAAGAGCTATAAAGATGTGACTCTGAAAAAAAACATGAACTGTGGGCTGTTGATATTAGTGAACAGAAGTCAAACGGTGACCAACACTACAATTCATTATCATGATCACATAGGACATGTTTCTCAGAAGAGAGGAAGAAGAAAAAACAGATTGTTAAAAACATTTTAGACACTTTTTTGTTTTGCCAAGACTTGTCTGTGCTCCACAATTTTTGGCTTTTCCTAGCAAATATGCTTTTCAGCAGTGTAATTTATGTCACCTTAGTGTGCCGGTCTGTTCAAGGTGCTGAGCCAGGGTTTTCTTTGTTCTGTTGAAAGTGGAAGCCCAGGCCACTGGCTTGATCAGAGTCTGCCATTCCCTCATTCCACCTCCTGCTTGGCTCCCGGTGGAAAAGCGGCAGGATTGTCCCCTCAACCAGCCCACTCTTCTGGACTAAAGGCATTGAAATGATCAATTTTCACTTATTCACTCATACTGTTTACTGAATTCTGGTTTGGCTTGGAGCCTTGTACGAGTCTCCCAAGTGAGGAGGCAGGGTTAGGGGGACAAGGGTCATCTCAAAGGCCTATAGGACCATGACCCCCTGACTTAGGTCACCTCCCTTCCCTGCATTTCACCAGTGAGAAAACAGATTTAAAAGCTGCTCATGGAGCATCAGAAGTTGCAAGACAAATAAGGGTGAATTAAAAGCTGGAATTAAAAACTCAGTCCTTACATTCTCTACCTGTTGTAGAATCCCAAAGGGACTCTTGTTTTCACTCCAATATATATGCCAAAGTCTCTAGAAGGGGCACAGCTCTTTCCTGGAGATTTTTGTGCAAAGGGCTTTGAACAACAGCCCCTGCTTGTGGGGGTGCCTGAGACCCAGGAGAGCACTGGCTTGGTGAGCCCACGTTGTAGGCACTTGTGCGCTTCGGCCACGTGTGTACCGTTGCAGGAGTCAGTTTTACGTGTTGGGTAAACAAACTTAATAGTTCTCATTTCCCTACTTAGTGTTATATATTCCCTCTCTCTTATTTTCAGCCATTCCTCAGAGTCCTAACACCTCTCTTGCTGTGATTTACTCAAATAGTTATGACTTCTAGGGTTCCCTGTCTCACATGATTTCATTTTCTTGGTGACTCTTCATCAACATTGACGCCCGCTGCCTGAGCACAAGCCTGCCCCTCCAGGCACGTCTGGGACAGAACCCTGAATGCTGATGTGTGGGGAGAGTCCAATCAGCCTTCAGCATGGGGCCTGAGCCTTCTACTGACAACAGTAGACTCGTGGAAATTGCTGTTTCCTGTAGAGATTTCCTCTCTCGCTCTGGGCCAAGTGATGCTCATCTTTTCAATTGAACTAATTCTGTTTATTTCATTCACCTTTTGCTTTGTTTCCTCACAATACCTCTACACATGGTGCGTTGTCTTACAAATCTTAGAACCAAATTGGTGGTTTTTAGTTGCGTTTTAAATTCTAGGTCCTCAGTTCGATGTCAGGCTCTTTGAGGGAGGGGCAGTGTTTTCTGCGTGGTTTTTCTTCCTCACAGCGGAGAGAACAGCATCATAGGCCTCCCCGCTGTCTGTCTACTGATGTTGGGGACAAATTGTAGCTTTTCTGTTCAGTCAGTGAGAAGGGGACATTTCACTGAGAGTTGACCAGCAATCAGATAATCTCCAGTTCCTGAAAGGCTTGGTAGACAAGAGTCCAAAGTGTGCTTGAAAAAGAAATAGATTTATGCTCTTTGAATCCCAAATAACTCTTTTCAAATTTCTTCCTAGTAGGGTGCATTGGGTTAAGTCTTAAAGCACAACAGTGCTCTGATCTCATTCCTCCCAGCTTATCCCTTTTTCACCTTCACGGTGACAACCTGTGGGGGTTGCTTCCATGGACACCATGCTGTGCGTTTCAGCAAAGCTACTTTTCAGGGAAAGTAAGCGAAATTACCAGAAAGGGAGTAATGCTCAAAAAGGAAAACAAAAATTCTCATCTCCAGGGCTGGAATCCAAGTTTCTGGTTTAGAGTGAGTTAGCCCCTTTAGAAGTGTGTCTGTTGCGTAGATAATGTATGTGTTCTCTTAAATGTCACATGCCTTTTCCACAATGGAAACTTAATTTGGAGTTAGAGATTCCTCCCTTGTGTTGAGTGTTATGGCAGGGAGCATAGGAGGCAAGTCTTACTTTGTCTCCACTGTTAAACAATTTGTTTTTGCCCATTACACCGCCTAAAACAACTTTCAGAGCAATGGTGGAAAAGCCACCCAGATCTTTCTTAAAGAGTGTGTAGGTTTTACATCAATTTTAATTTCAGTTCATTTTTTTCTCCCTCTTTTGAAAATTTCCTCCAATTCTGAGGGCTATGGAAAATAGCTTCAACACAAACAAAGCCAGATTCTAAATCCAGACCACATTTTCCTGTAGTTGATGATGCTAAGAAAAGAAGCGCTTTCTCTTAGGCAGGTAGAAACATAACACAGTTATACACCACCTCACCATTTGGTTCAGGGACAAGATTAGGGAAACAGAGTCTTCACGCGGGATTGGTTTAAACTGGGTTATGAAACTAGGTCATCTTATCTTTAGAAACCTTGAATGAAGAGCCAGGAGGAGGCAGATGTGTATGCATGCGCGCGCATGTTCTCATTTTAGTCTTATTTCAGGTGGCACGTCCTAACAGACCTAGTGCCTTTAGGCCTTAGCTCTTGTACCTTCAGGTTTGGGTGTTGTCTCTGATAGGGACGCTCACGTCCATGCTTTCCTCACTCCCATCTCCATTTTAAACACTGTTAAGTCAGATTAATCAAAGTATCAGTCAGATGGCTGAGAGGTCATGACGAGCTAACCACCTATAAATGTAACCTATAAATCAGCGAAGGTCCTGGCCCTGGTCAGCCCTGGCAGTAGTGGGACAGATCTAGCATGATTTCATGCACCCCCACTAGTCTTTTATTTCCCCAAATTGTGAGAATTTTAAATTAAGTCACACTGTTGCTGGGTGATATCATTGAATTCTATAATCTCACAGGTCACTGAGAAACACCCACGTCTAAACTTGTGCCTCCATGTAAGTGATTATTTAAATTAACACTGCCCAACAGAAATATATATGAGCCATAAAGTAATTCTAAATTTTCTAGTAGCCACATTTATAAAAGGTAAAAATAAATAGAAAAATTTAATTTTACTACCATATTTTGTTTAAGCAAATAAATAAAAAATATTACCATCTCAACATGGAATCAATATAAAAATTATCAGTAAGATGGTTTGCGTTCTTTTTTTTTTCACAGTGAGTAAAGCCTGCTGTGAATTTTACATTGACTGCACATCTCAGTTAGCGTTAACCACATTTCAGGCTCTCAAGAGCCATGTGTTTATTGGACAGCACAGATCGAAACCATCCTGGACAAATTCTACCTATTATCATCTTGAAGATTTTAATGGAGAGGCAGTCCAGACTTCTATTTCCTTTCAGAATTTGTAAGGACATTTACATAGGGTACACATTTATAACTTTCTTACTATTTCAAAATATTTTCATAAGCAAATGTCTTCCTTTTGTATAGATTATTTGTTTCTAGTGTCAGTGCACTCTATCTGTGTTATTCACAGTCTATAAACTCCTCCCTATCAATACATATATTTTTATCTTTGTACCTATAACCATTAGTAGGGCTTCACTAGAACCTGAGAGCAAGGAGTCATATATGTATGTATAAATCTATTTCCACATCTACTTAGATGGATCTCTACTCTTAGGTAGCTAGATCTGTCTTTATATACAAATCAGTCTGTATAGACATATATATATCTCTGTGAGATTTGTCTCAATACTCATAAATAGAGAAAAAATGTTATCTTCATTTAGAAATGGGAGAGCTATTTATTTTTTTCTTTCTGGCACAGATGGATATTCTGAGTTGTATATCATTTGAGATGGTATTTCAAGGTGGGTGTTTGGAAGATAAGGAAAGAGGTTCCTGGGGGGTAGGGGGATGGACCAAACAAAAAACATGGCACAAAAGAAGGAAGATATGGCTATATTTAGAGAAGAAAGAAGAACAAAGTAAATGTACAAAGATGAATACATGAAAGGTTGAGGATAAATTGGTGTCACTAATAGAAGATCTAGTACATGAGATTAAATTTGGATTTCATTTCATAAATAATAGGGCATCATTTAAGCATCCTGAATAAGAGAGAGGCATAACCATAGTTGTGTTCTAGAGGAATTAGGTTTTCAGCAGTGTAAAATATCAGAAAGCATGTCAGAATTAGAGTTCAGAGCAGAAGAAACTAGGATTCAGGTTAGATATACTCTTCAGTATACGATAAGTGGCTTGGGCTACATGTAGATAATTAGTGGAAATCCAGACAAAAATGTGAGGTCTGTATTAGTTGGGGTAGACTAGGCTGCAATAAATAAATGCTCAGACCTATAATTTCTCTATAGAAGTATATTTCTCCCTCACTTAACAGACCAGGACTGTTCTAGGTAGGTTGAGTGGGAGGTGGGTCCTATTCCATATCGTTATTCAATGCCCCAGATAGTTGCTCTAACATCTTCACCAGATGGCTCCTGAAATCATCCCAAAGGGTCACTTCTCAGGTATCCAGTATGGGAAAATAGAAGAGAGGAATGCATGTTGGAGGTTTCAGTTGGCCAAGTCTGAAAACAGTACATGTCACTTATGCTTATGTTCCGTTGGTTAGATCTTGGTCATATGGCCACATCTAATTGCAAGGGAGTCTGGGTAATACAGTCTAGCTGTATGTCCAGGAAGAAGAAAATAATAATTTTGATGAATGGCTAGGAGGTTTGGCTACAAAGACCAAAGAGAAAAACTTAAACAATGCTAACATCTGTGGGTTAGAAGGGAAGGAAAACTGGAAGGTGTCCACCTTAATACTGCCAGTTATTTTACCAACAAAGTGGGTTTATTTGTGACTAGCAGACAAACTGCAATTTGGGACATGCGAACTATGGCTAACCAGGGTGAGTCTGGAGATCAAAGGAGAGGAATGTTACTTGATAGAAGAAAGGGGAAAGTTGGGAGGAGCTGCTTTGAAAGGAAGTCCACTGGAGGAAAGTGAGAGTTCAGGGAGGTGACGACTTCTTGTTTAGCTGAGTAGTGGTATTTTCTTATTGGCTGAGCTTGTTGTTGGGCAAGAAGACATTCTTTCTTTCTGCCGGCATAGTAATTTAGGCTTCTTCCTGTTGAGAATGCAGGCATAGTAATTTAGGCTTCTTCCTGTTGAGAATGCAACGTAAGTCTCTTCCTGTTGGGAGTCTGCAATTAATGACAAGTGGTAGAGTGTGACAGTTCCCCTATCTGGCCTCCTGATTCCATTTTAAATGAGGTTTCCTTTATTCAGCTTCACAAGAGTAATCACAACAGTAATAATAGAAACTATACTGAACACCTGTTAACTTCTTATTGTGTGCAAGGCATTTTAACTGTATGCATTTTTACATTTAAATATCACTATGATCTTGTGAGTGAAGTACAGTTATTATTATAATCTTAGTGGTGAGTAAACTGAGGCTTAGAGGAGTTAGAGGGCCCTGGGTCATAGAACTTGTAGTTGGAAAGCCTATCTCATGTTTATTAAAATTGAGCTAGAGAAGGATTCATCAGAAAGGTAAGAAGAAAGCCATAATAGTTCATTTGTCTATTCTTGTGTGAGTGCCAGCCCAGCTGGACACGTTTATGCACAACTCAGGAGTCCCCAATGCCACCTTCATTTTTCACATCAATAGCAGATTTGTGAATCCCCAAGAGCGGACCCAAAATGTTTGGTAAGCTACTAGAAGAACTCACAGAATTTACTGAAAGCTGTTACACTCACATTCATGGCCTCTTATAGTGAAAGGGTACAGATTCAAATCTGCCAAGGGAAGAGGTACATGGTACAGCACCCAGGAGTGTTCCACAGGTGGGGCTTTCAGTTGTTCTCTCCCAGAATATTTGTGGACAGTGCTAACCTCTCCTAGCAACGATAAGTGACATACGTATAGCATCTTGCCCACTGATCTGAACCTTAACGTCCAGAGTATTAATAGGAGATCGTGTAGAAATGGCGGATTCCTACATGGTTGACCTTAATCTCTAGCTTCTCTGGGGGTTGAGCTCTAAGTCCCACCATAAGTCATTGTTCTCTTAGACTATCTGATAAGTCTCAAGGCCCCAAGGTAAACAGATACTCTTATCAGGCAGGACATTCCAAGTACTTAGAGAGATGACCTTCCTGGAGTTGAGGGCAAAGTCCAAATTTCTCTTTGGGTAATTTCTTTATTATGTACTTTGTTCCTCATCAGACAAAACAGATGTGCAAGAAAAGGGTGAGGCATGGGAAAAATGTAGTGTAGCAAAAGGTATGCTTCCTCATTATTTCACAGGACTTTTTTAAAGAAAAGATTTTTCTTCTGTTTGTGACTTACAAGACTGTCATGTTTCTATTAAGCACTTATGTTTACTTCTCACAGTTTATGATTCCAGACTAATAGACAGATAAACATAATTACTCCTTTCTACCTTTTGGAGTTGCAAATAACAAATATGTACATTCATTCATTTATTCATGGATTCTTTTCTAAAATTTAAAAAAAATGTTTTTTATTTACTATTGAGACAGAGAGAAACAGAGCAGGAGCAGGGGAGGGTGAGAGAGAGAGGGAGACACAGAATCTGAAGCAGGCTCCAGGCTCTGAACCGTCAGCACAGCGCCTGATGCGGGGCTTGAACCCGCGAACCGTACGGTCGTGACCTGAGCCAAAGTCGGCCGCTTAACTGACTGCGCCACCCGAGTGCCCCTATTCATTGATTCTTAATCTTTCATCTTTTCAATTCCCCAAATTGTCATCTACTATTTTCCAGGCACTTACTCAAGTGCTGGACAGTCAGTGTTCACATGGAGTTTAGGTTCTAGTATATGAGGAAACATTAATCAAATAATAATGCCAATGAGTGAATAATTGTCGATAGACATAAATTATGGAAAGGGAACATGGTTTTATGAGAGGAACTAACACAATAACTTGACTTAGACTTTGGGGTTAGTAATGGCTTCTTGGAGGAAGTAATACTTGATCTGATGACCAGAAAGTAAATAAAATGAACCACATAGAATCAGAATGGAGATGAATAAACAATTTGGATATAATAAACATTGTAGGTAGTGAATGGCCTTTGATGATGGGCTATTGGGACATTCCAAGCCAAAGATTATGGAGGGTCTGGGGGTAACAGAAGTGGTGAGTAATTGGGTTTCATACCTCCTTTGAAACAGGAGTCAATAACATTAGCTGATGGATAGGAGTGGGAAAGAGAGATCTAGAATGACCACACATTTTGGGCAAAAATTTGCAGCTGTAAGAATGGACATACCATTTGCTGAAAATTTAGAGAGATTAGAGTAAGAGCAGATTAAGGAGTATATCACAAACTGAGTTTTGTGAGACTAAAATTTTGAGATGCTTATTGGTTTTAAGGAGAGATATTGAGACGGCAGTTTTTGTGTGTGTGTGGATCTGAAGTTTGAAGAAGGGGTTTGTAGTGTATGAATAATTTGGGGAGCAACAGTTAATAGATGGAATCTGAAACCATGAGAACTAAATGCAATAACCTAAGGACTGGGTGTGGATGGAGAAGAGTAAAGATCTAGAATGAGCTGGTGGACGCTCCATTATTGAGAGTTCGGGAATATAGGAAAGGTCTAAGAATGAAGCCTGTGAGGGAGTGGCCATGGAGGTGCAAGAAAAATGAAAGGAGGATAGTGTTTCTAGAAGGCAAGTGTCCCTATAGGAAGGGAATGATCACCTGTGTCAAAAGCTGCTGATTAAGATAAAGACTGAGAATTGGCCACTGGATTTAGCCATGTGAAGTCACTGATGATCTTGACAAAAATAGTTATGGTGGAATGAGAAGGAGGAAAGCCTGATGGAATTGGGTTTAAGAAATAGTGAGTGCAAAGGAAGTAGAGGCAGTGAATAAAGAAAACTCTTTCTTGAACTTTTCCAGTAAAGGAAAACAAGTAGAAACAATGAAAAGGAATGTGTGGGTCCAAACTACAAATATAGGATCATTTTTTCAGCTCTTGTATGTAGAGTTGCAATCATAATATACAGGTAGTTTTAAATTTTATTTTTATTTGACTTTACATCACATAGTTTTTCATATGGCCAATCTTCATAATTGTACTTCCTGATGATTTTATAATATTCCATATCATGTATCATTCTACTACACATTCTTCTCCACTGGGTGTTTGTGATGTTTCCAATTTTCGATTATTGCAAGGTGGAAATAAACCTTTTAATGCAAATAGTTTTTTCCTCCTGTTAGGATTATTTCCTTAGGGTACATTCCTAAAGTGAGATTATTAGGTAAGTGTATGAACGTTTTAATTTATTCTGTTGCTTCTTTAAAGGCTTGTGCATTGAAGACTTTTCTGTTATCCCCAGGATCTATCTTGTTGACTTTGAGCCTTCTCACTATGTATCTGTAGTTTCATGTCTCTTTGCTTAAAATCTCTCTGGACCACTTTATGCCTCATCTCTCTTTTTCTCTTACCTTTTTTCTCTGGTGACTGTACAGGGACAGAAAAGTATCAAATCTAATAGATTAGTCATAGACACATTCTAGAATCTATTATTTAATAACTTGAAGGGGTAGGGTAGAGTTTACGGGATTACGAGGTCTCAGACTCTATGCACATGAGTCACTTCAGAACTTTGAACACTCATGATGTCCAGGTTTCACTTCATATTAGTAAAAATAGACTTTCTGGAGCTGGTGCCCAGGTATTCTTAAAAACTCACTGGGTCACTTTAATGAGCAGTCAAATATGAGAACCAGCAGGTCAGAACCACTGTGACAGGAAGCCTCTTGTCTTTTTTTCCCTCTTCCCTTACAAAAGACAGTCTTTCTAATCAGCTCTCCACTCCAGAGTGAGGTGAGCTAATCCTAGCGGCCCTGCTGTGCCTGACTTGGAGTCAGGTTTTAGCAAGGCTCTGCGTGCCTGCTGGTGGTATGTATGCAGGGGCCACATAGCCCCTGGCCCAGAGGGAGCCTACCAGCCCCATGAGTTAGTGGGGTGCTTGCAAATCTGAGTCCCTGGGTCTTGACTGTTCGTGTCCGCCATACTTGACCTACCAGATGTTAATTTCCAGCCAGCCTAGTTTTAGGTATTTATTATCAATGACTTGACCATATGACCTGCTGCAACATTTTATTCGTCACCTTCTAAAACTTTTGGCAGAATTGTGGCATTTTTGGTTTCCCTAACATTTCATGCTATAATTATGTGTTTAGTTTTCATGTTCTCTGGTAGATTTTACTCCATGGGTTACTACACTAACCCAGTGCCTGGCCCCAGTAGTATGGAATAAATGTGTATTGAATGAATTAAAGAAGAAAATAATGAAAAGGGATTTTATTCTATAAATGGCTCTAAACTAAAATTAGATATTAAGTTCCCAGTAGTAGACTAGTTTAGATTGTGGGGATCGATTTCTTTAGGATAAATAACAAAGTTGGCCCATATATATTTTCATGTGTATATGTATATACATATATTCATGTATATATGTACATATAAGATAAATATATATACTGTTCTCATCCATTCCTATATGAAATTTTTTAGGGTCTAAACCTATAGCTGTTCTTTTCTTCCTTCTGTTGTTTTTCTACAATATTGACTATACGAGAATCCCATTTTCCAACTGACTTTCATAAAAAAAAATGAATATGACTTTCTACAGGAGAAAATGACCGGTAGAGAAGAAAAAGTTTTGGTGAAAAGATGGTCAGTCACCCTTTGACATGGAGGGCCATGATTCTCATTAGCATTGGTTCCTTCTTTGGAATTGTGTTGAGGCACTCGGAGACATGCAGGGCAACCCCCTTTTCCCTAAGAGTTTCCTTGTCCATCGTTTGCCATCCCTCATCTGTAGAACTTGCGAATCTCTCCTGACCCTCACTTTCTCTGAGAGCTGGTGTCCCTTACCTGGATGACGAAGCATCTATAACCTTTGGTTATTCTTGCCTGAAAATCATTTGAGCCTATAGGGTCTGAAAGGAAAGGTATTGAATTGGAGTCTGAAGGAATATATTTACGAAATAGATAACTCTTTGTTATTTTTTTCAGTGCCATCTTGGTATACGTTTCTGCTACTTCGTGTTCAGCTTTGGGATTCAGAGGGCAGTCATGTAGACATTTCTGGAGCCAGTTACTATAAAGATGACTCACATACAAGATGTACTTCTAAATTGCTTGGTTTTTCTATAAAGTTCTTTGCTGAAGTTATTTAACAAAACACCATAGCCTGGGTGGCTTAACCAACAGGAATTTATTTCTCACAGTTCTGGAGGCTGAGAAGTCCAAGATCGAGGCACTGGTAGATTCAGTGCCTGATAAGAACCCACTTCCTCGCTTGTAGATGGCTGCCTTCTTGCTGTCTTCACATGACCTTTCCCAGGGTATGCGTGAAGAGAAGGATCCCTCTCATGCCTCTTCTTATAAGGGCACTCTAATCCCAGTCATGAGGGCTCCATCCTCATGACCCACTTACCTCCCAAAGGCCTCATCTTCAAATACCATCACACCGTGGAGCAGGGCTTCAACATGAATGTGAGGGGAATTGCAATTCGGTCTGTAGCATCTCCCATGGAAACTGATTACATGTCCCACTGCTGAGCCAGACAAAAACAAGAGCAATTTTCCAGTAAGATCAGTAGACTTCATCTCTTTATGGTTAACCTAATACAGTGCTTTCCTTAATAGCTCAGGGTCCTTTTCAAGCAAATGAACAAAACACACAATTAATACATAAATCCATCATGTTCCTAAGGTAGCGTGCCAGAAGAAGGGATATGGAATCCTATTCATCATTCTGCTGAAGAAATATTCCACTCCCCAAAACCACCCCAATGGAACATTGTGCATTCCTGAACCTCGGATTGTTGTACTGGTGTAGCCCGGCACGGCGGTTCTGTTTGCCATCAGAACTGTGTGACTATTTTTAGAAGCAGGGAAATCATTCAATTAGAGAAATCTAGAATTATATGGGCGAAGGCCCTATTGAAATAAGAAAAGTGTGAATTAGTAGGAATTTATTATGCTTTGAGTAAGTACGTAGTGACTTAAACTAAGTTTTAAGAAGCCTCTGTCTTAGATATAACTTATCCATTACTGATATCAATGTAAATGTGTCTTCAGTCTTTAAAGTACTTTAGTACAACTATCCTTCTTCATAGCTCATTTGCTAAGTAAAGGCAGCTTTTAATAGGATTTTAGTCTCAATTGTCATTGAGTCTACAGTCTTGGGCCTAGATGAATATGGCCTTACATTGAACAATTTGAGGGATTTTTCTTCATTTGTGTAATATATGTTTTACAGATTACCACATCCCTGGATAAAACATTTACAGACCTAACGTCCATTTTAGTTATGGCTCAGACAGAGTTTTCTCAAACACCTTATTCTCTTTCTAGGATTTTGGTGGGATCAATGCCAACAGTATTTAGGGGGGTAAAATGAGAGGTGTTTAAACTGTGTGGGTTCACGTACTTTTTGGGTCTGAAATCTGAGTTTGAGATGTCCCCCTTTTGCACCTGAAAAGAAAACTGAGTCAGGTGGGTCTTTCCCTTCCAGGAGAACGCCGTGAACGGAGAGCACCTGTGGCTGGAGACCAACGTCTCAGGAGACCTGTGCTACCTGGGAGAGGAGAACTGCCAAGTCCGATTTGCAGTGAGTGTGCTCCTCGGACCTCCGGTTCCGACCTTCCCTGGGGACGGCCTCCAGGCTGAGTCTGACAGCAGCATGCAGGCCACTGTGCCTGAATTTCCAACGAGAGTTTCAAAGAGCCAGTTAACAGAATGGCTTTCAAGCAGTCGTTTTAATGGCTAGAGGGCTTGGCTATGCAGGTTGAACTTCGTGCATATTTTGATGATTCCCAGGGCTGGTTTTTATTTGTGTGCTGGAGGTAAGGGAGAGGGTAAATGTGCATGAGTGTTTGTTTCCGGAGGGGGTGTCTGTGTGGGGAGAGGTCTGAGTGTGGAGGAGGTGCCACCGTGGGAGTGACTGACAGTCTCGTAGAGGAGCAGGTGTGGTGGAGTGTATTACTGGTGCTGAGCCTGAGGATGGTGAAACACCTGTCTGGTGCTGGGGTAGGCTGGCAAATACGGGCATACTTTGTTTTCTTGGGCTTTGCTTTATGGGGCGTCACAGACCCTGTGTTTTTTGTTTTGTTTTGTTACAAATTAAAGGTCTGTGGCAACCCTGCCCGGGCACCATTTTTCCAACAGCATTTTCTTACTTTGTGGTGATTCTTAACAATATTTATGAATACTTAATTGTCATATTTGTGTTGGTCATCTGTTATCAGTAAATATGGCTGGCTGAAAGAGATAATGGTTAGCATTTGTAGCAATGAAGTAATTTTTAATTGAGGTATGCACCTTTTTTTAGACATAATAGTATTGCACACTTACTAGACTGTGGTATAGTGTAAGTAGTAATTTTATATGCACTGGGAAGCAAAAAAAACCTCATTTGACTCGCTTTATTGTGATACTCACTTTATCACAGTGGTCTGGAACCGAACCCACAATATCTCTGAGGTATGCCTGCAATTCAGATCAAGTTGTGGAGGATAAAATCCTAGAAACCAGACAATGAATACATGCATTGGAATATCCCTTACTTTTTATTTATTTATTTTAATGTTTATTTTCTTTCTTTTGAGAGAGAGTGTGTGTGCATGAGCAGGGGAGGGCAGAGAGAGGGAGAAAATCCCAAGTAGGCTCAAACTCATGAACCATGAGATCATGGCCTGAGCCAAAACCAAGAGTTGGACGCTTAACTGACCAAGCCACCCAGGCACTCTCCCTTGCGTTTTAAAATTTGCTTTGTATCCTTATTTAGAACCTTTAGTTTAAATGTCAAAATTGCCTTTATGTTCCGTGAAAAGAGGATAGTTGCCAGGCATTAAGTTGTAAGGAACTAAAATGTTATTGTTGAGAAAGTGAACTTAAAATTTTTGTATAATTCAAAATTATTGGTTTGAAAAGAGTAATGGGGAACCTAGAATAGTAAAAAAGAAAGAATTGTTCTTTCTTACTTTGGGAAATGAGCATCGTAAATGACATAATGCAATTTTTTCTTTTTCATTATGTTTGTTTATTACGTGAAAGAAAGGTTTGGGATAAAGTGCAGGACTTTGAAATTACAAGTGAGAATTTTTCTATTAATAACTAATAAGGAAGAGATTGAGTTCCACTAAAGCTTACAGGAGAATGTAGCCCTCAGGGACTTTCATCCGGCCGCCAGAATTACAAGGCGTGGAACAAAACATTAAAAATTGCATTGGCTGTTTTGACGGCTGGTTTATAGGTTTTGTTTGGGAAACTTCATAGGAGTTCAGAGAAGCAGAGTGTGTTTGAGTGAAGTTAGGACGAATATCAGTAAAAGGTCCAGCTGTATAAGGTCTCAATTTGAATCTCACTGTTATGACTCACTGATACTGAGAACTCTTGTCTCTTGGGCCCTGGCTACCTTCTTTGCAAAAGAGAGTAGGATGAAATTATTTTAAATTATGCTTCCAACTCAGATCTGTACTTAACTGTTTGCATTTCTCTGAATCTTATAAATTAATTTATTTAAATATCAGGATTTTAACTTTATGAATATGTATTTTTAATTAAAGTATAATTGCATAAAATTTGATTAAATTAACCAAAGACCAAGAAATGCTCAGCTGTTTGGACTAAAATGCTATAAATAATGAATTAACATTAGGATCTTAGTTAATTACATAAACACTGGTCTTGGAATATCGGATAATATAAAATGGAAAAAATGAAAGCCAAGTTTACTTGCGTACATGCTTTTGAACTATTTCTACTGATACTGCTGTCATCTGATGGACTGTAATTTGTCATGGAGTTCTGCACTATTTCCACATTACTCCCTTTGATCCTTTTCTCGTGGTCTTTTACTGTCAGTCACATATTACCTCTCTTGGCAAATGTATATACAGATATGTCCACTCTTCTTAAACCTTGTATCAGTAAATAGCATCGCTATCTACTACATGATTATTACCTGTAGGCAGGGAAAACCAATAAAAGAATAAAGGAAATGTCTAAGTAGGAGAAAACAGAGTTGTGAAAATCCCTGGTGCTCTTCTGAATCTTTTTGCTAATTTTATCCCCAATACTTGGCTCTTTACAAAGTATCTGGAAGATGAAGAGCTTCCTCCAGAAAAAAGGTTGATGAAAGATGGAATGAATCAGTGAGGAAGCAGAAGACCTGTGGTTGCTCATCATAGGTTCCTGAAGGCTCAATGTCTTTACCATCAAGTGGGAGAGATGTTGGGAACATTAGACGAGATAATGCGTTGGAAGAATTTACTCTCCACAGCAACTGATACAATGAATTAAAAGGGAAAACCAAGCCAACCCAGAAAAGGCAGAAGCAGACCATTCATGAAAGAACCACCAATGGCCAACATACGTCTGAAAAATATTTTAAAAGGACACCCAAAATAAAACAGCTATGAGGAGTCAACATCGTGTACCCATTAAAATAGCAAAGATTCACAAAATGGTAATATCTGCTGGTTAGTCTAAGTCTAAATTGTAATCTCATTGTCAGCTGGTAGGAGTATAAATTGATGCACACTTGACCCTCAAACAACATGGGTGTGAACCATGCAGGCCCACTTACATGTGGAATATTTCTGGTAAAAACAATACTATAAATGTATTTTATTTGATAATTTTCTTAATATTTTCTTTTCTATGGCTTACTGTATTATAAGCATAAGTACATAATATAGCATCCAAATATGTGTTAACCAACTGTTTATGTTATCAGTAAGGCTTCTGGTCAGTTTTAGGAGTGGGCTATAGTAATTAACTTTGGGGAGTCAAAACATACAGTGAATTTTCAACGGCCAGGGGGTCCGCGTCTCCTAACACCCACATTGCCGAAGGGTCAGTTGTCAGTAGGTAGTAAAGCATTACAAATCCCGCTGGCTCTCTCTCTCTAATTTGTGCATCACATTTGGGGAGGACGGGGACATTGGCAAGCAGGAGAGCCGGGAGAAGTGTGCTCAGCGTGATTCAGGGTAGGAGGGGGAAGAGTGAAATAACCTGGATTGAAAGAGAATATTAATGAGGGGAAGTAGAGAGAACAGACATCTTCCAGTGTTTAAAGAACCGCCTTGAAGAAAAGAAAGGGTCTTGCTCTCCATAGTTAGGAAGGTGGAACTAAGTTCTAGGTACAGAATCCACTGACTCTAGCATCGAATCTTACATGTACAATATACATCACCTGGAAAACCTGTTAACGATGCAGATTACTATTTCTCTCCTTGCTCCAAATGCTGATTCAATATGCCAGAGCCGGACTTGAGAATCTGTGATTTTAGCATGCACCTCAAATAACTATGGTGCAGATGGTCCACAGACTTAAGTTTAAGAAATGCTCCATTATAAATAGGAAGAACATTAACAACCAGAGCTGTCCAGCAAGAGATCAGGTATCTGGAGAGATGGGCATAAAAATGTGTTTGCCAACAAGTTGGATGGTCGTCTTTCAAGGATGCTGAAGGGGGTATATGTGCACATCTGCTTTGGGTCACAGGTTAGGCAAGTTAATCTCCAGGAGAGCCTCCAGTTTAAATGTTCTTTTTGCAGCTGTCTCAGAATTGAACAACAGTTTTGTAAGAAAACGCGTGCAAATAGATTATGCATTATATTCTCCTTTCTTTTAATGAAGCTCCTTTGAAGATAGCCAACCTGTTGAGACAAGGACCAAATTACCATTCCCAGGCACTACCTGCAGGCTTCTAAACAACGTGCAGGCAAGGCTTTGGAGGAGGAGTGAATCCATCACCAAAGATATGCCTTTCACTTCTTACCTTATTTTAGCAAAGCAAATGTCATGGGTATAAGTTAAGAGAAGGGAGAAATCAGTGTGGGTTGAGGTAGACAGAGGCGGCTTCATGGCAGTGGGGCTGGAGCACAGTTTGAAAGATGGTAAGATTTACATAAGTGGAGTGGGGCAGGGGAACATTTCAGCAAGGGAGGTGAGCATTAGCAAGCTCAGAGTCAGGAGCCGGCTTTGAACGAGGGAGGCGGCAGTCATCCGGCACGCACGAGCACACGAAAGGGCATGTGTTAGGTAAGAATGGAAATAAGGACAGATGGGGGCTGTGTGTGTCCATGTCTTCTGAACGGAAACTTGGAGTGCATGTTATAAATGTCTGTGTGTTCACGAAGCAGGGCCTTGTCTCAAGCAAGACAGTTTTGAGAGTGAGAGAGGCTGCTGGTAGGAATAGTGCCGTGACATTAAGTGCAAACCAGAGCTGCACTGGGGACAGTGAGACAGTCACCCTAACTTACAGGGACATTGCAATAGTCTATTGAAAACCAAAGCAGACCTGCTCATCCGGGACTTCCTGCTGCAATGTGGACTGATACTTGGGGCCCCTATTGGAGGGGATTGAAAGCAATGCAGTGACATCATCGGACACGAAGACATTTGTAGGAGAGTGTGCACTCCAAAGCCTTGGGGCTGAACCAGATGACCTTTAAAATCCTTCATCTTCTGCATTTCTCTGGTGGCAACATTTAATACTGTAGAATGTCTGTGAGCAGAAATTTAATGGGATTAAAGTTGTTCCTAAATCGGCAACAGTCCCCAAATTAGTAACTGCTTCTTTTTCCGGTCTAGAGAGGAGAAAGGGATGCAGCGGTAATGAAATTGGAGCAGAAGGGTCACCGTTTCCCAACATGATTATGGGGAGAAAAACCGAAATAAAATTCCAACTAGGACCACTCTCATTTCATGCTATTTATTGAGGTGGAGATTACTTCATTCATTTATTCTTTAAGTGTTTATAGGCTGAGTACCCCATACCAGATACTACAGACAGTGTTGAGAGTGACATCAATTGTAAATGACAACAGTTTGGCAGGTGCACCCTGTGGAAAGTCAGTATATGCAAAGATGTTGAGCCACATATTTGCTCCTAAAGAAATTCATGTGTCCATTAATAATCAGTGGCGCACATACGAGTGCACACCTTTTGACACTGAAATGACACTTGTCTATGTTGATATGTTGACGTTCACAGTGACCGTGGCCATTGTCTACAACGTGCCTTGAGACATATAGATGGAGATAGGCCACGTGGAGTGTGGGAAGGAAATGGATTTTGTGAGCCTGACCTGAGTTGGAAAGCCTGCTGTTTGATCTGTGTACTGGGTGAACTTTGGACAAATGTCACCTATTTGCCTCCATTTCCTCATTTAATGTATTATCATTAAGATCTGCCCCAGTGATTCTTATTTCTGAATGAGCATTATGAACCTAGAACACTTTACTTTTTAATTCTTTTTTTTTTAGAGTAATTGTTCCTAGTATGGATCTGCCACATCACAATCTCTGTTCAGTGGCACCAGGTGTGAATATATATATATAAAAAAGACCCAGAATTATACAGATGACTCTCTGGTGTCACATGTAGGTACAAAAGACCACTGTTTTACGTGATAAAGAGTGCCAGAACCCAATGAAGTGGACTGATCTCAGTGCATGGTGGATAGTGGCTGTTACAAGTTGAATTGTTTACCCCAAAAAGATGCTGGGGTCCTAAACACCAGTCCCTCAGTCTGTGACATTATTTGAAAATAGGGTTGTTTCAGATATGAGTAGTTAAGATGAGGTCACACTGGAGTGGGGTGAGCCTTACTGCTTTATGACAAGTGGACTTCTAGGAAGAAGAGGACATGTAGGTACAGGAGAAGGAGGCAGAGACTGGAGCGATGGAGCCATAAGCCAGGACCACCGAGAACCGCAGGTTGTCATCAGAAGCTGGGAGAGAGGCACGGGGCTGATTCTCCCTCAGAGCCCTGAGAGCGGTATCAACCCTGTTGATTCCTTGGTGTTAGACATCGAGCCCCCAGAACTGTGAGCAAATACATTTCTGTTGTTTTAAGCTACCTCCATTGTGGTACTTTGCTAGGGCAGCCTATTAGGTGACTTGGCACACGAGTACATAGATGCGCATACACCCAGAGGTATATTTGAAACAGCCTGATTGAGGATTTCGTGGAGACATTTGTGGCTTTCTGGATAAGTGAGCAGACAGGCAGGGAGGCGCCCGCAGCTGAGAAGTGTGGGGAAGGGAGTAGCTAGATGGTTAGGTGAGTGAGAACGTGTAGGTTGGGTGAGAGAAAAAAGGAGCCGTCAGACTTCAGAGTGCTGTTACCAGATATCTTTTCTATTTCTAAACGTGCTTATGTCACCTTGCTTGTGGGGGTGGGCTAATGGGTACTGTTTCCCTTTTGTTATTGTTTTGTTCATGTGTTTTGCTTTCATCTTTTCCTCTGGGTCAGGTTTGGCAAAAATAGCCACCCCACTTGACCTTCCATCTAAGGTGTCTTCCACTATTGCTTGCAGCTTAACAAATCTAGTTTTATTGAGTAAATGAATGAATTGCATGAGGGAGGCCACATGATATGGGGGTAGGCGCTGTGGGGAGTGAGAAACCATGCAGACCTAGAGACCAATAGATCTGGATAAAAATCCTAGCTCTGCCTGGCTTCCCTGAGCCTCAGGTCCTGTAAAATAGCGATGATCGTGTCTGCCTCTTGGAATTAGTAGAAGGATTAAATTAGTTGACAAGCGTTAATGTCCTTTATTCTTTTCTCATGTTCCTAACTTCTATTTCAGTGTCATTAAGCTGAATGAGCTAATTAGTCGTTTGGTTGGACTTTGCTTTTAACAAGACCTTATGTTTGGGATTCTTCTGCTCACCCCAGCGCTGACACTGAAACTTTTACCCATCATTTTACTGCTGTGTGTAATGTCCATCGTCTACTGGGTCATGGGTGGGACCAACTGAGCACGGCAAATTGAAGTAACCCGTTCTGGAAAACATCTTACGGGCTGTATCTTCTTACTGGTGGGTCAGAAGCCTCATTGCTGTATCACGGCATCTGCTCACAAGGAAGCTGGTCACATCACCACCGGATCCTTGGAAGAAACTTGTAAGAGTATAAGGGCCGTAGCTCTGTGCCCTATTTGGAGAAAACTTTCAGCTTTTGTTGTTGAAAAGAATAACAAGATGCAGAACCTGGTCACACATTTGCTTCCTCTCTGGAATATGGACGCCTTGGGCAGCAGCCGGTGTGGATGCTGCTTTGTGTGTATCTCTCTGCTGGGGGTGGACTGGCACATTAGTGCCCCGTGCACGTTGCTGGGGCCTTTGTGCCCACCCGTGCACATGGGTCTGGCAGGTGTGTGCCGCAGGGCACCAACATTGGACTCGAGCCTCAGAATGCATCAAGCCTGGCTGCTTGTTGGTCCCTCGCATGCCAGTTGTCCAGCATGGCAGATTGATGGGCCGCACCCCAGATGGCGACTTGGCTGAGTGGGGTGTGGGCTGTCGGAGGGAACGATGCGTGTGGCAGGAAAGCCCCAGAGGCTAAGCCAGCTCTCTGTTGTTTGGGTGCCAGCCTTGAAGACGCCATCTCCAGGCAGCTGCCAAAGCTGCTCTCTGCCAGGGCTTCTCCCACCATTAGGATATTGAGGAGCTAATGAATCAAAATGACTCAGGGAGAGCAGAGCCGTCAACAAAAATTTGCATAGACAGATTGTTTGCCCCTGACCCCCTCGTCAGCCCGTGTGAGTGGAGGAAGGGACCGGGGTGTCCCTTGGGTGCAAGTGATGGAGCTTTGTATGTGTCTGGCCAGATGGTTGGGCATTTGCAGGAGATCATGCAGGTGCACACTGAGCACTGGGTCTGGCCTGTGGCCGGCCGCCAGGAAGTGTTAGCCACTGCTACTGTTACGGCTGTTGTTGTTGTGGTTTGGTGTAGAGTGCTGTCCATACACTTGCAGGGAATTTAATACTGGTCCTTCCCAGCTAACAATGGGTCAGGGAGCCCAGGGAGCTTTAGGATTCTGTACTCCTAGGTGACCCTGGATCAACAGTTTTTGCATAGTCTACTTAAAAAAAAAAATCATGTTCTGGAGAGCACTAACAATATGGGGTATTGCTCATTAAAATGGTGTTATGACCAAGTAAGTTTAGAAAATACTGAATCCCTTTAATGTACAAATATGTCTAATGAAGCTATAAGAAAGACGTAAGGTACGCAGAATTTCCTAGTCTTTTTCCTCAGAGATGGATGCAAGTTGAATCCATTATTATTCCCATAGAACATCTACTGGCATCTTGTGGGATCTCAGTATTCAGTGGAAAACTGAGAAATGCTCACACAATGTCATTTTCCTAGGCCTTGTCAAGTCAATAACAGTAAGAGGCAGTTTCCTCCCGCCTGCAGGTAAGGGAATGTCAGAGGCTTAATCACCATCCAGATTTTCATACCCTTTCTTAAGAAAATTTTTAAATGTTTGTTTATTTTTGAAGGAAAGAGATACAGAACATGAGCAGGGAGGGACAGAGAGAGAGGGAGACACAGAATCCAAAGCAGGCTTCAGGCTCTGAGCTGTGAGCACAGAGCCTGACACGGGGCTCGAACCCACAAACTGTGAGATCACGACCTGAGCTGAAGTTGGACGCTTAACCAACTGAGCCACCAGGTGCCCTCATACCTTTTCTTTATCTTTGTGCAATTACTTTTCACGCGACCACATGTATTTTTTCTAAGAGTTTGAGCCTCTGAGAATAATTGTCTTCTGCAACGATAATTTTAGATGGAGGCTGTGAGTATGTTTGTACATGGGTATATCTTTGTGCGGAGAGGTTTTGTTGTTACTTAATATTGGCACAGTCCTGTTACTTAATGAAAATAATTTACATCTGATTGAACATAGGGTTTACATCTCACCTAGGCAATGCCCAGGTATATAGAATTGCTTTCCCTTTTTCCAGGGTTCCCCAGTGCAGGGATCCCCAGAACAATAGAATTTAACCAATATTCTCACTGCCTCAAGGCCCCAGTCTTGGCTGAACCATTATCTGCATTAGCAGTTACCCAGAACTACTACCAACCCTTAGTGGACATTGTCTTTGTTTGTTAGGATCTTGATGTCCTTTCTGGTTCCTCCCTCACACATGAGGCAGATAGAGATTTTAGAGGGTAGTGTCATAAAAACACAAGGAAATAGAAAAACTTGCTTTGATGCCTTCATTTGAGGAGGTGTGTGGGCTTTGGAATCAAAAAGTGACCTGGCTTTGAGTCCAGGCTCTGGGATTTTCTAATTGCGTGATGTTGGTCATCATTTTAACCTCTTATAGCTTCCGTTTTCACATCTTTAAAGTGTGGGTAATTCCTGCGTTTTACTGTTGTTGTGAAACTTGAATGAGATAATACATATACAGCAATTAACAGCATGGCAAAATCACAAACACGTGATAAAATTCATCCCTCACAGCAGATGTTTTTCCTTCAGGGGGAAATGACTGCAATGGGTTGTCAGAAAATGATCCCGAAAGGCAACGCCAGAGTACAAACCTTGGAGGACCTTATAACCAGCACCCCTTTTAGTGAATAAAAGAGAGGATGGATCTCATGCAAGGGAAACAACCGGCCCAGCTGACGGGCTGCCCTGCCACTCTGTGGCCCTTCTCCATTCTGTTGATTGTCTATAGCACACATCACTTTCTATTATTAAGAAAAAATTGCTCACCTGCTTGCCTGTGTCTCGACCACGAGAACATGAGTTTCATTTAGTTCAGGGACTGTGCATGTGTTGTCCTGTCCTTGATCCTCACCACTGAGCACAGAGACAGCAGTGAGGAGTTATCCTGCCATTTTCCTGGAATGAGTGAAGGAGTGAATGAATGAATGAATGAGTTCCATGGTGTGATTGTTGAGAGAGACACACATGGACACCTGTCATCAGACCAAACTCTGCCATTTATTTAAGTATCATTATACTTATCATCCAAGACATTTGAATTCCTGCCTTACTTTTAGCTTCCACAGGGAGGTTCAACACTCCCTGCTAGTAGGCTCTTGTGGGGTGTTAAGCCCTGGTCAGCCAGTGTCATGGCTACTGTGGCCCATCTTATTTGATTCTCATGGAGGAGAGAGACCGCTGTTACCGTTCTTGGCAGAGGGAGTCCTGGAATGGTTGTCTGTGGTCCATCTCCATGGGCTCTTATGAGAATTGATCACCTGAAGCAATCATTTCAATTATGTTTATCTTCATCATTCTCATTCCCCTAGTCCTTCACTAGTAAGGAAAGTGAGAGGGAAGTAGTCAGTTGTAATAGAAGGAGATAGCTTTGAGTCAGAGAGACCTGGGTTTCACTCCTAGCTAACCTATCTTGGGCCAGTTGCTCAGTCTCATAGGGTCTCAGCTCCTTGACTGTAAAATGGGTGAAGTACCTGCACTGTATGGCTGAAATGAGCCACATTTATAATATACACAACATATCATACTGCCAGCCATGCTGGTAAATACTGTCTGTGACAGTGATGTCCTCGCTGAAAACTGGTATGGGTAGATGTGTGTATGTGAGTGAAAACCACACTGCCAACTGGGGATACAGCGCTGGGTGAACCATGTCTGAAATGGTGGTCTTCCTGGGCTAGCCTGGCTGGAAGACTTTCTCTTAGTTATGTCACCAAGGGCTTGGAACGTGGGAAATGGCATGACAGAACGCCTCATTTACCACAGCTTGATATGGCTTCTTAAGCAAGTAAAATATTCCATGTTGAAGCAAATGTATCTAAGTTATTTTTTTAGAAACCTCAAGCTGTGAACTTAAAAACAGCAACAACAAATTGCTCTGTTTCTACAAAGTAAACTGATAATGAGGACATGTTAGAATTCACGCTGCAGGTTAGGGAGTGTCTATGGTGCCACCACACCAGCAAGGACTGAAAGGCAAGCTCTGGTATTTTCTAGTTTATATTAAGCCTCCGTTCTCTACACACTTGATGTACCATCTTAGCATTAGAGCCATGAAGATCACATAGCTACACCGTTTCCTGTTAATCTTCATTATGATGTTTGTAGTATGTCCAGCTCATTTTCATATCTATCTGCCTGAAATTCATAAATGTACATCTCTTTGGGTACGTAGGCCTCTAATTGTGTGAATACTTATTAGTGTCAGTGTACTTACAATCCTATTTATGTACATTTTTTGCACATATAGTAACACTTCAGTTAATCTGTAAGATACATGGAAACTTTGACCTGAGATTGCTTGAAAAGAGTATAAAAATTCAACAGGCAGCAGCCACAAAATCATCTGGAAAGAACCATAGATAGGAGACAGCATGCCATAAAGTTAAAGCCATTGACTGGCTGTGGCTATAGAAGTAGGAAGTGCTGGCATCTAAGCAGAGATGCATAGAGGAAATGAATGGGACAGAAAGGTACAGGAGAAAAGACAAGCAGGCAGAATAAAAAAAAAAAAAAAAAGAAAAACAAGATATGAAGACAACAAAGCACAGAGAAAGTAAAGTAACCACCAAAAGTAGGAAATAGAATTATGGGTTTTCAAAGCATTCTAGTTCATTAGGCTTAAATCCTTTTTTAAAATGTTTATTTAGAGAGAGAGAGTGAGCATGCATGCAGGGGAGGAGCAGAGAGAAAGAGGGAGAGAGAGAGAATGAAGAGAGAGAATGAATTCCAATCAGATTGCACGGTGATCGAGTGGAGCTTGATGCAAGGCTGGATCCCACCAACTGTAAATCATGACTTGATCTGAAATCAAGAGTCATATGCTCAACCGAGTGAGCCACCCAGGCACCTCCGAAATCCCTTCTTAATGCATCAGGACTATGAAGGAATGGCAGAAGGAATGCCTAAACAGCATAGCAGTCTCATGCCCATCAACGGATGCACACACTCAGTAGCACACACTCAGTATCCTACAGTCGGGTGGTCTCCCAGAGCTGCGCTGTATTGGTGTCTGGTCATCACACGTGTGCACATTTCTCAGGCTACACACTATACTTTCGATAAGTGACAGCTGCAACATATATTTGCGTCATCTCTCAATGACTACACCTGAATTTTATATAGATTTATAAAAGATAGTAGCAGTGTGCACTAAACTGTTGAGTTCTAACATGTAGACTCCACCGAAGATTTTCATGTATCTTTCTTGCAACCCATCAGTACCCATCACTCTTTTCTTCATTAGAGAACAATGCCTTGAATTCATTAACATAAGCCACTCTTAGAAGAATTTGGTACACATTTTATTGTTAAATATAAACTGTTGAGATACAGCCAACTGTCTTCCCCTTTGCCCTCACACTGAAAATGAATCCTGTGCCATGCTGACCATAGTTTTTATCAATTTTACTATAATGTTCAAAAAATGACAAGGTACCTACTCTTTAGAACCAGCCATCAACTTCAGTTTTGGATTAACACGATTTCTGGCCCTTTGGTTTTCACCAGGCTGTTTCCCAGGAGGAGGAGAGGTTTTTGTAAGATGTTTCTGGTCTCCTCTTCAGGCTTGCAAAGTCTGTCCCCTTCCATTAGTTTCCTGCTGTTAGATTTGGGCTTGCTTTCTCTCCAAATGAAAACTCTACACCGACTGTGGGGGAAATACAGAACTTGTATTTGCGTAGAAAGAATCCTGAGAAGGCACTTTTCTCCTTCCTGCGTCTCCAGAGACGCTGTGGAGCCAGCACGGCTGTGCCTTCGCTCAGCAGGCTCCTGTTGACCCTCTAGATTGGCAGGCACATCCAAGCTCACTCAGGGGATGGTGTCTCTAGAAACGTGAACGCTTCATGTACACGTTGCTTCACATAAACGTGTTCTTTTGAACACAACAAAATATGCTCTTTGAAAAGCCTATTAAGGGAGTTTTATTACAGGACTTTCGAGACGATCTCAACCTTGACAGAGTCTGAGATTGTAGTCCGTGTAGTCAGCCAGTCCTCACTAGCAGCAGGCTGGCCAAGGAGCAAGTGTGAAGCCATCCTGCGCCATCACTATGCTATTCGAAGGCCTAAGGCCCAAGGAGAAGACATGCGTGTGAAGCTTGATGGAGTGCGTGTGACTGGGGAGGGGTCTGCTTTATCGCTTGATGGCTCGTGCATCTCAGCCTTCTCTCCTGTTTTATTTTTGTCACTCTCATTCAGGCCCTCATTGCTTACTACGTGCGTTATCGCTGCGGCCTCTGATTACTTCCTCCCTTTCAGAGAAAGTGGGTGTCTGACCCATGATTTGCAGGGCCCCGTGTGACCTGGCCTGTGGCACCGTCTGGCCTCATCTCCACCTAGTTTGCTCCGACAACACTGGCCCCTCTGTCACTGTTCAAACACCCCAGGGCCCTCGTGCCTCTGGGCTTTGCACTTGCTATTGATCCCTTTGCCTGGAAAGGTTTCCCCCCAGATATATGTATGACAAACTCCTACACTTCCTTCTGGTCTTTCTCAGAATGGATTTTCTTGTTGAGACCTTTTCTGGCCAAATTCCCTCTACTCTTGGTATTTCTCCTGTTCTTTCTTCTCTCTTTAATTTTTCTCTTAAGCACTTATTTCTATCAATATAATGTATATATGTATCATTTTACTGTCTGTCTCTACTAGGATTCAGTAATCTTCATGAGATTAAAAACGTTTTTGTTCATAGTTTGTTCACTGCTGTATCCCCCCCATGCTCAGCACCCACTAGGTGCTTTGTATTTACCGATTGAGTTAATAAATTACTTAGCTCATTTCCTCTTGCCTTCCTCTGCTTTCAGATAGTGCTGCACAGCGCCGCCAGATTAAATGATGGCTTTTGGCCACGTTAGTCTCAACAGTCTTGTCAGTGTTGCATTGCGTATTAGGTGAAAAGTTGTATTTCTCAGCCTAGATTTAAGAACTTGAGCAGTCTCTTCCTGGTTCACCTTTCGCGCCTGGTCTGCGGCACCTAACCGGGACTCTCTTTGGGAAGACGGGCCTCCTTGCCGGCCCCAGTGTTGTCTGGTGTGTGTCCTTCCCGCCCCCACAACCGCCACCGAGGTACAGATTCCAGCCTGCAGGTACAGGTGGAATTACAGGAACACAGACTTTCCATTCTCCCCCCACTGACATGAGACCTTCCCACCCAGTGTCCCCAAGGCTCCCGGAAGGCATCTCACTTGCGACTCAAAAAGCAGTCCAGCTGTAGTCAGCACGAGGCCGCTGTGCTGGCTGCTCTCTCCGCGCAGGCGCCTTCCGCTCCCCAAACCGCTGTGAGGCGGCTCCTGCTCTGGGGTTGCCTGTTGTGCGAGTGCTATGTCCTGCTGCACGTTTTGTCTCGTAATCCCAAGGCCACCAGTTCTCCAGACTGGGGCTGGGGTGGGGGCTTGAGAGGGAGAAAGCCCTTCACTGCAAGTCCTTTTTTCCTCCCTCGCTTCCTTCTGGAATGTCTACTGGGCTCCTACGGTGTTTAACTGGGGCCTCTGGGGAATAGTTCTCTGCCGTTTGTCTTACAGCCCCTCATGACACAGCTCCTCTGGCTTCTTAACACAGCCCGCGTCCCCGCTGCTCACCTCTGTGGACGCCCTACTTACCTGGTCCTCTGCCCGGGCACACACAAGCCTCCACACCCCAGCTTCCAGCCTGGCATCAGGAACTCATGCCAGCAGACACCTGTGGGCTCAATGACTCTGCACCCCATCGGACATGCCGGAGCCGGTCTCCCTTTCTTTAGGAGACATCACGGTGTGCTATGTCATGAGGTTTTGGCTTGCTCTCTTTTGGAGTGTCCTTAATTTCTGAAACGTATGGATCTTTTAAGGCCCCATTCAAGAATCTGCTTTTCTCTTAGGTCCTTTTTACTGATTCTGCCTCTGAGACCTTACCCTCCTCTAAGTGATGGCTTTCACTGATCTGTTCATTGAGCATTTAGCTATGTTTGGCCATCTCCGTTAATGACCTTTTGTTCCCCCTGAGTCCTTCCTGTCTCCTCAAGCGGCTTGCCAGTGTTTCCTAGGAAGGACAACAGCTCCGTCCCCTTTATTTCCTGCACGGCATGTACTTCATAGGCATGGTTAAACTTATCTATTGACTAAATGTTCATAAATATGCTTTAGAAAAGTCACGGGTTAACAGACTGCTTCAGCCGCACGGAACACTCATGTATGTAGGGCATCCCAGGCCATCGTGACTCCAGAGGACAAGCACATTCAGGTTCAGGTGTACTTGAGCATAGCATTATCTTTGTGCACTCATTTACATGAGTCTTCGACCCAGCCTCCTGTTGTTCCTGCTTCTTTTCTTTCCAGTATTCGGAGGACTATCTGGCGTTTAGGATCTAAGGTATCTATGGTGAAGGGCAGCTATCTCAAAGATTCAGCCCTCACCGAGATCTTGTCTGTCCAGAGGACACAGGGCACAGGCCATAGGACCTTGGCAAATGAGGGTCTTCACCTTCCAACCTGGGCCAACAGTCCTCATGCTGAGGGCTGGCCCCTTTACCACAAAGCGAGGTCTTCTTGCAGTAGTAGACCCTCTGAGTCAGCTTTGAGATGACCCTTGAGCCACAGGCTCCTCAAGACGTCTGGCGTTTTTGCTCCTTGGTCCAGGATGTTTGAAATCTTGTCGTCGTAGACTTACCAATGTAATGAGGAACCACAATAGGGGTGCACTGAGACTTCAGCTGAGCCGTCCTGCTGATTTGTCCGAAATGTCCTATATTCTGTTTGAGGAAAAGACGAGCCAGCCCGAGTGACCATGGAGGCTGTGCTTGGCTCTGAAATCATATTAACAGAACTTCCAGATAATGTCATTCTTTATTTTTCCTAATACCACTTTATAGATTGCATCCCAGACTCCCCAGAGAAGCAGAACTTGCCAAGTATGCTTGTCATTTCTTCTAATTAGGTTTTTAAATAAATCAAAGAACTCTTGTTTTCATTTACCTTGGATTATATAGCGACAGTGTTCTTGTTCCTGTTGCCCATAGAGGCATTCCCCACGGAAAGGACACCAAATTCCTGACTCTCCAGAAGCTGAGGAGCTTCTTCTCTTCTCTCTGCTGAGCACTCCGTTCTCCCACCCTTGGAGAGCAAATGGCCTTACCCAAGCCCTAAGACTCTCCTGTTTCCCCCTGCCATCCAAGTGCCCCCATAGACTGAGCTCTGTGTTTGAAAGGGAGCAAAAAAGGGAGGATACAACTCTTCCTGCCTTACTTTCTCTTTCTCTTTCCCTGATTTCTAGCCCTTCCTTGTTTCTATTCCTTTTGGCATGATTCTTTGGATCTGGGATAAGCAAAGGAGCTAAGTAGTCACTGGGAAGAAGATAGCTAGGCCAGAGCTTGAGGCAAGCCCATTCCCCCAGCACCTCCCCCCCATCTTCTTCTGGCCTTCTGTGCCCCATCAAGTCCTTTCTCCAGAGCGCCTTCTCTGCCCCCCTCCCTGCTCCCAATATGATTGGGTTTCTGCCTGGATCATTTTATCACTGTGGCCTCACTGTCGGGGTGGAGCTAAAGGGAGCAGTGATTCCTTGCACTAGGTCTGTCTGGGAACTCTGTCTGGAAAGAGATGCTGCAAGCCCGAACTATGGCCAGCAGCAGTTCTGGCCTCTAAGCTCTCCCGAAACAGAGAGACCACGACAGCCTTGCCAGGCCCGCTTCGAGGACTCTTGGGTATTTCCTTCTACTTCTCCACTTCTGATCTCTGGCAGTTAAACCTGGGGATGTGCATGGGGGTGAGAGTAGGGGGATGTATTCTTAAGATACAGCAGGAGAGGTAAGGTCAGCAGGCAGGTTAATTTGCTCCATCTTCAAAAAGAAATAGGTTTGGACTATGTCTTACTGGGAAGGGGCACACCTAGCCTTGTTGTACACGCTTCCTGGGGTCAAAGCTCAGACCGTTAGGGGTGACGGTTCAATTACCTTAGCCAGGAAGAAACCCCAGCCCTTTTATAAATAGGCCTGTACAACTGGGTCTTCCTTCCCATCCCTTGCCTCCTCCCTCTTCCCTCTCTCCTCTCTCTTTTCTTTCTATCAAACCGTGTTAACTACCCAATATTCATTGCTACTTAGAGAGAATCACATCTCCGGCTCAGAGGAAGAAAATATGGCTTTCTTGGTGATGCATATGGATCAGGGACTTAGACCAAAGGTGGTGGGTGTGTGGGATGGTGTGTTAGATTTTAAACCCTTTGTCAGGAGCAATTACGTGCTTTCTACCACTGCTTGCCTCGGATGCTTCTGCCCTAGGCCCAGCTCCAGTGGTCTCAGGCTGTGATAACTTTACTTCTGTGCTTGACATGAGCTGAGGTTGGCTAAGGAGCTGTCACTGTTTTGAATGCTAAAATGCTTGCAGTGTGGGGAACCATGTGGGGCCAAGTCAGAACTTAGAGGGTTTTGTCTTAGTGTCACTGTTAGTCTGCTAGTTGGATTGTGTCCACCATTGGGAAGTGTGTGTGTGTGTGTTATTTAAATAGATGAACTATTGGGACCTCATCAAGATAAGATATACTGCAAAGGAAATGATCAAAAAAACTAATAGGCAACTGACAATGGGAAAAGATGGTTGCAAATGACATATCAGATAAAGGGCTAGTATCCAAAATCTACAAGGAACTCACCAAACTCCATACCCAAAAAATGAGTAATTCAGTGAAGAAATGGGCAAAAGACATGAATAGACACTTCTCCAAAGAGGACATCCAGATGGCCAACAGGCACATGAAATGATGCTCAGCGTCACTCATCATCAAAGAAATACAAATCAAAACCGCACTGAGATACCACCTCACACCGGTCAGAGTGGCTAAAATGAACAA
>PJEM01000650.1:93165-380867 GCA_004023845.1 Helogale parvula
GAGAGAGAGAGAGAGAGAGAGAGAGAGAGAGAGAGAGAGAGAGAGAATGCACCTGTGCAAGAGTGGGGCAGGGGAAGCGACAGGGAGAAAGAGAGAATCCCAAGCAGGCTTCACCCTGGCAGTGCAGAGCCAGACAGGGGGCTCGATCCCACCATCCGTGAGATCATGGCCTGAGCAGAAGTTAAGAGTCAGACACTCAGCCGGCTAAGCTGCCACCTAGGTGGCCCTTAAGGACTTTCTTTTTTTTTTTTTTTTTGACAACACTTCATAGTGAATGAAACATTGGTTTAAATAAGAGGGTTTTTTTTTAAGGACATGCTTAAAAAGTAAGTGCTCACAGTCTAGATTCTGATATTATTAAAAAAATTTTTTTTTCTAATGTTTTAATGTTTTTTCTAATGTTTCTAATGAGCTGTCAGCACAGAGCCCGACGCGGGGCTCGAACTCATGAACCGTGAAATCATGACCAACCGACTGAGCCAGCCAGGCGCCCTAGATTCTGATATTATAACTTTACATTTAGTTTAAATCTCTCAAATAAATACTAACATGACCAGGCACAAAAATTATTTCTATTCTCAGCAATTTTTGCCAAGAAGCTTATTATCCAACTACTTTGAGTAACTTTGACCAATTGCAACACATTCATTGACCAAGAAGTCAGCAGTCAAAATTTCTGATTCACTGGAACAATTTTTATTAGTTGAGGTACTAAAATCCATGTTTATTTTATTACTATGGAAAAAGACCTTAGGTCATCATTCAGAATTTACTTAATTTTGCATATGATTATAAACCTTAATTACCTGATTTCTCAGATTATATACTATTTAGAAACTCTCGTTTAAGAAATTGAGAGGAGGGCACTTGTGGAAATGAGCACTGGGTGTTTTATGGAAACCAACTTGACAATAAACTATAAAAAAAAATTGAGGACAACAAAAGGTAAGCACAAAGACACTGAAAGGATCTCTAGTCTGTTAGAAAAATGACCATTCTTTGTAGTAAAATGCACGTGTGGATTCAAGGAACGGCAGATGTCGGTGAGGATGCAGAGAAAGAGGAGCCCTTTTGCACCGCTGGTGGGAATGCAAACTGGTGCAGCCACTCTGGAACACAGTCTGGAGGTTCCTCAAAAAAATAAAAATAGAACCACCCTATAACCAGCAATTGCACAACTAGGTATTTACCCAAGGGATACAGGTGTGCTGTTTCAAAGGGGCGCATGTTTATGTCAGCACTATCAACAATACCCAAAGTATGGAAAGAGCCTAAATGTCCATTGACAGATGAATGAATACAGAAGATATATGCGTGTGTGTATACCACATGCATACTTACAATGGAGTATTACTCGGCAATCAAAAAGAATGAAATCTTGCCATTTGCAACAACATGGATGGATCTAGAATGTACTTTGCTAAGCAAAATTAGTCAGAGAAAGACAAATATCGTATGACTTCACTCATGTAGAATTTAAGCTACAAAACAGATGAACATAAGGGAAAGGAAGCAAAAAGAATATAAGAAAAAAAAAGAGGGACCAAACATAAGAGACTCTTAAATACAGAGAGTGTTATCATTGCACTGTATGCTAACTAACTTGAATGTAAATTAAAACACAAATAAGTAATATTAAAAAATGCATCGTGTTATAGTGTTTATGAAGAAAGATTCAGATTATGGTCTGTATATTCTGGATTGAAAGGCATGAAAGTATGTATTTTCCAACAGTCTTTTAAAATTCAGTATTGTTTCAATAAAATTGATTTTATAACTAAAGCACTTGACTTCATTATCATCTGGAGAATGTTACAGATTGAATCATTCATATAAATGATGTTGGTATATTTACATGCTGTCCCAGGAAGCTGAGAGAGGACATGTCTTAACCTTGTTGGCAAACTCTTACTATTAGCCCACATCCCTTTTTCAAAAGGGATTATGACTTAAAACCCTGGTATGGAACAAGGAAAGGAAGAGTTATTCGGGCTTCACTGAGTGTGCTCAGGTCCCTCCGCCTGCTTGGTGCTCTTCTTCAACCCTCAGTGATCTCCTAGGAGCCTCTTAGAGTCCCTGGAGCTCTACAGGGGCAGAGCCGGATCAGAGTGGGAATTATTGGTCAGGAAGGAGGCTTTTCAGGCATCTTGAAATCATACCCCATCGGTGAGTCCACTCCTACCGTGAGTGAAATTGCTGTGTTTGTCCGCAGCGTGATCTACCGCGGGTTCCGTGGACAGTGAGTAGACTGCACTCAACTCCGGTTTACTTAGCATCACTGCAACGCTGATTAGCAGTAGGACTCAGGTGCCCCGTGCATTTTCTGCAGGTGGTGCTGCGTCAGTCGTCTGTGCCAGGAGATCTGAGGGAAAACAGAAGAGCTACACGAGTTTGCTTACAGGCAGTCTGCTCGTGAACATGTGCAAACTAGAATTTTGTTACTGTTGCCTTGAGTGCTGCTGCTGCTGCTGCTGCTTCTACCTGGTCACCCCCCTCCTCTCCCTCCTCTCTTTTTAGTAGTAGAGCTGAGGCACTTTCCAGTAGCGTAACTGGATGCCCGGGTTTCCCTTATCTTTTCTTATTTGAAAAGTCAATGAGGTACCTGGGTGGCTCCTTCAGTTGAGTGTCCGGCTTCAGCTCAGGTCATGAGCTCGCGGTTTGTGGGTTTGAGCCCCGCATCGGGCTCTGTGCTGACAGCCCACAGCCTGGAGCCTGCTTCGGATTCTGTGTCTCCCTCTCTGCCCCTCCCCTGCTCATGCTGTCTCTCTCTCTCTCTCTCTCTCAAAAATAAATAAAACACTAAAAAAAATTTTTTTTAAATAATAAAAAAAAGAAAAGTCAATGGATTGTCAAACGTATTTAATGTTCCAGACCGTGTTCTCTCCTCAGGCAGGTCTCCTCGGGACCTGCAAGCTGATCCCGACCCCCCCACTCCGGCCGGGCGAGATGCAGGTCGGGTTGCCGGGTCCTGCACGATTCTAGGCGCTGTGTGGGAGGCAGACCCCACCGCGCAGACCCCACGCTGAGTGAGTGGAAGCTCCAGGAGGCAGCAGGCTCTAGCGGCGTTCCTGATGTTGCCCCTTCCAGGGGGATGGTTTGCAGTCCCTTTGGTCACAGTCATACTTCCTGTTTTGGCTCTAAAGTGATTATCTGAGCAAGAGAACCCACGCAGCAGAAGACGCGGTTTGCCAGCAATCTATACTAGCACCTTCCCAAGAAAGGCAAGGCCTTTCACACTCGAGTGCTTTGATTCACTGTTCTACGGATGAGCTTTGTTATAATAAGCAGCTTTCAGTGCTCAAACCCCACGGTTACTCACACAGACCTACCTTCTCGCCTGCGCTTTGCAGGGAGGCCTGAGCATTCCCAGCTCGGATTTCCGAGGCCCTGGCGGCATTAAGATTCCGCCTGCTCCTCTTTGACCCCACTGCTCATTGTCTATTGTTAGACAAAAGATACACCTCAGAAAGTATTTTTATTGTTCATTGAAACTGGCAGTGCCTGTTAGGGAGGCCACATCGTGTGATGCTCACAGCTGTGTGAGCTCAGAGCTAGATTCCCCGGCTCTGCTGCGCCCTCATTCCCAGACCTCAGGCACAGCCCTCATTGTGCCGGAGCTCCCTCATCTGTAAAATGGCAGTAAAAATATTACCTGTTTCTTAGGGTTGTGGACGTTGAATGAATGAGTTCGTTTGTGAGTGCTTCTAAGAGTGCCTGACTCCTAACCAGTCCTAAATTCATGTGCCGCTGCTGCTGTTATTATTACTGCGTGTTGTTACTATCAGGTGTACGAGTTAGGTGTTCTTAATAGTTTCCCAAAGATTTGGGTGAAGACCCAAGTAGCTTAGTGTAGATTTGTGGCTGGTATAGAAGCCTAAAGCGATTGGCCTCAACTCTTAGCAGTGAGGAAAGAAACCATAAGAGAACAAACTCTCTCTTAAATACAGAGAACAAATTGAGGGTTGATGGCTTGGGGGGAGGTGGGAGAGAGGGGTAAACGGGTGATGGGCATTGAGGACGGCACTTGGGATGAGCACTGGGTGTTGTTTGTAAGTGATGAATCACGGGAATCTACCCTCAAAACCAAGAGCACACTATATACACTGTATGTTAGCCATCTTGACAATAACTTATATTTAAAAAAAAAAGAATGCCTATTTTGAACTTAGACCTAATTCTGGATGTTGGTCCTGCTGCTTAACTATTAGAGTAAAAATGTAACAAAACAAAAACAAAAACCAGAGACTACTAATGCCGGCACCGTTAGGCATTAGTAAATGTAAAACTTAGAAATGACAGAATCAAGAGCCCGGTTCCTACGCTCTGCTCCTTCTGTGTAGCAGCTGTTACATGTATCCTGAAGAGAACCTCTAGGATGCCCTGAATCATGAAGATACGGAGATAGTAGGTGGGTCAAAAAGGACTACTGAAGTTTGCCCCAGCATCAAATGCTTAAGATGACGTTTTAAATTTGCTTACATTTGCTTTATTTATGTATACTCTCTTTACAACCAGGGAACTCTCCAGAACAGACTGTTAATGTTTCTTCTTGTATTTTGAATTGAATGTTGTAGAAATCGGCCCTCAGGAGGAAGTGCGCGGTCTGCAAAATCGTCGTCCACACCGCCTGCATTGAACAGCTGGAAAAGGTGAGACACCGCCACCTGCTGTAAGGTCGGCTACATTGCAAGTATTTGGACTTCAAAGACTGGGTGTCCTTTCCTATCTCCAACTTTTTCAAAAGAGTGAGTGCCCTGTTAAAAAACTGGAAGACCAACATTATTACCGGATTAGTAATGGAAAAGCAGTTCTTGAGGTTAATTCGCTCCATTGCTTCCCAAAGGATAACTTGGTATCATTTTATGTCGTCTCTTGGGAGGAGGAACGGTAAGTTAGAGAGAAAAGCCCGGTATAGACTAATTTTCTTTACAATGACAAACATTATTCTTCACGCACTGGCTATTCCACATTTCTCTTTAAGAAAAAGAAATCCATAAGCTCTTTAAAGTGATTGTTTAGATTCATCTGATGTTTGGGAGTTTCTTCTTCCTAAAGTGGCTGCAAGGAAGACAGCCAGACCAGAGGCCGGCCCCCCTTCCCTTCTTGGGGCGGTGTTCTGCGCGCACAGCATGAACATGCGGGTGGCTAGACATGGCGTCCCCGTGGTGTCCTGCCGCCGGAAGAAGTAGCTTCTGCAGAGTGCACTTTGCGGTCATTTGCGGGAAAGGGAAGGCTCCAGTCATGAGTCCAACTCTGTCCTCTTCATGCCTCTCCTCTGTTGCCACGTGTGGGTCTGTGTTGTCTGTGTTCTTGAGCTACCCTGTGTGAATCTGTTGAAATATTTTAATTCCCTGAGACATTCATTATTTCACAAACATATGACCAATTGTTGCCAACGGCTATTTTGTGGGAATGACTACTGACATTCTCTCTCTGTCTCTCTCTCTCTCTGGTTTGTTGGGTTTTTTTGCTTGTTTGTTTTCTGCTGTTTCAACCCTACTTAGGTATCTCCTGTTTCATTTCTATAGTCCTTTCACCTTAATCAGGTATCTAAAGAAGCTGTCCATGTTTCCAGAAGGCTGCCCACCTAAAAGAAAGGCAGTACTGCAGACTTAAAGAAAACTTTGTGCATGTGAATAATCATCATCGTATTAAAAATGTCTCAAGTTTATATTGCCCTGCTTTTAAAATCTGCAACATAGCTGGGTAATTCCAGCTGCCTTATATGTTTTTTCTCACTCTTCCTCAAATTTATGGTGTAAGAGCATTATTGTTTAAAGATCTGTTGCTTTCATCAACGAGAATGAAGAGACGTGGACTGGAGATTTAGGATCACTTGGGGTCTCTATAGCTTTTCCGAGATGGTGATTTCAAGTGTTAAACTGTGTTTCTTATTCCTTGGGGCTTTTGTTTTATAGTCTCGCTATGTGTATCACTCTTGAGTTGCTCAAGTCAGTCAGTCTAGTCTGAAGCTTATCCCTAATATGATACCCCTTTCTTTTTAAATGACAGATTAATTTCAGATGTAAACCAACATTTCGAGAAGGGGGCTCCAGATCGCCAAGAGAAGTGAGTGTTTCAAGAACTCGACTTCATCTACCACCTTTTGTTTACCATTGATTCGTTGGATTAACAGATACTCACCTGAGATTCAGCACTAAAGTCTAGCTGTCTGCATTCCACATCGGTTTCTTATTAATACGTCCATAAGTAAAATCTCCCGGTATCTTCCACATGCATAGACTGCTCTTTGGTAGTCTCACGAAACGCACTGGGGATTACGGTTTTAATGAGCAGGTAGGGGGCAGTGGTAGAATTGAAAAGGTAAGAAATAAATAGCATTTTATTGTGTTATGGTCCATTTTAATTTCATTGTTTTCGATTTTGAGTGGGTGCAAGCTCTTCAGGGTGGGCAGCACAGTTAGTGAGTACTCCCATCAACACTGAAGCCAGACTCGTTTCCATGCTGGTTTCACCTAATCTTTCTGAACGGCAGTGTTTTCACCTGTTAAGTAAGTAAGTAGGTAGGTAGATAGGTAGATAGATCCATGGGAGAACTACGCTCAATGCTCAGTCCTTGACTTCACCGCGCAGTAGTGAAGACAAAGAGGTAAATGGGAAATCGTAATGGAGAGCAGTGCTCTGTTGGTGGTAAGCAGAGGGGAGGGGAGGAAAAGAGCTGCATTGTTTAGTTCGTCTTCGAGGAGACTGAGTACATGTTGAAAAGTTAGAGGAGGTGAGACAGTTGGCAGAGGTTCTCAGCCCTCCGGTGTTATCCTGGATAGTCTAGCTCCCAGCCCCACATTGCACTCTGCAACTGGCAAAACAAAAGGCTGCAATGAACCCATCCTCCCTGGAACATAGTTTAACCTTCCAGGTGTTTCCATCGTGTACGGTGCTTTCAATGAGAGAACGTGGAGTAAACGTCATTTTTGTAAAATGTACTTCCTCCATTTCACTTACTTTCCTGGTAAGATTATTTTCAGTTCTAAATCTAGGTTTCCCCCTTGGAAACCTTCCCAGCTGGTATACCCCTCAAACTAGCTCTATGCACTGATGGATGGGAGAGAGAGGTTAAGACACCAGAGGAAGGGCTTCCTGGAAGAGGTGGCAGGTAAACTGAGACCCAGACGAGTTATCTGAGTGGAGGTGGGGGTAGAGAGGGGTCAGCAGGCGGTGAGTGACAGCCTCCTAGACAGAAAGAGCACATGCTCACAAGCACAAAAGCGAGAGATTAATGAGTAAGATGTGAAATCCAAGAGACAAGCAGGGGCTAGGCCATGAAGGTCTTTGTGCGCCACATTACAAGTTGAGTGTTTTAATCATCATGGTAATTTGTGGGGGGCATCAAACTATTTTAAGCAGAGCATATTATTTCGACTACAGTGTGGAGGGAATACCATGTAATTCAAGAGCGGCCATATTGGAGGCATGGAGAGAATTTAAGGAGCTGTTCTGGTGGTGATCTGAACTGTGAGCAAGCCTGAGGTTGAAGAAAATTAGTAGATAGGAATCTGAAGGAAATAAAATCGACAAGATGTAATAATTGATTGGATTAAGGACACAGAGAGGAGTCCAGAGTAAACCAGGCTTCTGCCCTGGAAAGCCGATGAGACATGAGACATTGGAAAATGAGTTGATTTGAGTAGGTGTGTGAGTTTGGAGCTTAAGAAGAAGATTGGGTTAGAGATAAGACCATTGTGAATCGTCGGCACATAGTCACTAAAACTGTGAGAATAGATGAATGTAGAAAAGGAAGAGTAGCCGTTTGAGTACAGAGAGGGCCACTGACATCTTACTGACAAATAATGAAAAAGACGCTGAAAAAAGACTGATGCCATTGTTACTAATACAGGAAGATTGGGAGAAAACCTGAAATGGAGTACGTTGAGAGTGGAGGCTGTGGAGAGAGGAGAAATAATTGTCCCCATCTCTTGTCCTCTCCCACTGTGTGTGGCCATTATATCAGCAAGAGGAAGGTTATAGGTCACACATAAGGTGAGGAAAGTGCAAGAAAAATGATAGGCTTGTGGGTACCCTTGATGCCACCCGAGCGCACCATAGCATTGGCCAGAAGCTAACTCAGTAAGCACTCTCATGAAGGAGAAAGTCCCTGTGGGATAGCAGAAGGGATAGCTTTATGTTTTTAAGATGAACTTAGTCAATGTCCAATCAGGGAGTCCATATGTCCACTCTTAGCTTCCCTGTCCTTCAATTTCTCTCTTTCTCCAGATAGACAGCTGCAATTGTGGGGCACCACTTTCTACTGCAAGGGGTCATACATTGTCTTCGTTTTTAGTAGTGGTATCATTTCTCTTCGGTACAGCCAGACCCTCCTCAGTAAGTTCTTTCAACACTTTCTTTTGTCTTTGTAGCAAGGACTTGATAGCTCTTCCATTCCTACATTTTCAACTCTTTCGCCGCCCCCTTAGATTATTTCCATCACCGTAGACATGCTGTGACATCTCCCATCTTAAGAAATAAATGACTGAAAATATTCCTTAGCCACCAACTGTGCCTTAACTGCTGCTGTTCGATTCTCATTTTTGCACTCACTGCTAAACTTCCGGAAAGTGTTGTCTATATAATTGTTTTCATTATATCACCTCCTAGTCATTTTAACCTGTCCAATCTGGTTCCCACTCTATATCTTCACTGAAATTATTTTTATCAGCATCTGCTAGGTAGCAAATCCATTAGATATTTTTCTGTCCTCCTCTTATTTAATCTTTCAAGTATATTCAAATTATTCAATGTTCCACCCTTCTTAAAATTCTCTCCTGCCATCACATCGTTCCTAATCTCTTATTTCACTGGATAGTCCTCCCCACTCTCTTTCACTGTTCAGTCCCCCTTATTTCTATGTATTTCTCTGGGCTTGGTATTGGGCCATGTTTTCTCTCAGCCCACTCTTACTGGGAGAGCTCATCCAATTTCATGGCTTTAAAAATCATGTCTGACCTGACAGCTCCTAACTTTAATGGTTCCAGTCCACACTTCTTGGAGTTCTGTTTGGCATGTCCATTGAATGTATCACATCATCTCGAATATAACATATTAAAACTAAAGTATTTATTAACATCACCATGAAAACTAGTTTTTTTCCAATTTTTTCTACACCGCAGAAAATGAGATGGTTATTGATCCAGCCCCTTGGTCGAAAAGACTGAGGAATCATTGATTCCTTCCCTCATATATTCCACACATCTAATTCATTTGCCAGCCCTATCAGTTTTATTTATAAAACAGAGTTCCAACCATCTGCTTACCTTTGTTTCTGTTTTTAGCACCCTAGACTAAGACACAATGATCTCTTTTGACTATTGCAGTAGCTTCTTCATGATTCCTTGATTTTCTCCTTCAGTCCACCCAAATTTAAGAGAGGATTTTTAAAATGGAAGTCAGGTCCTGTCATTTTTCAGCTTGACACGCTCCACCAGCTTTCACAGCAGTTAGAGTAAAGCCCAACTCTGTCCTGGCATGATAAGGCCTGCGTAGTCTTGCCCCAGTGCACCTCCTCAAACCCATCCAGGTGCCACATGGACTTTCTTTTAATTCTTGATGCACGGACCAAGGTATTCCCCACCTTCAGATATTTAGGTATTTCCCTGTTGTATTAGAAGTCTCTTTCTGGCTAACTGTTTCTTAGAGTCAGGCCTCAGCTCAAATATCTTCCTCTCTGAGGTCTTCGTTAATGATCTTCTCTAAATAGATTACACATTGTTCTTTATCAAAGGACCTTGTTCTGCCCCTTCAGAGTATTTTGCATGTCATAATTGTTTATGGATGGTGCTCATTTGCTTGGTTGTCATCCCCCCTGAAGTGTAAGCCTTGGGAGGTCACTCTGGAATTTGTCTCAAACTCGTTGTACCAGGACACAGAGGATGTGATCTGTTGACTTTCTGTTGACTGAAAGCATTTATAAAGGAGTTAATTTCTCCCCAAATGCCTAAGAACTCTTGTTCTAAGAGGACAGTTTGAAGATGAAACTTATGGTAGGCATGACTCTTTTGAAATTCTTAATTAGGAGATGTTAGGTAGTTTACTGAATGTAAATGAAAGAACAGTCACCTTAGAAATAGTTTGGCTTGGGTTCAAATGATATTTCTGCTTCTTTCTACTCTGGGTACCTCTAGTGCAGGGATCTAGAGCGGGATTGTTAATCAGAGTACCCTGCGCTTTGTGGAACGTCTGACCTGTGGAAATTTTTTAATGATTTTGGTTGAACTCCTCTAAGATGAATCTTTCTGGAACTCAGTTTCCTAAGACGTAAGCTATTTGTATTGGGTTATAATTTGTAAGATTCTTTCAAACACTCTATGAATAATATTAGGAATTAAACTGCTGTTTGAAAAATAAGTGAGCTATTGTGTTATGTATGTCTGCTAACGATACTGAATATAAACCCTGAAATAATATATCACAGATTTTAACACCCATAAGTAATAGTCTTTTCCTCGCTTAGTACTTGAAGATAGTATGTGAATGATTCAGAGATTATTGACGAGTGATAAAAAGATATCATGGTGTTAGAAACCTTGCTTTGGTATCTTAACAGCAGTATGTCAACACGCATATAAGGATCCTGAGTCTAATTTCAGTTCCATAACTTAGGGGATGTGAATAATCGCCAAAAGGAAATCGTGTGAAAAATGAAGGTGCTTAGTAATGGGGTTAGAAAACAGCAGTGATTCTGTAGAAATTGCTTTTTCTCCCCCCGATTGATATGGTGATTGATGCCCCTTCCAAGGGGCCACTACATGATTTCATCATCAAAAAATTAGGTTGAGAATTCCATTCCACTCTACCCATATTCTTGGCTGTTTGTTCAAACTATATTAAGGCAGCAATACAAGAAATTTCTGTTAGGCCTATGAAGGCCAAAAGAATGCTTAACCATTTTAAATGGATGCTTGACCACTCAAATCAGAGCTATGGATGGGAGACAGTTACTCAGTTTCCTCTAAAGTAGTGCTTTTGTTTAAGTTACTTTATCTGTGCTTTACTTTGCAATTTATTTTCTAGAAACATGATATTAAAAATATGTCACAACTTTCTGAGTCATATGTTAATATTTAAATAAAAAATTTAAAAATGTTCCTTTTTATTCCCTAAGTAGGTTAAACTACATGGTGTTACAAATCTGCGTAACAAATGACACATGTTGCAACCATAAATGATTCATTAAGTCACTCTTATAATTTCTAAATAATTGTTGATTTCTGGAAATTTTTGGTTTAATCTTTTGATTAGAGCTGTCAGTAGCTAAATAACCCCATGAGTCAACCATGATTTCATAGGCAATTGCATCAAATTCTTCCAACATTTCCCTTTTTAAATTGATAGTCATTAGGTGATGCATAATCTCCGTAAGTAGAAAATTCTCTACCATCAATGACATTGTTCAATTTCCCACAGCTTTTGCTAAACTAACAGCAATTACAGTAAATTTTTCTTTCTTCTAGTACTGTCTGACAGTTTTGTATATTCAGTATTTCTACTACTGACTGTCATTGAAGTCATTTCCCGAAGGAGCTGGGTCCTGAGCTCTCAGACAGAAGTAAGGCATAGCAACATGGTTAAGAGCAGAGGCTCCTTTGCCAGCCTGGCTGGGGCTTGAATCCTTGCTCTCACCCTTACATCTGAAGTATCCGCTCACTGCCTTAGTTTTGTACTTCGTAAAAGGAGGATGATAATGATAATGTGCTCTACAATGTTGTGAATTGAGATAGGGTGCAGTTGGCAACTGGCCGGTCCTCCCCAGCCCTATTCTTAGGCAGTGGGCTAGGGGTCCAACAGGATCCAGTAACTTGAACCCCAGTAGGTGGTACAGGCACTGATAACTGGGCAGATTTCTGACTTGCTGCCGCTGTCCTGAAAGCCACCACCAGCCCTGGGTCCCAGCATTGTCTGTATGACATTGAAGCTCATACCACCACAACCAGGTGAGCACAGCTCAGTGTCCCCAGTTTGCTGGGGGAGCCCAGTGGCTTCACTCCGGCAACATGATTCGTTTTCAAAAGCCTGCTCATTGGAGGAGGATCCTGGAGACCTCTGATGCCAAAAATGAACATTCTAGTTGATTCATAGTGAGGGGTAGAAATGGCTTCCACTGTGGAGGGGGTGAGGTGAGGGGCTGGGGCAGTTGGGGGGAGCCAGGGGATGGTAGGGGCACTAAACGAATTTATCAAGCAGTATAGGAATATTTCAGTATTTTCACAACAAATGGGATTTTTGGGTACATACTGACTGAATAGCACCTCTACTGATAGAAATTCTCATGAAAATTAAAATAATTATTACATTCAAAGCATTTGAAAAGTCCTAGGCACACAGTTAGTACTCAAGGATATTATTATTAGCTTCTTTCTGAGAACAATATGAGAATTGTGTCCTTGTTTTATTAAATTGCCTCAGTGGGAAAAGCAAGGCAAACATTAGACCAATTAGTGGGACCATTATGCGTCTTTATATCTTATTACATTTAAAAGACCATATTCCTCTAGGCTCTTTGTTTAAGCTTTAGCTTGAATTGATTTGACATTATGAAGAGGAATTGAGGTGGCATTTTAGAACTGATAATGCTAATGTTTGTTAGAGGTATTTTTGTAACTCCAGATTTCATGTGTTGCTGTAACATTTGTTTTTCGTAACATGGATCTATTTCCAGTATACCTGTGTACTCAAAACTGTGCCTACCAGATAGTTGGCAGCTAGTTATTTGCTCAATGACTGAATATATATTAAAGGGCCTTTTAAAGGGAAAATATGGGTTGTGGCCTCATGATAGACATGTTAATGTAAGGTAAGGTGTGTTTTCTTGGAAAAGGACAGGAGGACAAATGAAATATTTTAGGTCTATTGGTCTAAGAAGGATGAGTTGTATGTAAGTTTCTCGATACGACTGGGCCTGAAGACTTTCTCTCCTATGATATATCCTGGCAGCAGTTGGAAATGGGTCTCCTTGACTCCCTGCCAGAGGAGCGATTGTCTGTTCGGGAGGAAAAGGGCTTTCTGTGTTTCCTAGGGCCCAAGATAAGAATAGACCTCGAAAGCTGATCTTGTTTAGAGAACCCAAGGGCAGTTTAAACACAAGATCATTGCAAAAGCATCACAGTGGGCCCACTTCTCTTGCCTTCTTTGTCATCTTGCTCCTTCATCTTTTCTTTTCCTTCACTTTTGCTGGTGAAAAATTCTCATCCTCTGTGTCCTGAATGAGGAGATCTGTTTCTTTCTGAGAATTTAGTTTCTCAAAGTTCTTCCTAGCACGGATGTCTCATGCAGTGCCTGGCTGGCATATGCAGGATTCAATACATATTTGTTTTTAAGAATGGAGAGTGTTTCATCTTCTCTCCTTCACCTTTCCCCTTCTTGAGGGCATTTCAGTTACCTCCCCCATCTGCACAGCGTTTTACTAGGAAGGAAGCAGAGGAAGAGCGTCACCGGGTGGCCATGAGGAAGACGTGGAGGGAGGAGCCGATTCACGATTTCTACAAATACGGAAGGTCCCTGAGGGTGGGGGTTAGCTTCGGGTTTCCAAGTGCATTCGTATTTGTTGTTAAGCGGATCATAGATACACGTATTTGGTATTGTGCTCATGTGGGCCTAGATTATAGTCTATGGAAATCTATATGCTTAAACGTTTCAAAAACTAATAATGGGCTTTGCAAATTTAAACACACTCTTTTACTTTTGTTTTCCCACAGAACTTTGTGCGTCATCACTGGGTGCACAGGCGTCGGCAGGAGGGAAAATGTAAGCAGTGTGGTAAGGTAAGGGGCCCGGCACCCCCTGGCCACAGGAGGCGGCTCCTCAGGCCTTCCCAAATGCCCAAGGTAGAGAAATCCTGTCACCCAAATCCAGTGCTCAGGACGTCTCCTTATTTCTGAAAGGCCTTATTTCTCCAGACCCCTTTCCTGAAGACGTGCTTTAGTTGTTGTAGAACTCACACAGAAGTCAGGGGTATTAATATGGGTGTTAGTACATTTTAGGAGAGATGGGTACACTTTCACAGTGAGTTTCCTTGTCACTGGTTAAAAAAAATAACACTTTCTATCTTGTTAAAACCCCCTCCTGAGAACTGCTGGCCCATCTCCTTGTTCAGCAGCAGAAAACCAGTGGGCTGTTGAGCAGCACTGTTTTTGTGGACACGTTATTGTGTGAACAGAACTCAACACAAGAAGGCCAACACAGAAGCAAGAAATGTATTCCAGTTCCTGGAAAGAGATGGCTTCCTCATTTGTGACGATTATGTCTCCTCTGACTCTTGGTGTCACTGGTGAAAGGTTTCTTGGGATGCAGGGCTGCTGGGAAAAGGAAGGTGGGGGGAAGGGTCGGTCCCAAGGCACATGCTGTGAAACTCCCTAGATGCCACATGTTATTGACCCCAGCAGATTTGAGTTATGGCTTTTTTCATTGTACAGAGATCTACTTTAAGAATGAAAGGACCCTCTGGGATGGTTAAACAGGTGGTGAATCACACTACAAAGATTTTTTAAAGTGTTTGTTTATTTTGAGAGAGAGAGAGAATGTGAGTGGTGGGGAGGGGCAGAGGGAGAGAGAGAGAATCCCAATCAGGCTCCACACTGTCACTGCAGATATCATCATGGGGCTGGCACTCAAGAATCATGAGATCATAACTTGAGCCAAAGTCAGAAGTTGGACACTTAACTAACTGAGCCACCCAGGCACCACAAAGGTTTTTAAAAATCAGTAGTAAGCTGAGCTCAGTAAAGGGAAGTTCTGCTTTGGTAAAGTAAGATAATTTGGGGGAATAGTATCCTCATCAATTAATTCCTAATTTATTTACTTATTCATATGACTCTTTTGGATCAAGTGCTGAGATGAACTGACCAGTGTTGCACTTTTGGCATGGGGATACAAGAAAATATTGGCTATTTGCGGTAGGGATATCGAGGGTGAGTGAGACCTGGAAAAAGATTACTTTTGCTGTTTTGCCTAGTGCTGAAAGGAAATATCATACTGTAGCCTCAGTTATGAAGTTTTTCTTTGGAAGGCTACATACCTACAAGGGTATGGCCTTCCATTATAATTGGATTATCTCCTTAGTTCACAGTGACTTATAGCTGGTTCCTTTCTAGTGTTTCTTTCTGGTCTAGAGGCCAGATGAAATAGGTGGAGAAGGGAAGGAGGTAAAAGAAAGAGGAGGAGGAGGAGGAAGTAGAATGATTTTTAATCTTAGCCATTTTATGTGGGTGGGAAGAAGCAGGTTAATCCTCTATTCTTGTATGATCTTCCTTCATTGGCTCCACCTACCCTACCCTTTCTGGTATTGCCTTGGGGATTGTGGACTTTCTCTTACTTAGTGGATTGTAGATTATCTACAACTTTCCAATGAGAGAGAGAAAGAGAGAGGGAGAGAGGCGGGCGGGGAGGGGGGGAGGCAGGAAACAGGTAGACAGGCACAGCCAACTTTTCGGTTAGAGATGTGAAAGGTAGGAAGGATCTGGATGAACAAACTTTTTGCCTTGCAAACATATCTTCACTGGACATTCTAGTAGCTGGCACCATCCCAATAACGTTCAGGCCATAGTAGGTAGAGTTGGAGGAATTATATTAAAAGAAAATCAGTAAACATTGTATTTTGTGACAAGTGTTCTCTAGTGTCACACTATGCTCCATTTTCTGGCCTTACATTCCTTTGGCACGATCAACCAGATGGGGAAGACAACTCCCCGTACCCTGAATTGCTGTGGCCATGTCTCCTCCTCGGCCTCAGTTCTCAGGCAGAGTCATGGAGCGCTCGAAGCTCTCTGCACATCATAGCTATTAGTTTAGAAGTCAGTGATCCCAACTTTTCACATAATGTTCCCATAATAACGTACCAGTATATTCCTCTCCTGTGTATAGTCCAGCTCCTCACAAATTCTCAGAGACTCCAGCACTGACGGGGTGGGATGGGATGGTCTTAGACCTGTGTGTCTCTTGCTGGACAGTAAATAATCCTCCTTTGGATCCTGGCTTGAAGTCTGGATTAGAGGACAGCTAGTGGATCTATTTCCATTTACAGATTAAGTGATTAGAAATTTATTTCAAACTCTGGTGCTACGCCTAATTTTCATCAGTAGGGTTGTACAATCTTACATATCCAGGGATTCTAAACCATCACACACACACACACACACACACACACACACACGCGCGCGCGCGCGCCTTACACATTATTCATAATTTATCCATTGGGATAGGGTGAAAAATAATCACTTCACTTAGCAGAACTTTGTGTTTTCCAGCTGGTGGTTTATAAAATCTTGGGGTTGTTAGGAAATGTTTATAGTTAGAGAGTGTTTGTGGTTTCGGTTTCTACTTTACAAAATCAGAATAAAGTAAATATTTGGTCTGCTTTTCTCTTGAGCCTTGAATATGTGTTTGGCTGAACATGTGTGCCACTTAATGGATATCAGATGAGAGAGCTCATGATTTGGTTGCTCAGTGCTTTCACATTTGCCGACTGACTGCCATGTTTCTGAATGTTATGTAATTTCACATTGTTTTCATTCATAGTCTTACATTACATAAGAGTTAGGGTTCGGGCAGAAAAGAGATGGCACACTGAACCTTAAATCATGTAGTTTGATGAATGTTCAATTGAGAGAATATTTAAAAAGTGTGAGCAGAGTTTAGAAAACCCACAAGGGATAGTGGAAAACTCAGCAGGGAGCCATGGTCAAGTCACGTCTGAAGAGGTGAGGACGTGGAGAAACCCCCTTCACACAAGCTATAACCTCTAGTCACAAGACTTAGCCAGCTCACATGGCTGGGGGGGGGGGCATAAATATCCCAGCTCCACTAACCTTCAATATATCCCCAGTGGCCAAATCCAGTAGGAACCAGAGCACAAGGGACACGGTTGAAGCAATCCATAAAAATCAACTTTTTACAGTGAGACATGAGATAAAGAAAGATATTAGGTCTGGAGAGGGAGTGGGGTTGATCTAGCACATACTGTTTAGTGTAAAACCATATTCATTCAATGATGAAAGGGAGGATCCATACTTACTCTGCAAACCTATCTCTCACTGATCTTCCCCGCATCTATATATTTGATTCAATCAAAGTTCACTTAATACTTTAAAAAATTGGCATGCAAAGAAAAAATATAGTCACAATTTTGGCTAATTTGATCTTTTGTTTCTGAAGGAACCAAGCATCCAAACCTAGCAGTGTGGCAATTGTGAAAATCTGCTTGTAAATCATAATTTGAGGCCTTATCTTTTGTTTCTTCATTTAGAAACATATAAACATTATACAAATAAATGAGCTAACTTTTTGAAAATCAGAATTCTGAGCCTTCAAACATCAAATCTTGAAAGCAATTGTTAATATAACAGTATCTACTTAAACTTTGGTCTGCATTTTTGATGCCTTCTAGTTTACTAAACAAACATGCCACCTCATTATGTATTATTTGTCTGTAAATCATATATGCTATCATCTATAATTTGTTTAAGTAAATTAAAGAGCAAAGCATTAATTAAATGGGGAAAATGTCAAAACCACTCTTTAATGTTAAAAATATTGTTAAAAATTAATTTAAAATGAACTTCCAGTATAATATTTGAGACATACAATTAAAGTAAGTATATTTAACAGAAGTTTTTTTTGTTGCAAAAGGGACTAAATGGTTAAAACCATTTTATGGGGCATGGTTGAGATATGAATAGTGAAAGGGATTAGAGAAAAATAATGGAAATAAAATAAAAATAATGGAGAAAACTGACGTGAGATCAGGGGAGATGTTCCCTTACCACCTTAAAGCACCATTCTCCACTAACCTGAAGACGTGTGGCCCTCGGGTCAGCTATCAAGAGGCCCTGCTAGGTCAGGAAGAAGGAATGGAAGTTCAGGATGAGGACCTCTGTGCTGGTTAGGCAGTGTGTGTTTGCTCTAACAGTGGAATCTTCTGCCCTTGGCCTCAGGAGGATCAGTGAGGAAGTGTAAAGTGGGTAATACAGCCAGGGCAAAGAAATCAAGCCTCTCCATGGAGCCTGTGACAATGCAGCTGCTGAAAGCCTGATTTTTCTTTTTGTCCTTGGCCGAGTATCAGGAAAAAAGAGAAGGGCAATCAGCATTTTGCTTCTATGGGTTTGACTGTTTTCAGTTCCTCACATAAGTGGTATCATATAGTATTTGTCTTTCTGTGTCTGGCTTATTTCACTGAGCATTAATGTCCTCCAGAGTCATCTGAGGAAGGGAAATGGGGAAGTAATAGTCAAAAGGGACAAAGTTTTAGTTATGCACGATGAATGAATCCTTGAGATCTGTGCAACATAGTCCGTGTAGGAAACAACACAGTACTGTAGACTTAGAATTTTGCTTAAGGGTTAGATATTATGTTAAGTGTTCTTATCACAAAAAATACTAAGGAGGGCAGGAGGAAACTTTTGAAGGTGATGGATGTGTTTGTGGCTTAGATTGTGGTGATAGTTTCATAAGTGTATATTTCTCTCCAAACTCATCAAGTTCTCCCCATTAAATATGTGCAGCTTTTTATATGTCAGTCATACCTCAATAAAGTTTAAAAAAATAAAAAAGAAAGGGGGCAAGGGGCTGAAGGCTCAGAAGTAGTGCTCTGCAGGCCCCAGTGGCTAAGTCACTCCATGTCTCATCTGTAGGGCCATTTTGCTACTGCCACTCTTCCTCGGTCTTTGGCATGGCCAGTTACAGCTAATGTGATGCTTGGTCCCTCTGGTCCCTGTTGCTCTTTCTTCTGATGTGCCTTCACCATGAAGGGACTAGGATTGTGCTGAGGGAGGAGTTGACCTGCAGAAAGGGTGCCCCAGTGGGTTATCTGGGTGCCAGACACATTTTTGCCTATATTGTTAAATAAGAATGATATCTCTACTAAATGATCAAGATCAATGACTCCTGCCAAGACTGTGACTCCTTCCTGTGCTTGCTACTCTCTTGACACAAAGACCTCAGAGTAACTAGCTGCAGTGGTGGTTTAAGGGCCTCCTATTATGTCCTATGTTTTAGATGTTCCCCATATGGGATTCCCACCCTTGGAGTCCAGAGTTCTGGGGATGGGAAATGTAAATTCCCCAAGCAGGCCAGTGGGGCGATGGTAGGCATGGCTGCTTCTATTCTTACTCCTTGGGTTCTGCTTCTGTATATTTTCCCCTGGAAACAGTAGCACCATGAAATGATCGTGGATTTAGTGAGTATAATAGGATGTCCTCTGAAAGCTACTGTCTCTTAACACCTTCAAAAGCCGTTCCGTCTCTCTGTTACATCTACAGCTTCTGGATGGTGTGGGATGTGATAGGACCAGTGGATTTCATGGCTGTCTGCTCACTCCTGCACCTCCATTGTTGGAAAATAGTTTCTCCGGTCTGATGCAATGTGAGGCAGAATCCATTGTTGGTGGGTCACATATTCTGTAAGCCTTTTTATGCTGGTACCAACTGAAGCCCAGTCAAGAGCTACTTTATGGCAAATTGATCACACTGAATCCTTTCCACTGTGGAGGGGCAGCAACTTACCGTGACTGGGATCTGCACACATACTGGGTATGGGCTTACCTTTTTCTTCTGCTGGGCTGACTGAAGCCCCTTCCCTTTGAGAGATGGTGCCATATTGGAATCTTTTGCTGGCAGGTTAGACATTCAGCAGGGTGGTAGCCAGCTCATGTTTGGTGAATAGAATCACTTGATGTTGGATCCAAATAACATTGAACACTGGTTTCATGGGGTGGCACATGGATGGCTCATGACAGTGTGTGGTCCAAGTTAATATGTCTGAGTTTTGAGTTTTTATAAACTGAGTGCTCTCTGGTAGGCATTAATATGTAACACAGTGATCTTCACTCCTCATACTTTCATACGTTCATCTACCTGCCTCTTCCCCACACCTCCCTGTTTCCTTCCAAAGCCATTCACCATTGCCTGTGAGTCATTATATATATCATATATATATGATATCAGGCTACCTATCTTTTCACACAATGTGGGTGACCAGATGCTCTACCCAAAGTTATGGTCATTGGGAGGCTTTCTTCCTGCTTATATTTCTCTGGGCCATTCCTTAGTACACTTTAGCGAAGCAGTAATACATATTTGACCTGGACTCATATGCCATGTTGACCCATCTGCGAACCAATTTCAGCTTTTTCCTTTCTCTTTCAGATGATCATTAGAGACTTCCTTATTTCCATAGGTGTGAGTCAGATGAGAGGCTTAGATGTCGCTCAGTTGGTTGAGCGCCCTACTCTTGGTTTTGGCATAGGTCATGATCTCGTGGTTCATGATTTCAAGAACAACTTTGAGCTGTGTGCTGGCAGCCCAGAGGCTGCTTGGGGTCCTCTCTCTCCCTCTCTCCCTTTCTCCCTGCCCCTTCCCTTATCACTCACGCTTGCTCTCAAAATAAATAAATAAACTTAAAAACAAAAGAGGCCTGGTACAATATAAGAGTGGATGATATGGGGAGTCTGAGTTACCCACCCATACATAGTACTGTGCTCTTTTAAACCACACATGCTGGGTCCCAGATGGTCCCAGTTAAATGTAATGATGGATTGCAGCTGGGCCCACCCAACCTTATGGCTTAGTGATCTGACAGGGTCCGGTCGTGACCTCCTGGTAATTTGCAGTCAGGCATTCTTCCAGCACTGCATAGGAGGAGTTTTTTGAAAGATATATGGTTCTCTTCTGCAGATGGCACAACCTTGTTTCGTAATCCAATCTGTCATGATTCTCCCATTGGTGTTTGGCGTAAACTCCAGAGGCCATCTCCTCTCCTGCCTAATATCTCTAGTAGCACAGAGTCTTCTTGGTTGTATGGCCCAAGTGACAGGGCCTACTTTCTTTGCAGACTGCACCTGGTGCAGAGTTGTTTTCGCTCGGGGCTCCACTCTGAGCTGGAAGCATTTAATGTCATCTGGTAAATAGATCAGGACAGTATTCCTCAGTGGACATTTTGCTGCCTCCAGAAGCCAGAGGCGTTCAAGGTGCTGTGTTTCACTGGTAGTAGTCAAAATTGTGAAATGCAGTCCTTCATATTGGATAGGATATTCTAGCATGCTTTGACCACTAAGCCCTAGAAGCACACTGATGTGTGGGACCTCTGATTTTTTTATAGGGTTTATCTCCCCACCTTTTGTCTTATTTAAAAAAATTTTTTAAATGTTTATTTCTTTTTTAGAGAGTGAGAGAGACACACACATACACACATAGTGTGAGGAGAGGAGGGGCAGAAAGACAGAGAGGAGACACAGTATCTGAAGTAGGCTCCAGTCTCTGACCTTTCAGCAAGGAGAGCCTGATGTAGGGCTCAAACTCACGAACCATGAGATCATGACTTGAGCTGAAGTCAAACACTTAACTGACTGAGCCACCCATGAGCCCCACTTTCTGGCCCATTAAGACTTCTGGTGTTCTTGCTACTTCTTGCTCGTCCATTTTGACATGATGTCATTGATACAGTGAATCAAGTGGTGTTCTGCAGAGCGTTCAGGTCCCTTCGTACTGCATTTGGACAGGACTCAGAGGGTTAAAAGCCCTGAGAACTCTGCCAAGTGAATGGAAACAATTTTTGATTCTCTTTTCAGGAAGGGATGGAAAAGAATTCATTTGTCAAATTAGTGACTATATGTCATACACTCCAGACCGAAAGATCCCCAATTTGGTACGGAAGCTGCATTTGGGAGCACCGGGTTGAATTTCTGGTATTCCAGCATTATTGTCCAGTATAATGTCTGGTTCTGTAGGAGCTCAACACATGAATTGAATGGAGATGTTTTGGGGAACACCCCACTGCTTCGGTTAGTCTTTAAGGGTGGCATGTAAAGAAATAGCAGCTTTAAAAAACATATGCACGATACCATTATTATAACTTAAAAACTAATCATTTAATGTCACCTAATACCTATTACTTCTGAGAATGTGGCATTGGTTTTGATGTAGACGTGACTGGGAGGCTGGTGTAGGGTTCCCTGTGGGCTTCCTCTCTGTGCTAGCTCTTACACAACAGGCTAGGGAGCCAATAAGTGGAGTTCTGCCAAATATACAAGATATGTTCACTCCAATTACACAGTTAGGGACCAGGAAAATTAACTCTGACGGATTCGTGGACCAGGAGACTCTCTGTGAACCAGTCCTGGTCCAGGACTTTATTTTTTTTAATTGGCCTCATACATCCGTACTTCTAACAGGACACCAGGATATTGCTTCATCCTGAGGTCATTGGGTACAAATATCAACTTGGACTTTTGTCCAGTAGTCATTAGGATATTGGGACAGTTCTGCCCAATGTACATCTACCCAAGTAAGTGTCTGTAGATCTGTTTAGTTAGAGGCTGGGGAAATGCTGCCATAGACCATTGCTGTGAGGCTGCAGGATTTTTCTCCTGCGGACTGCTGTCTCTAATTAGTGAGTTTTACCTTTGAAAACTGGTCTAAGTCCAGAAATGAGGCAAAAGATTATGACTTGTGGGGGGCGTTTTTCCTTTAATCTCTTGATCCTCCATTCTTGATTTCTTTGCATTATATTGGTTGAGGAATACCCACTTTCTGTGCTAATCCATCTTGCCTCTAGAGAGGTCCTACTATATTAACCATTTGATAGCTCTCTGTCTTCAGTGTTGCAGTAATTGTACCTCCCTTGCTTCAGTGGTCAAGTGCTGCCACACGGTCTCTATCATCTTGAGATGCTGTAATCCCAGTTGCTGTCAGGGTAACTCATTCTGTTAGCCTTTTCCTACCATTAGACTTAACCTACAGAGGAGAGCTGCTCAACAGTGATAGGATCCTTCTCACCAGTTTTTTATTGCTTTTGTGAGGAGAGTATCCTTTGCATCCTCTTGCAGAACAGAATCAGCTGACGGATTTTCTAGCTTTGCCTAACATAGCAACTCTGTCATGCCTATTTCTATGAGATTTTCATCACTTCCTCTATCACAGTCACTCTGGCATTTCTATTTCACTTAACACAAATCTTTATCCATGTTTTCAGAATGCCATCAAGGGTCACGAACACAATCTTCTAGGTTCCTGATAATGTGTTAAACGCTCTATTGCAGAGGAGTGCTCCCAGAGTGAGAGGCTCCTTTATCCAGCTTGAAGTCCTGCCCCCTTTTCCTCTGAACCCTCAGAGTACACACTTTCCCATTCTAGCTGGTCCATACTGGTGAGGTCCTGCAGCTAGATCTTTGGAGATGAAGTCTGTTCTTTCATAGTGCCGGTACACCTCCCTGGCTGGGCACGCTGGTATGAAAGATTATTAGATCATTTGTGGTATTACCAGGATGAGTAATGGAACACTTTATGGTGATTCAAAACGAGCAAAAAACACAAACGAACAAAACAAAACAAAAAAAACAGTCCACGTTAGGTGGATTAGAAATGCCACAATTCCTATAATTGAAAAAAAAAGCAATCAAAATCTTACAGAAGTAGTTGATATATTAGGTATAGCTGGAAGATCTGTCAGTTGACTATTAGACCCTTAAAATGAAGTCAACACTATTTCTAGACAGCAGAATCCTTTCTTTCTCTAAGCATACAGCTTATGGCAACATTACTTTGATATACATTCATGTCAACCCGAAGGTGGGAGGGAGCACATTCTGAGGAATTCTGGAAAATTTCGTAAGTCTCCTTCTCAGCTGTCTTGGAGCTGTTATATCAAAATAGCCTAAATTTACACAAAAGCAAAACGTAGTTAGTTCTGCCAGCAGAAGACCGTTTTCCTCTTTTAGTACGGGGTAAAAGTATAACCACTTATTTCCCAGAATGTCATACTGTCAGCAAGACTATAGATCATACGGCTTCCCTGAAAAGCTGCAGTGATTTGCAGTGGTTACTCTAGTAACACCACTCTCCTCTTTAGGAAAAGTTGTTTTTAAATAAAACAGCCTGCTCGGTGAATATTATCAGCATTATAGTTTTATTGGGAAGTGTATCAATTATGGGACGATCAGATGAAATTAATTTTCACGATGCTCATCATAATTAGCTGCTTGTATCTTTAGGAAAGTACTTTCATATAAGGAACATCCCTCATATCCTATGACAAAGAAATGAAAATAATGGTTAACATTTTACATGCAGTTTTGGCCATCTTGAGTATAACATTAAATATTTGTATAAAGTATTTTTGTCCTAGAATCAGGATAGTCATAAAAATATGAACTATAAATATCACAGTTAAAAATAGTTAAAATGTAAATCAACTGCCATTCTTAGAGGCTTAATTCTAATTATTTCTTAATTACAAGGTCTTGAGGTAAGCTGTCTGCTTCCATGAAGCCGTCTGTCTCTGAAATGACTGATTTCTGGAAATTAAGTCTTAGGCTTTTCAAGTTCTTGGTAACAGTCAACTTTACTAAGAAGACTGTGCCCAAAATTTTGCTTCCCCCTGCTCAGGATATTTAATTACTATCTGTAGTTTATTTTTTTTAATGTTTGTTTATTTACTTTGAGAGAGAGAGAGCGCATGTGTGTGGGAGCCAGAGAGGGACAAAGAGGGAGGGTAGAGGGTTTTCCAGGCAGGTTCGGTGCTCAGCGCAGAGCCCAATGCAGGGTTCGATCTCATGACTCAGACATCATAACCTGAGCTGCAATCAAGAGTCAGACGCTCAGTCAGAGCAACTGAGCCACGTAGCCATCTTTGATCTGTAGTTTATAGCAGGGCCTTCAGTTAAATTAATGGAAAAAGTCGAAACTCTGAGGATAATGAGACTGACTCTGATTCATGTGTTGTAATTACTGGCAACCGTAGAATGGAAGGACACAGAATGTTTTATTGAAAAATAATAAAGTGTCAACCTCTGTGTGTAAGTCAGTGATTGCCTTGGCGTGAGAGCATATTACGGATAATAAGGGCATTAGTAAATTTTCAGAAACTTTAAATAATGCTGTTATAATAAACCCAATAGACAAGGATTTAAGATTTCTCAAAGAGAATTCTAGTAAAGTCACTGTAGATTCCTAATTTGCAGCATTGACAGAAGTTATAAAGACATCGCTTACCTTAATTCCATTTATAAAGATTTCGTTTTTTATAATTCAGTTAAAATGATCACATGGGCTTACATTATGAAATTATTGAATATTTATACAATTTTAGCTTAAGACTAGTAAAATCAGCATAGGAGATTTAGGAAGTTCAGGTAAATTAGATTTTCTATGAGTAAATAAATTGATGTTGCATAAGCAAGAATATTAATGCTGCCCCTTTTTCTGTGTGTTTTTTTTTTTTTCCTATTTGAGTACAGTTGCACAGGGTTCTATTAGGTTAGGTTCTATTAGGTTTCAAGTTTAACGTAGTGATTGGACAAGTCCATATGCTGTGCTCATCACAAGTGCGCCTACCATCTGTTACCAGACAGCACTGTTACAAACCATTGACTATAATTCCCTTCGCTGAACCTTTTTGTCCTGTGATTGACTTATTTCATAACTAGAAGCCTGTACCTCCCACTCCCTTTGACCTATTTTGCCCATGCACCCATACTTCTGTCCTTTGGCAACCAGCACCTCTCTGTTTTAGGTCTGTTTCTGCTTTTCATTTGTTCATTTGTTTTGTTTTTTAGATTCCTCATCTAAGTCACATGATACAGTATTTGTCATTCTCTGCTTGACCTATTTCACTTAGCACAATCCTAGTCTGTCCATGCTATCTCAATGGCCCCTTCTTGTTCTTTTTTATGGCTGAGTAATATTCCATGGTGCACATGCAGGTCTTGCACACTCGTGTGTACACATGTTCTTTATTCATTCATCCGTTGGTGGACACTTAGGTTACTTCCATATCTTGGCTCTTAGACAGCTGCACTAACCATAAGGGTGCATACATCAGTGCTACCAAATTCTCACTGTGAGAAGACCAAGGAAAAAGGCACATTGTAGAACTGGCCTAACATGCACTGATTCACATTGCCAGGCAAAGATACGCCTATCAATGAAAGGCTGGAATGGATAGTTTGTTGAAGGGGAAGACGTGAGTAACATCTATGCACCAGGAAAGGGATTGGTTTATGGTGGTTTTGTTAATTAAAAATTAAAGGTTGTTGTATGTCAGCGATGAATCATAGGAATCTACCCCCGAAGCCAAGAGCACACTGTATACACTATATGTTAGCTAACTTGGCAATAAATTATATTAAAAAATAGTTAAAGGTTGTACTCTGGGTAGGGCAGTATTAGTCCATAAGCCTGTAGATGGTTGGATAGAAAAAATGTCATTTTTTATTAGTCAGAAAAAAAGTTTTTAGATTGGTTAGATTAGGTTGGTGTGGATCCGTGTCTGGGTCAGTCTAAGGTCAAACAAGTACCATTTTTTTTATCAGCTATTAGCTATCAGCTAATTTTTCAATTAGGTCAGGGTGGGTGGACTCTGGAGTCACTCAAAGGTCTTAGTTATTTATCAGCTTCAGCTGGTGGTGCTCAAATGTCACAGTTGTTTGTGAGCCCAAGCTGGTTGAAAGCAGTTGCAGGGAAACAGCCCCACCAGTTTGAAATCTTCAGCGAGGTGCTGCTCTGATTGGAAATGTTTCCTTTTTTATTGTATTAAATCGCCGTGGTCTTTATATCCCGTTGGATAAGTTTACAAGAGTGGTATAACGGTTTTGTTTTAAAACTTCCCTAGAAATAATGAATATTTTTTCTAGAAATAATGAACTTGCATCTAGCTTCTGAGCATTTTAGACATTAAATCTAGAAAGAGTAAAAGTATATATATCTTTCAAAAGTTATACTGCCCCTCCCCTGCTCACATTGTCTCTCTCTGTCTCTCAAAAATAAATAAAAAACATTTAAAAAAAGTTATAGAAAGTACTTGAGCCAAAATGCTTCAAGTTCTGTTTTGAAATAAATATTGACTTATTTTTATCATTCCCTTGGGTTTGCCTTTTGCAATACTTTGCGAATCTTGGACATGGCAGTGATAGAGGGAGGTTTGGTTTGTTTTTGTTGTTTAAAGGTTTGGAGGCGAGGGCGGTATCAACAATTCCGTTGGATAAAATGAAGTCAAACAGGGAATCAGATAGTGGTCAGGAGGTTCCCTTATCCAAACCTCAGTTAAATGCATAAACAGAAAAATAGTTTCAGTTCATTTCAAATAAAGCCCGTTTATTCTGGTTTAAGCCAGCGCTGTGGAGCTGATTGCCACGGGGTATATCCCCTAGACTGCAGAAGAAAAAGAGACAGCCAAGTCTTAGCTGCTCAGAATAGATGTGGTTTAAACTTTATTCCAAAGGACTCAATTCCATGGCCTTTATCGTTCTGAAGTCCATTAGATCTAAAGTATCTGACCTCCACATCCCTATTTTCCTTTTTGATAGTGATGAACAAAAGTCTTTCAAAATACTAGTCAGTTGAAATTCAGTAAGGGCATCTGTCAGTACCATAATATTAGATTTGGGCCAGCATTTTAAAACGGGTAATTAGGAATCTGGCTCTTGTTGCTGTGCTGAGATCCCGGCCAAAATCTCCCCATTGCAGGTGGTCTGTGGGAACTCGGTGCATGAAGGCTTTGATGTGGTTCTATTTATGTCTCTATGTTAGACAATAACCCTGAAACCGTAGCTGCTGTGACTCTGCCAGACTAGCGTCCAAAACAAAGAACAGACCTCGTTTCCAAGGGACCCACTACAGTTCTGTGTGAGCAGAGTGCCCAGGGCCCGAGTTGTTTGTTTCTGGTATCATCCCGGCTGTTGGGACTCCAGTGGACTGTGTCTGCTTCTCTCTGAAGCTGGAAGGCCAATATTCAGTGTGGGGGGGGGGGGCCACTAATAACATACTCTGTACCATCAAATGGAGTATTACTAGTCCTCTTAGTCATTGGAGGACTTCATCAGCAAGGTGGTGGGAAAGGTGCCTGTTGATAGATTTTAGCGATAAAGGTATTCTTTCATTTATATTTACTGTGTTGTAAAGATCTTTCAGGTACATTGCTGTATTTGATACTTAAAACTATTTTTGTGGTGTAGGAGAAGTTTGTATTTTTATTTGCATTTTCAGGTGAGGGGAGACACTGGAAGTGTGAAGTGATTTGCCTGAGATCACCAGGCCAATAATTAGAAGATCCAAGAATGAGCCTTAGCGCACCATCTCTCCATCAGCTTCTATTTGATATACAGTCATCTGTTGTAAGAATTGATGGAATAGTGGCTGGGTAATAGTGTTTAAGACTCTGTCCACCAATACATTTGGGGCACAGACATTCCAACTTCTAGTTGGGGCCACGGCTGTTATGTCACCAGCTCTACCCTACTGGTTTTCAGCCACGTGACATGTTGATGTCACAGATTTAAGAAATGAAAATTAGAATCCCAGCATGCTTCCCGTGCCTCTAGGAGTTGAGGAAGGGGGCAGCAAGGGGCATATTTTCAGGTGATTTGGGTTAGGTTTTTAAGGTCTGGATAGCAACAAATTAGTAATTGTACCATGGTGTGGTAGCAGCGACTTTCTTCTTCCACTAAAAAATATACCATGTCTATGATTTTCAGAGAACTATGCTGAATCGTAGAGCCCTGTCAAGAAATGTTATAAGGGTTTTTCTCAAACAGCTCATAACTGCATTGCAGAGATAATTCATGTGCATAGGAAATAACCGGCACCTTAGGGCAGCAATTCATCAATGCGGGGGGTGGGAGGGAAGGGCCAGTTGGAAAGGCTTAGCATCTAGGAGGAACCATCACAGTGAATTGAGGTGATCCTCGAAGACTTGGAGTTTTTCAGTGCAGGTAAAGTTCAGATGGTGTTTGTGAAATTGTAGTAGGCATTCTAGATGGTGGCTTGAAGAGAACAGAGGGGAAAAATGGGCAAAAACATGGAAATGAGTAAGGCATGTTGAAAATATAATGAAATTCATCCCACTAAACACAGGAATTGATAATAGTGAGGCATGGGAGATTGGTGTAGAAAAATTGGGAGGATCATGGGTGGCTCTAGATGCCAGTATGAATAGTTCATCCTGTAATCTTGAGGAAAGAAGTCATTATTTGAGTATTTGGAGCTAGACACTGATATGTAAGAAGCGGCATTTTCCCTGCGGGCCGTGCTCAGGATAGAAGGAGGAATATCGGGGAAAACAGACCATCCCCAGAGAATGGCTGCTGGACATGGGTTGCGGGATGGAAGGACCCAGCTGCATGGCCGAGTCTGGCCTCGGGACCCCTGCACAGGCCCCACGCCAGCATCAGCTGACTTGCTCTTGGCTGCTGGCTTCTTTCCTTACACAGTCACAAGTTGTTTCTGTGGCTCTAAAGGGAAGTTTTATTCTTCTCTCTCTTGCCCAGTCCATCAAGAGTGCCTTGAGAGATGATGAGGAACTTGGCAAACACCTCCCATGTGAATTCACTTTCCTTCAGAGTTGGTGCCATCATATATCACATTGACTCCTATTGAATGGAATTCTATCCCATTGAATTGAAAGGACCTGAGTACCCAACCCTTCAGTGCCCGGACTTGGTGTCCTCTCTGTAGCTGTTGCTGTCAGGCAATTCCAAATCTCAGTGCTGCGGGCTCTGTGGGTTGCTGCTGGCCACACAGCACTGAACACCACACCTGTCCTAAAAATTCAGTCCACGTGCATTTTACAAACAGTGCATCATTTCCTGGGGAAAATGATAGTACTGACAGAAAGGTGCGCTGTTTGGGGAGAGGTGAGTGTTTCAGGGTCCCTAAGACCCCCTGTTTCAAAGATTCATTAGGGTTACTCCTAGGGCTCACTATTACAGCTGTGACTTATCACATGAAAAGATCCAAAGCAAAATCAGCAAAAGAAAAGGCACATGGGGCAAAATCTGGAGGGCACTGGGCGAGAGCTTCTGAACGTCCTCTCCTAACAGAGTCACACGAGGTGTGCTTAATTCCTCCCGTATGAGTTGTGACAACACCTGTGAAATATCATCCACTTGTCTCATTAGAGGCTCAGTGCGCAGAGTTCTTCCTGGGGGCTGCCTACGTAAGCACCTTCTCCATGGCACATGCCCACATCCCAGTCTCACAAGGAGCGGGGTGTCCAGCATAAACCACACTGTTTGTACCAACGGTTTAGGTGCAGCGAGCTGCTCTTGAGTGTTTGGGGAACCGGGGAACCCCTCTGGAAGGCCCAGTTTCTAGACGCCAGCCGAGGGCCAGCCTCACAAGCAGCTTTGCAAGGAGACGGATGACCGCCCTGCCGTGTCCACTCCTCTGCACTTGGAATGACTGTCATCACTTCAGTTGCTGAGAAAGGGATATTGATGGAGAGATTGTTCAAAATCCAGGAGAGTCTGATGTTAAGTCATGTTTCTGGAAGTGAAATTCGAGTTTGGGGCAAAAGAAAATGATTTAAGGAGGAATCATAGAGCACAGAGGACTGACAGTGGTCCTGGTTTTATGGCGCTGGAGACCAGAGAAGTAGGTGGAGAATGTGAATGGGTTAGGAGCCCACGAGGGGGAGAGGCTCAAAATGGATGGAAGGCTCCGTAGTATATAAAATGCTACAGATGGGTAGGAATTCTGGGGAGTGTGCAAAATGCCACTGGGAATTCTTTTAATAGTGTGTAAATTGACTTTTTTTTCTTAAAATTATCTGTCCACATTAAAGCAAGACTTTTTCAGCCAGCATCTTAATAGCTTCCCTGCCTATCACCATTTGTGTTTTCTTTTGATCACTTTACAAAATCCCCTTTACAATTTATTTTTCGTCATTGCTCTGCATTAGTTTATTTGAGTTTAGATGTCACAAGAAGATAGAAATGGAAGGGCTTTGGGAAGGGTAAACAAAATTCTTTGAGCATTACTGCCTACTTACTTCTCTCTGATAATTCTTCAAGGATAGCAACAGCCAAAGAGAGCCTCTTCCGTTCTTGATGGAAAAGGAACTCTGTTTGTTCATTTAAAAGGGTTGTGTTTGCCCTTCCATTAATCTCATTGCTGCTTGCCTGTGAAGAATGAAAATTGAAAGCTGCTTGTTTTGAGTCTCAAGGGGGATGGTTAAAGTGTTTGAAGATCCTCCTACACCCTTGGACTCTTCCCAGCCCCCTTCTTCTAGGTCCTCACTCTCCTCATTTCTCTCTCTTTGGATTCTCAGATGTTAAGGTTGTACACAACCTCTGAGATGGATGTCCACCATCAAGAAGAACTATGTGGACCAATAGTGGCTTTTCTTTTGCTTATAATAACACCCTATCCAGACCACATTTATTTGGGGAAAAGAAACAACTCCTTTTGTGGCTGACTTGAGTACTTAGCAGCCCAGCAAATATTCGTGCGTTCGCTCACACTCCAGATGATTCAGGAGCGGGAGTCTCTAACATGGCAGAGGGTGGAGGACGAAAGTGCTAAACGTAACATTGGCAGTCCCAGTCACCTTGAGTGGTGGGGACGCTTCTGGCCTTCCTCACTTCATTGGACTTCAGGAGGGCAAATGTGTGCTGTGATTGAAGTGGTTTTAAATTCTCTATCTCTTGTCCTAACCTCCCAGGGCTTCCAGCAAAAATTCTCCTTCCACAGTAAAGAGATTGTGGCTATCAGCTGTTCCTGGTGCAAACAGGCGGTAAGTTCGGGAACGAAATGGAACAAAGTGCGCTCGTGTTTTGTCAAAATGAATGATGTCATTAGCTAAGGTGCTGTCTGTAAGAGGAAGGTCATCCTAAGTTATGTATTATTTCTCTCTCGTAGGATCCTTGAAGGATTAGATTAGACTATAGGACTAACACCTCTATGACATGGGAGAAACTAGAGATCGAGTAACCCTTTAATTTATACACATATCAGAGTGTGCAGATCATCAGCAAATAACTGATGATAGGGGAAATTACTAATTTACTAATTTATCTTGTATTTATACTTAATTTTCTACTGGATAACATCAGACCTTGAAGATAGGCAGAAATGAAGACAAGTTCCCTGTGACATGACTGGGGTGGCCGTATTTGCCAGTTTTCCTGAGACAGTCCTAATTTATGTATGTTGTTCCAATATAATTATTATTAGTGTTCCCTTTCGTTCCTAAAACTGTTCCAGTTAAGATGACAAACGATGGCTCCATTAAGTATAATACAGTAGAAACTGATTTCTTAAAAATCCCTGATTAAAACATTAAGGCCCATAATTATTGTATAATGTGGATTTTGTTTATTAAGAAAATGTAATTACCACACATCACAATCACTTTATCCAGAAAAGATGATTGAAAATGTGATTGGCCTATGGTCACTTGGCCTGTTGGTGCAGAGTTTAATCACTGATCCTGAACTATCGTTATGGTCATCAGTCTATATTACTTTCTTCCTACCAGAAACAGGAAGCATCTTAGATTTGTCAAGTGTGGTAGGTTCATTGTATTTTTTACCAGCACCAGACAAACTGGGCAGAGGCAATCTCTTTGTTACCTCCTTGAATTAAGAACTCTCTAGAAGAGACATCTTGCTTCTTTCCCGGGTTTTTTAAACTGGAAGAACTTCCTGGGATCGATTTCCATTGTACCATGTCTGATTAGCGAAAAGAGAGGGAGATGAGAGAGACCGCCCTTCTGCGTGCCTTGATTTCCTCCTGGACAGTCTTTCCCTCCAGTCTGTGACCAGCACAAATCACGCGCAACAAAGTTATATGTAGGGTTAGGATTAATAGAATGGTTCAAGACCTCGTTATGTAAATATCCTATTAAAAGCTTATAAAGTTTTAGTGGCCTTGACCCACAGGACTGATTTCTTTATCTGTTTGTAAAGTGGACCGAATTCAGAATCTGCTCCGTTCCGGGGCTGTTTGGCTAGTGATAAGGACCTGTGTCCTCGGCGTCTGCGCGTGAGCCGTGCACGCGTGCGCGTGTCCTTACTCCTTGTGCACACGTACCGTTCCTGGAATTGTTTACTGGCCTCTTTTTCTCCCCAGTTTCACAATAAGGTGACCTGCTTCATGCTGCATCACATAGAGGAGCCCTGCTCCCTGGGGGCGCACGCGGCTGTGATTGTCCCGCCCACCTGGATCATTAAGGTGAAGAAACCTCAGGTAACTTCCGGGACCCTGGTGCTGCTGGGCCTGTGCAGAGAAAAGGAGACTGCTGCTTCGTGCTGTTCTTGCCCTGACTTTTTTGGGAGGGGTCCTGAAATCTCTGCTCACTCATCCCCACAGCCCCATGCTCAGCTTCCCCAGTTCATCCCATTAGCCCATCACTCTACTGCAGTTGGGCTCTCTCATGGAACCAGCCTCCCTTTCCTAAAGGAATCAGCGTTCCACGAGGCAGGAATGTTTCCTTCCCATTCACGTGCTAATGCTGTTCTCTTTGGGTGTTCTCCTGAGTTCATTAAATACCAGCGGTGGGTGCAGCTAATGTCTTACACAACTCTCTTCTCTTCCAGCCTGGGCATCCCCAGGGAGTGAATGTGAGGGCAAACTGTGCAGGCTTCCGTGTTTGGTTGAGATTCCCACCACTTCCAACCTGACCGGCAGACTGTGGGTCATGACCTTCCTAAATACACGAGGCCTGCTCAGAGAGCAACGCTCTTTTCTTAAGGCAAAGTAGAATTTATCCTCTTAATACCTAATCTCATTCTGTATTCAATTCTTGTTGTACATTCTGTCCTAGAGCGTCTCTGCAATATTCTGGGAAACCTGTGTGGTTTCTCAACAAGGTCATAATCTTTGACAGCAGAATTTCTACCTTTGTACTAGACATTTTTAGACCATTCGCTCCAAGGTATGGGATGGCAGACTTTTAATGGGACGGGGGAAAGATGGTATCTCTCCTGGGGGTGGAGCTATCTCAGGATGTCCTACTGAATGTAATATCTTGATAAACGGTGGCAGTCCTACTTGATATGGTCTTCAGAGTCATCGTGCATTTTATTCTCATTGACTCAGTTTTATTTGAAAAACTGGTGGATCATGGACACTGTTTTGCTTTGTGTGTTTTTCTATAAAGTTCAGCTTCTGTTGATGAGTAACACTTGGTAATAATCTTTCCATGTTACAATCCGTGAAAGCCCTTGGGAAATCTTTTTCAGAGGCAAGGGCAATATCTGTACATTAAAAAAATGGGAGACTTAGCTTTTTCATCTTGCATTTTAGAGCCAAACGCTAAGAGCTGGTAAATGAGTTGCCCAACGTGATAGGAAGGATAGTACTGGGTTTGAAATTCAAGTGCACCGATGTCTAGGTTAGTGTTCATTTGAAAAAAAATCTAACCTTTTTACTTCTTTACTACCCTTTGGTTTTCCAATCCCTAAAATTCAGTAATCTATCCAAGAGCTTTATATTAAATTTTCAGTTCAATCAATACGTTTTCACTGAGGACCTTGATGGTTTCAGGAAAGCTACTAGGCATTGTGATGTAATACGTGGTGATCCTTGCTCTGAAGAACTGTGCAGATCTCTTAAGAAAAGATCAGGGAGAGAGCCTCATGAAGGAGGTAGGTTTTATTCTACCTCTTTAAAGAGATAGGCGGGATTTAGATCCATGGACAAGAGAGGAATAGGCAGGAGAATGACACCAGCAAGGATCCTGTGTCCAAAATGATACTCATGAGGCCGTGAGACTAGTTTGCGTTACAGGGGCGGTGGCGTATCTCTGTGGTGTAGCTTTCAAAGGAACATAATATGAGGTTGTTCACCTTTAGCTCTAAGGTTGATCAATGAGTTCTGGAACTATCCTTTTAAGCCATCTGTTATAAAGTTGTCCATCAGCCTTTCATCTGTTTTATCCATTAAGATTATCACCTAACTCTATTACTTTATTAGAGGTTACCAAGAAGTGTTTTTTCTAATTTTTACTCTTCCTTATTTTTCTGCTGGTAATAAGGGAACTAAAAAACAAAGCTAATACATGACAAATGCTTGAGTATTTACCATTATTTGTACATTTTCAGAATAATTACTTTGTACCTTAGCAATTTTATTAGTTGGCTAAGGGTGGTGGTGGTGATGGTTTTCAGAGAGTATCTTTATGAATTATTAACTTACCTCATGTGATATATATAAAATATGTGATGTTTCAATCCATTGGCATCATGTTTTTAATATTCATGTTGTTTTATCTTTTACCAGTTAGAACCCCTTCCAGATGGCTCTTATCTCCATTTTTCATAAGCCATGATGTTTTTGATGCCTTCCTTTGTTTCACAAATCACACCATGTTCCAGGATTATCTAATGCATTTCCTGTCATACCTGCAAGCAGCCATTTCTCTAAGGAATCTTGGTTATTATACAGCCCACCGTCTAGACGCTTAAGTCCAGATTGTTTTCATCACCCACGTTTTTATTCTCCTTCTATGATTCAGAACAGTGTAATAATAACAAGGAAAGCTAACACTTATGAATGCTTTAATATGTATTAGGAAATATTTTAAGTAATTTACATTCTGTCTCTCATTTCACCGTCACAGAACCCTATGAGGCAGGTATCATAATCCCATGTTGTGGCTGAGAAAAGTAAAGAATTGAAGTCAAATAAGTTCTCCAGGGTCATATTGTTATTAACTAGTTTGAGGTAATATTTGAGCCCAGAAATTCTGGCTCTGGAAGTGAAGCTTAGCTACTCCCTCACTGTCTTACTGTAGAAATCCTTGTCGAGTCACCGATCTTTAACAATTTTGGTTATCCCTCCTCCTATGGACCCCCCCCCAAAAAAGTAATCAGTTAACTAAATTATATTTGAAAGCCAGTGTATGATGAGCTTGAGGGCAATACAGTAATGCTTAGGATTTCCAGCTTATGAGCCAGACCACCTAGATTCACGAGCTTGCTCTGCTATTTAATAACTTATACAATCTCAAAGAATTTAAACTCTTCAACTTTTCACCTACACAGTGTAAATAATACTAGTACCTAATTCATAGGGTTTTCATGAAGTATAATGAGCTAAAAAATAAAAAAAAATAAGGCACAATAAACAGCACCTAGCTCACTCTAAAACTCAATAAATGTTAACTCTTGTTACTTTCCTTATTGAGTGTAGGATATCGAATAAAGTTCCATGTTAACAGATGAGAACCTTGAACAGTCACATAGGGGTCAGACAAGTTATTGTTCCCTGACCCATCCGTATTACAATGAGAGAAAACAGGAAAAGAAGGATTCTTATGGGGAGAGGCAATGTAGGGGCCACAGCCTGGTGTCTGGTGTGCTCTCCAGTGCCCCTTGAAACACCACTGTAACTGTTGTATTATATACTGTAGTGGGATTGTGTATTCATTAGCATGATTCTTATCCCATGGGAGAGAGTCAAGAGCTATTAATTTACTGAACTGAAGAACTGAAGTTGACCGGGTAAGCATCTACAACCAGAAGGTGAAAAGAGGAAGAGAATTGCACAAAACAGGGAAAGAACTATGATAGCACAAAGTTTCATTAGTAAAAATGGAAAGAAAGAGGACAGTCATCCATGTTAAATTCTGAAGACATTAAACAATCATGAACTGAGAGAAGTCTTTGTGATTGGGACTAGATAGTTGATGACCATTGAAACTGTAGTTGGTGGAATGTGGGTGACTGATGGTGTGGAAGCAAGGAGTTTAAAGAATTCATTGGGGACATTGAGAAATGATTTGAAAAACAATTTGGAAATTAGATGGGGAACAGCAGACAAGAAGTTTTTCCTACTTGTAGACTTTATGTTTATTTTTTCTATATATTTCTATATTGGAGGATACTGCTTAAAAACAGATACACTTAACTGATTGAAGTAGATATTTAAGTACATTCACAGATGCCATTATATGCAGTGGAAAGTTCAGAGTTGAATCAGATGTTCACCTGGTGTCCCCAAAGAGTGGACATAGATGTGTGAACTAAGTCATTACGTAGAGAATTTGTGGGTTCTGGAAGAGGAATTCAGCCACATGTAAATCCTTGATAAAAAGAGTGGTCTTCACAAAACAGGAAGGTTTGCCTTTGTCATTAGTGTGCATCTTTTAGGAGAGATCCACATGGAGTGGTGACAGGACAAGGCTCCACACGTTGGCTGAACCAGCCATGGTCTGTGAGAGGCCAGCACATCTTAGGCGTGTTAAATGTGACCACTTAGGAGTGGTAAATGTGACCTGAGATGTAGGAACGAGGCGGAAGCATGAAGTAGACTTGAACATTTTGGGTTGTGGGGGTCCTTGTAGGTTACACAGAAAATGTTTGTGCCTGATCTTGAAGGATGTGAGGGACCTCACTGGGAAGAGGGATGAGGAAGGAGAACACGGGTTTATAGAACATACTGAAAACAACTGTTAAGGTGGATCACCAAATAAAACCTACTTTATGTGTGACGTTTATGTCTAAATGACTCTAGAGAGGCAGAAACCTACTTTGAGGATAAAATGGTCAGGAAAAGCAGGTTGTAAAGAGGTGGAATTAAACCATGTATTTTCCTTATTTGTTAAAAGATGGCTACCTCTGGGTAGATGGTCCCTCTGTGACCAGCTATGTGAAGCCTGATGGTAAGGGGAATGAGGGCTGGTCTGTATGATTTGCTGGGTTTCATCACCAAATTATTTGGAAGGACCTAGAGAATAAAAGATGATGAATTTTAGATGACAGTAAAGAATGAAAAGAAAACCAAATTTTAAGAACCAAGCACAAATGTGTTCATACATATAATAAAATCAAAGTTATATTTAATGTTACAGATGTCAGTGTTTCTCCTCTGGACAGAAAGTGTTAGAGGATAATATTTTGATCAGGTAAACAAATTAAAGATGTTGAATTACTAATGCAAACACTTGGAGCTGATGGAGAAAGACCTGTGTTACATGAATTTTTTGTGGGGTCAAGTTATAGGAGACTAGAGGTATGTGTTTTTAATAAATGACATTATTCTGTACACAATACTTTAAAACTGGCCTTTCCTAATTAAAAAAAAATCGTGGGGGAAGAGTCTATATTAATACATATAGATTTAACTCCTTTTTAAACCACTGTATATATTCCATACTGTGAATATATTGCAGTTTATTTAACCAGTCCCCTATGGCTGGACATTTGCATTGTTTCAAATGGTCTACTCACAAAATAATTCTGCAGTCAATTCCTTCCTAGCCTCTATGGGCTTTCTTCATGTTTCTTCATGTCCTTGTTCCTTATGATTGAATAATGCTAAAACGCCGGAGACTGAGACCCAGAACATGTAACAGTTTGACCAACCTTATCTATCAAAATTGCATAAGCCATTTCCATTGGTCAGTTCTAAAGGTTAGGTAATACTTGGTGTGATTTAACCAGACTGATATGCCTGAGAAATGGCTGAGACTCTGTCCTTATCTTTTGGAACTGGTTTTCTTTATTTCTCTGCTTGCCTACTCTCAGAACAACTTCTGTCCACGTGTTACAGCTAGAACAGGGCAGAGTAGGAACGCTCTATAATAGATGAAGTCCATGCGTCTCCTATAATCCATCAGAGTTTTGTCTGGTATGTGATGGGGGAAGGCTTTATTTGATGAACTGTGAGATATATTCTCTTTAGATCTCTTGTTACAACCACTCCTTTGTGATCCCATAACCTGGGAAAATCCCTGAAGAGTAATAACAGGTAGTTAAGTTTTATTCACACTTGAGTGATATACCCATAGGCATTTTTCAACAGCCCAAGAAGGAGTCCTAACTATGATAGAGACTTTGTTGGTGGAATTATTTCTGTAGCAAAATAATACTGCTTCAGTACCTGTTAAAAACAACAACAACCAAAGACCTTTATCTATTCTTAGGGCTTGAACAAAAGAGTGGGCACATAACGTACATCAGGCCGATGCGATTAGAATCTGAAGAATGCAGAAATCCTCATGAGGGTACAACATTTCACTGTTTGGATGGTATTGAACTTGCTAAGTGAACCCTTTGTATCACTGAGTTAGCTGCCCTTGATGACAGGGTTGCTTTATTTTAGAACACAGTACAAGCACCAGTGATTTCCTGAATAAATAGCACCAATGATTCTACAAAATAACTTCTTGGCATACTTTTTATGTTCTTGAAAAGCATGCTATTTTAACTCTCAAAACAAGACTGACCCAGGCAGGATGAGCAATATTTTAGATTAGCAAGACTAGGTGACTTATCTTGTCACGGCTGAAACACAACCCAAATCTGCCTTCACATCCATCTGTTCCTCATTGGATGATGATACTTTCTAAAAGAAGTTCTGTGTTGATTCGGAGCTACATATTTACACATGAACAGAAGGAAGCCTCGAGAATTTTAAGGTGTGCTGTGAAATTCCATACTTACTGCTTATCTTTTGCTATTTGACTATCCATAGGGCTGTAAGCTTAACTCAGAGCTCACGTAGAAGCTTCCAGGTACTGTAAGTCAATCACTGTGCTTCATCTTGGCTCCCTTCTTGTTCTGTGCAATGAAGAGGACCTCACGTGCATTTGGCTCCAGGAGACCCAGAAGCATTCGTATTTGCTACATCATATTTGCTACATTAAAAAGGCCATTTTGTATGTCTGTTCCCAATTAGAGTTGCGCTCCTTGCCTGCTCTGTTTTCGGACATCAGGTCTTCTTTTGATGTGTTTTGCTAACTCTGTTTCCCAAATATGCTTGATCAGCAGAATCACCTGAAGAACTGTGATTTCTGTGAGGAGGCGAGTTTGGGAAACAGTCTTAGCCTGATCCATTAGGTTTATCTCCTAGCGTTTAATCACTGACTCCTGCCAGGAACCAAGGCCTAGGGTGTGTTCTTGAAAGCACATTGCTCTGGGTAATCAATGAACTAAAACAACAAAGTCAGGAGACAAGCGTTCCCTTCCAGAGGATCCGTTCCAATATCAGGAAAGACTCAGTACGTGTCGGGAATTAAAATACAGATGGATTTCAACAATGATTGGAGTGCATACTATGTGCCAGGCATTTGTGCTCAGTGCTGGGGATATACAGCTGTGACTGAGGCCACAGTCCTGGAGGTGTTTCTCAATGGCCGGTACCAAGCTAACTGCTTCACAAACTTTTCTCCTTTAAACTTCACAACTGTCCTGTGAGGTAGGTATTGTCACCTTCATTTTAAAATCAAGAGACTGTCATTTCAAAAGCTTGACTCACTTGGTCAAGGTCACAGATCTCTTAACGGAAGACCCAGAACTAACAACCAGCATGTCAGATACCACAGCTCATGCTCCTTATCCCGTTGGTATTGTGCTTCGGTGACGTGTGTATGTCTCCTCACTTCTCCCTTTGACTTCAGAGGTTCTCAGTGCTGGCTACACACGAGCGTTGCCTGGGGCGCTTTTAAAAAGTATCTTTCCCTGGGCTTCACCCCAACAAAAAGAGTATTTGGATGTCCACGTATCGGCATTTGTAAAAGAACCCTGGGTGAGGCCAACGTGCAGTGACGGGCTGAGAAGCCACGCGGTATCATCCATTGCCTTCCTAACAGTCTCTAGGATTCTTCTTGGGACATTTGGCCAATTAAATGTTTAAAGTTTCCAGATGGTTTTTCTTCCCTTCTAAACCAAGTAGTTAAAATATGGGAAATAGTTTAATAATGCAAACATTTTCCCAAAACGGTTCTTCATAGTAGACCAACTTAAAGAGGAATTCAGAAACTTGGAGATATTTTTACAGAAGTATAGTCTGTAGTGAGTGGTGAGAAATAACCTTTGATCTAAAGCACCCAGGAGCTTCTGGATCTGTCTCTTCTGGTGAGACTCAGAACCTGAAAACTATTTTAATCTGATGGAGGAAGAAAGCTGTGGGACAGATGGTGGTTCAAGAAAATTTCCTTCATCCCTGATAAGCACCAGCTACAGAGCCGCATAGAGTGAAACAAAAGTTAAATAGTTTCAATCTTGCCAATTTGAATTGTTAATATGCGTACTCTAACGTAAGGTTTATTTTGAATGCTTTAAGAAAAAAAATACCTCACCAAGTGAAAGAGTAGATATCTAAGTTTCTTGAAGCTGTTTGAAAATCTTTAACTGCTCAAGCAATGCATGTGTGTATGCTAATATAAACTTTTAAGTTAAGAATTCTGTGTTTCAGGCTTTCAGCACTTGTTACACATCTATGATGTGATAGTAACATCTTGCCTTTGTGAAGATGGCAATCTAATTAATTATTGACTCTCCACTAATTAAACCAGTGAGTCGTGACTGTCCCCTAAGAGGGGTTCTTCCTGAAGCATCTGTATCATATATTAAGAGTTAGTTGAAGTAATCACAAAGTTGTGACAAAATGCCTAGAAAGAGAAAAACAGGGAAAGTAAATTTGGGGTCACTGTATTTCAACAAGTTGGAGGCACAAATCAAGGCTACCCGGGGAGGGAAGACTTTTTAAACCAATAGGTCTTTAGAGAAAGAGAGGACTGAGTGTCACTCTACTACTAGAAGTAACTTAAGGTGAGTCTTATCTCTGCATTTTAAAACTTAGCCGTCAATGCTGATAGGACAGTTGGATCATAATGTTCCATTAGGGTTGAATCACTATATGACTATTATTAGAAAGGTCATTACCACAGAAAGTAAACAGAAAAAAAGAAAAGGAAATAGAAAAACATGAAAAATGGCCTCCTTTTTTACATTTCCACATAGGTGATCTCCATACCAGGAGATGAACTTGAACTTGGTTGGGCGGGAGACGGACCTGGTTGGGCGGGAGACTGGAGCCCCTCAGAGAATTTGGGATTCTTCCATTTTTACTGGGAGGGTTGGCAGGTATAACATGTGTTGTTATGTGAGTCCATGAGAGCCTCCAGGGTTCTAACTCCCTGCCTCTCCGTGTGGTGGGGAGTCAGTCGCTCACTCTGAAGCACTCGACTGGTTTTGTCTGTGGCTTACCCATGAACAGTGGCTTGGAAGTGTCAAAGCATGAGAAGCATGCGCGGAACAGCATGTGCTGCCTCATCTCCTACATGGTCCTGCATGGGAAGCTCCTGGGCTGTCTGCCTCTGAAGCTCAGGCGTTTCCCTCTTTCCCTACAGAACTCGCTGAAGGCTTCAAATCGGAAGAAGAAGAGAACAAGCTTTAAAAGAAAAGCCAGTAAAAGAGGAACTGAAGTAAGTGTTTCAGGACGACGTCCCGGTGAACTACATCCTCCTGACTGTAGCCACCTCTGTTCCATGCGATCTGGCCCAAGCTTATTTTGATGTCTTCTACCCTTCTTCCCTTCTCTATACTGTGACCCCATTGGAATTGTCCCTCATTCTTTAAAATGTCTCTCTCTCTCTAACCTCCTGCTACTTCAGAATCAGAGCAGTGCACTTGTCCCTGGAAGTATTATCCCAAAGACACTGAAGATGAAGATGAAGAGCTAACATGTCTAGAATGTTTGGAGTATACAGAATTAAATCAAAAGCATGCTTACTTCTCAAGGGAAAATCGTAGCTTGAGTTCCTTTGTCTAAGTTTTATGTGGTCTGTCTTTTTAAGAGTAAGCCCTGCGAAGCAAGATGTAGCTTTCTTATCTGTGGGGAGCAAGGGTGAGGGCTGGTGGGGATGCTGGTAACCCCTCCCTTCCATTGCTTCCAGGCCACTTGTCCAAGTCACGGAGGGAGGTCTCAGTAGTGTTGCTTTCTTCCTTCAGCAGGAAAACAAAGGTCGACCTTTTGTGATAAAACCCATCTCTTCTCCTCTCATGAAGCCCTTGCTCGTGTTCGTGAACCCCAAGAGTGGAGGCAACCAGGTGAGTCATTTTCAGGAGTTTAACTTGGAAGCCTCAGTCCTCTCTTGAAAACAGTTCTCAACACCGATGAAAATAGCACCACCTAGGATGAGCATTGGAAGACAGCTAGCTCCCCAGGGCCATGGTTATTGTTGCTGCGGTAGGGGACAGCTGTCCACGTGTCCGGGTTGGGCTCTGTTCCGTGATTTATCCCTCAGCTTTCCAGTAAGACAATACCAGAGGTACTCCCAAAACCTAAGTGCTCACATTTCCCTTACAGATTTTCAAAAAGGTCATCCCCAAATCTCTTGGTTAATATGTTTCAGAGTTTCTTAACTCTTGCAGTGAGGAGGCTCTTAACGGACTTCTCTCTATTGCTTCTTGTTGTAAGTTAGACCTGACCCCTTTTGTCCCTGTCCTCAGAGGAGAGCGAGAACAGTGACTCATCATTCCCAAGGGTCGTTAACAACCAATGCCACCAACGATATCAAAAATATCACTTTCTAAAGGTCTCATTTGGTCTATGCCCAAATCTCATAGCATAATTAATAACAACCTCATTTGAGGATAAAGAAATAGCCTAAGAACGCTTCTGTGTAACGACATCCCCGAAGCAACACAGATCTTTAAAGGACAGAATTTGTTCTGGAATCTAGGTCTTTGTCTTCTCATATACTTCTCTTCCTGCTCTGAGGTTTCTTATCAAGACTCTTCATTGGCTTTGATGTTTTTCTATTGTCATGTGAGATTGGATGATAAAACATTTTCTCGGTTCACTGAGTGCACATTTTACATTTTGAGGTGAGATTCTTCAAAGTTTCACACTTAACAAGTAAAGATTTGAAACTGTTTGGTTACCCCTCGTAAGGAGGGGAAACCTATGATTAGGATTGACCCAACAGTCAGGATGATGTTCTTACTGCTAAGGGTACTGGGCATTTTCCAGAATGGATTAATTACAGTAAAGTTTCTCTTATGAGCGCTTGTGATATAAAGACAATGTTTTTTTCTCCTTTTCTTTCTTTCCTTTAATTCTTGATAACTTGTTCCATTAAAAATCTTTGAACGTTGTGGAGAGCAGGGCACTGTGTTGTAAGCAGATATCTATTTTCAACACCCTGCATTTTTTAAGCTGCTGAGTGATGATCTTCGGATGGTAACGGCAGTGATCCTAAGACTGAATCTAATCACTGGAGGAGATTTTCCGTAGTGACGTTCATTTTGCCCTGACCTATAGCCACTCCCTAGGTCTGGTCTCCCCGTAGCCTAATGAGGGCTGGGATATGTTTGGGGACCATGGGACAGAGCAAAACTAAGTGGACTCTGTGATTTTGGCCACTTGAGCACCACATGCTGATTCTCAATATATATTTCGTCGTGAGGGTCATTCTAGAAGATGGACTCATTAAACCATAAGTCTTTTTCCTAGGGCATTTAGAAGCTTGTAGGTAATCCTGCCAACCAGGAGCAGACAGTTCAGTGAAGACAGAGCCCATCCCTGCAGGCATCTCTGTATAAATTGGTAATGCCACAGAGTTCAGAGATGATCTGATGTTGCTTCCTGTTTCACTAAACAGAACAGCTCAAGAAAGCTTAAGGACATCTTGTTAATGACACCAAAGGCGCAAATGGGAAAAATAATTCAAGCAATATTAACTGTATATGAGTTCTTTTTTTCTTTTTTCTTGTATTTTTTTAATGTTTTATTTATTTTTGAGACAGAGAGAGACAGAGCATGAGAGGGGGAGGGGCAGACAGAGAGGGAGACAAAATCTGAAGCAGGCTTCAGGCTTTGAGCTGTCAGCACAGAGCCCAACGCAGGGCTCAAACCCACGAACGTGGGATCATGACCTGAGCTGAAGTCGGACGCTTAACCGACTGAGCTACTTAGGCGCCCCAACTATATATGAGTTCTAAAGTGAGTGGATCAACCTGAGGGTCCTCTGGAATGTCTGAGGCAAACACTGACTTGGGAGTGGTCAGGAAATGGTGTCATCAAAGTGACTGAGTTAAAGATGGACTGCTTCGTTACGCAGAGAGAGAAAGCTGGAGTAATGCCCCTTTCCTTTCTCTCTCGGTGGCAAATTCCTGTTCACCCTTTAAGGCTTGGTAGCACCTTTATGAACCATTTCTCAAAATTAACAACCCTGTCCACTGTGCTCCCATGGCCCTCAGAACAAACTTGTATTTTGTGAATTGCAACATAAGTGTTCTGTTAAGATATAAGCTCTATACCACCTGGGACCGCACCTTTCAACCTGTGATTTCTAGTATGTGGCATAGAGAGGTGAACACATAATTGCGAAATAAGCAGTCAGGGTTTTACAGCAGATTATCAGGACGGTGGCTTTGTTACTGATGAGTAGTCAGGAAGGGGAGGAATTATTTTGGAAAAGAAGTGACATGTTTGAGGAACTACAAGTGACAGCGACATATTCAAATAAAACAATGCCCAATTACTAGAGACAAAAGACTGAAATGATTTGCTCTCATTTTGTGCTTTTTGGCTCAGAGGTTGTTTCTAGATCAGCTAGGATTCTCAGAAGTATGGCAAACCAAATCAGAATGAATAGTGAATAACTTGACATTTCTCTATACTTTTTTCATAAAACAGAATTCCGTACTAACCTTAATCAATGTAAAGAGCATTGTTTCTAAGTGCGGTGTGATGGGTTGAGAAAGCTTTAAAGAAATCCAAATACCTGTGGGCAAGCAGAATCATTCAGACTGACGTCCATCTTCAGTCTTCGGAAGGCACAGCTCGATTCTCAGCTGTAGTGAGTACGGAAGGGAGTTGTGGCTGATCCCACTCCTCCGTTAGGGCTGACCTTTTCCTAGCTGTGGCTGTCCTGTGCCTTAACACTGCACGCCAGGGTAGATTCAGCCGTGTAATCGGGAGTCGGCAGGTGAATAGTGAACCAGTTTCTCCCGGCTCCCTTGAATCTTGTTTCGACCACACTCTGATTAGCTAGGGTTACTACAATCAACAGAGAAATATTTCATTGTTGTTGTTGTTAAATCCTGTTATTTTTTTGTGCTTTTTCCTTTGTTTCCTTTTAACATCTGATTTATTTTGCTTATCTCTTTGTAGGTATAAAGCACTCCGTCTCTGAAGCTTAGGCTTCAAACCTTCATTTAAATTTGCTTGGGTGTCTCTTAAGTAAATAACTAGACTATATCGCCATCTTCTGGCAAGAAAGATACCTACAGCTTTTTAAAAATTCAGTATTTTTTGTGTGTACAGTATTCTCCAACACTTTGCTGGAATATATTGAGATGAACACATCTGATACTGCTCCCATGTCCTTTTGAAACAATAATTTGTCTTAAACAGATATTTTTCAATAATTGTCTCTGTGTTTCCAGCACTTAAGAGTAGAGATGATACGTGGTGTTTTAGAAGTGTTTGAGGTTGGCAGCGCTATTGTGGGTGGGATCTGTATCGTTCGGGGGAACAGGAACGGGAGTCAGGGACCACAGCATTATGTTTGAGTGTCTCCTTCTGTGGAGAAGACGTAATACCTGGGAGGTAAAGTTTATTCTGGCAAGTCCCCTCCTCTGTGTGGAAACCTGAGGACTCAAGCCATAGACCCCTCCCTTACACTTACCTCTGCTCTAACTTCAGGACTGAGTGTCTGTCTTGGATGTTCCTGACTCATTAACATCTTTTCTCTGAGTCTTATAGACATTCCCGACACATCTTGATGTCATTTCACATGGTATCTCCCGTGTCCTTCTCCATCTCAGGGCTCATTTCCAGTGACTTTGGTTACAGGTTCAGTGTTCTAACCACCAGAGTGATTCTACCTAGTCAATCCTGCGACGGTCAAGGGGATCTGGACCCTGGCTTCTCACACTGCTCAGTGTGAAATCCCGGTGTTGAGGGGTGGCATGAATTGAATACGTGTTTTGGATTCCGGGACCTTACCAGTAGGTGACAAGAGGAAAGGGGGACCCAGGATAGGCCTCCCCAGCCCAGGGCCACCCCCTCCCCCAGGTCAGGCTCAAGTCAACCATGGTGGGAGAAGAAGACAGTAAGTCAATAACTTCAAATGTTTTGAGTGCCCAAACTTTCTAAATGCTGATCCAAACAACCTTAACTATTTTCTATGATGTTCAACCTGAGGATAAATCAAGAATCATGAGGTTTAGATAAAATTTTAGGCTCCTAATGCTTAGAATAGGCTAGGAGGTGGGCAGAAGGGTAGTCAGTAGATGATCACACATGTCAGAATCCTCTTGTCCAGCCAGCCTCAACAGATGGAATGAAAACAGCTAAACAATAAATGTGTGGAAAGTCCCTTTGCTAAGTCACAGTACTGGTGGGAGTGCGGGGTAGCTGTCTAAGTCTGCTCAGGCTGCTGTACTGAACCCCGTAGGCTAGGTGGCTTAAATAACGGGAAATACTCTCTTAAACTCTTGTAGGGGCTGGGAAGTCTGTGATTAAGGCATCAGCAGATACGGTAGCTGGGAAGGTTTCACTTCCTGGTTGGGAGGGCCATCCTTTCACTGTGTCCTCCTGCCGTGTCTTCATGTGGCAGAAGAGATGAGAGACCTCTGTGGGGTCCCTTTGATAAGGGTGCTGATCCCACTCATGAGGGCTCTACTTCCCCAGGGCCCTACCTCCTTTGATAAGGGTAGGGCCCACCTGGATGTCTTAGTCAAGATGTGAGTCGGGTTCCCTAGATTAAAACTTTTCTGCTTCTCTTCTTGCCTATAAAATAAAGCCCAAGCCCCTTAGCAACTTAATCTACAACTCACGTGGGCAGTTTGGTCTCCTGCTCCTCCCGCTTTGTGCATGGTGCAGAGACTGAATAGAATGTGGTGTCCCGATGGCAGGTCTTGTGTTTTGCACAAGACCTTCAGCGTTTGCCTTTAGCGTTCTCTCCACATGTAGAGAAGTGGTTGGCTCGTCTCCCAAGAAACAGTTCAGATATCATACATACGATGCCTTCACCTAATCCCCAAATTTGGTCTTAGAGCGTCTGCTCTGGCCACTCCTGCTTCTCATTAGGCGCCTCTATCACAGCATTAGCTGTCTCCAGTGGACAAATTTATTTTGTGTTGGTCTCCTTGTGAACCTCCTGAGCATACACGTGTGCACAGATTAGGAGCCTAAGACATGTTTAAATAAATTAGGTATTCCTTTGGGATTGTTGAACTCAGTTGGAAATAATGACGTCTGAATCTTTCCCCTCCGCTAGCTTTTATTTTTTTCAGGACTTTCCGGGCAGCATTCGCCATGATCTAGATAATAGCTCTGTGACATAAACCAGGGCATGCTGAGTAATCTACCAGAATGTTTCAGCCTACAGGACAGTTACAGCGCTTCTGTGACCCATAAGCTATTTGAGTGGATTCATTCTTAATGGACTCTCCATACCCCCAAGTCATTATCATATTTTCTTTTATGAATAACACATAGAACTTCCTCTGGAGAGCAAGACCGCTGTTTTGTCCATTTTCCTCTCTCTCATCTAGAGAGAGAGACCTAGTAGGTGCGTAGGTGAAACCTGTTTATTTCCCTCTAGAACAATCTACCTATTTTCTGGGAAGTTGTTTTCTTCTGTCCGAGCCCGTTCCCCAAAGCCAAAACGGACAGACCATCACCCCACAGGAGCAGCCAGGCTCCCGGTATCTTAACAGGCTCTGTAGTCCGTGAGGCGGCATGCTGACCCACAACCGCGTGCATGAGAACCCCCCACAGTGGGCTGGAATTGATGTGCAAGCTATTTTTTTTTTCATTTAGAGAGATGTATAACACTCCTGCAGAAAGTTGCAACTTTTTTAAAGAATAAAACAAAAGAAAACCAAAAACCCTGAGTAACCAGTATCTGAGGCTTACAAGGGCCCAAGGCTGAAAGTTCTAGCCCACGAGCCCTACCCCTCTCCTGCTCGCTAACTGTCTGACGTTCATATGAAGCAATAGAGGACCCTGTGTTCAGTGTTTGCACACAGTGGGTCTTTTTTCCTCCGAGATTTTGATGAACTTTAGGGCAGTTTTAAAAAAAATTTTTAATGTTTTTATTTTTGAGGGTCAGGGAGAGCAGGGGAGGGTCAGAGAGAGAGGGAGACACAGAATCCGAAGCAGGCTCCAGGCTCTGAGCTCTGAGCTAGCTGTCAGCAGAGCCCCACACGGGGCTCGAACCCATGAACCATGAGATCGAATCCATGAACCGTGAGATCATGACCTGAGCCAAAGCCGGACGCTTAACCGACTGAGCCACCCAGGCGCCCCGGCAGTTTATGTTTGTCTCTGTAGTCCTGGGGTTTAACAGAGCGGCTTGCTCTCTCTGTGCTGTAGCAGGAGTGAAGGCAAGGAGGAGAGGCAGGTGTCTGTGAAGGGGGCTGGGCAGAAAAAACAAACAGGCACAAGAGGCCACCAAAAAAGAAACGAAAGCTGCAGCTTTCCCATTTGTCCTGCAGCTTCTGACGACTGTGAGCATGTTTGGGGCTCACTAGTGAATGGCAGTGGTGTACAGTAGGTTTAACCCCGTCAGCGAGAAAGAAATTACTCCTTTCCCCGTGAGTTAGCATTTGTCACACCATTCAGTCCTATTGAATTGAATAAATGACCTAAGCCTGAAAGTAGCTCATCCCAGAGGTAACCTCCGAGTTAACAGAAGGGACTTAAACGTGTTAGACCTTTTCTGTCTCCACCCACCACGACTGATTTTAAAACAATGCCGTCCTTTTCAGACCCTCACCGTATTTCCTAACAAATACATTTTAGAAAGACTCCTTTTACAAGAAGTAATTGTGTTACACCTGAATGCAAATTCTGATGGGGTCGCCGTGTACAGTTATGTGTGTTATCGCTACCTGCACTAGAGCACGTCCTTGGAGTAGCCTCGGGGCCAAGGGTGCCTCCTAGAGGTGTTCTGTGCAGAACTGCCAGCCTCCCTTCCCCTTCCTCAAAAGGACACATGTAGTTAGTTAGGTGTCCCAACGAACACAGACTGAAGACGAGCGAAGACAAGATTGTGTGATCACTCCAACCTTTAGGAGAGGTTGGAGTTGAAGACAGACCACCTCTCAATGCTTTGTTTTATTTGCGAAAGGCGTTAATTACCTGGGATTGTGTGTGTAATAGAAGCGACATTGAGCCCAGCGCTGCTCCCTTAGCCGGAAGTGGAAAGGAGTAATTAACATTGACCAGTCATATGGCTCTAGGAACTTAAAACTGAAAAATTAATTTTCTAGCAAGTCAGTGGGAAATTTTTAATAAATTGGTCATTAAAGTGACTCTGCTGTTCCCTACAAAACAAACATGAAAGATTGCTGGAGGTAATCCCCAGCTAGCGAGGCCCGGCACGGGATGAGAGAGGACAATCCAGCGTTTAGTTAGCATTATGTATCTCAATCTGCGTCTGAATTTCATGGGAAGCAAATGTGTCATTTGGTGAAATCGAAGGATCAGTTGTAATAATTAAGGATAGAATGTTATTCCTAAATTTATAGCAAGCACATGATAAAGCAGAACTTTTAAATTACAGGTTTGGATGAAATGGGGAACAAAAGACCTGCATTGGCCTCTGGAACAATGTGATAATTATAAGCTCTGCTTTAGCCCTCACACCCTCAAGTGCAATTTAATGAATAGATTCCCAAGGAGCAACAAAGAAAGGGACTAACCTTTACGAAGGCCTATTTTGTGCCACATACTGTGTTAGATCCATAACGATTACTGATTCATTTAATTCTCATTATCCCCCAGAAAAGGAGATGCTGCCCTCCTATTTAATATGCTGGGTTTCTTCAGGATTTTAAATGCTCATGCTTGCCTAATGAGAACACCCAAGTTATTACAGATGCAAATTCCATGCTATTTCTGCTAATCTAGAATGACTCTCGAATACAGCCTAGTAGGTGTACAAACTTGGGGAGATTTTAACGAAGAGGAACCATGATGTCTAATAAAGGAACTGTAATTATAAGCAAGAAGCGCTGCCCAAATGATCAAATGCTATTTGCTATGGCTGGTAATGACCTAAAATGAGGCACCCTACTCAGTTTTTAAGCTCTTTTGATGCTGCTTAATAAAAAGCTCTTTTCATTTTTTCTTCGCTCAATTCACTGTTAAGGAGCGCATCTGGGTTGCTCAGTAAGTTGAGTATCGGATTCTTGATTTCAGCTCAGGTCATGATCCCGGGGTCCTGGGATAGAGCTCCGCATCTGAGCATGCTTAGGATTCTCTCTCTCTCTCTCTCTCTCTCTCTCTCTCTGTCTTTCTCTCTAAAATAAAGGGTCTCTAGAACCACCTCGTGTTTTCCATGGTGATCAAGCTCTCAAAAATGTTTATGTGAGAACTGTTGAACTTAGACAGGAACATGGAAATTGGAACATGTCAAAGTAAGATACAACTAAGGAAGTTATGCATATCCTAAATAATGAGGAGCCCCTGTTCTTTTGCTGCAGTTTAGAAAAATCATCTCAATAAAATCATACTTTGCGCACACTGACTATATTCACATTATGCAAAGATAAAAAGTAAGCTATGCAATGAAGTACAACTTAATGTTAAATTACACAGACTAACTAATAACTTCCCTTCATGGATTTTTATGTTGTGTGTTCTTAAAACTAGTAGATCCTATTCATTAAGTATTTTTTCGATGTGCCCCTGAAACATTATTGCTTTGAATCCTTGCAACAAGCCTGTGAACTAGGCATTCTTGTCTCCACATTAAAGAGAAGGAAGCTGGGGCACCGGGTGCCTCAGTCGACTAAGCATCCAACTCTTGATTTCATCGTAAGTCATGATCTCATGGTTCTGAGATAGAGCCCACACCGAGAGCGCAGAGCCTGCTTAGGATTCTCTCTCTCTCTCCCTTTCTCTCTGCCCCTCCCCTGTGCACATGTGCGCTCTCTCTCTTGTTCTAAAAATAAATAAATAAACTTTTTTAAGAAACTCAGAAAAAGAAGGAAACTAAGCTTAATGAAATTGAGGAACTTGGCCGGAGTAACACAGGTTGGACAGAATCCTCATTTGGACTCTCAGCCTATATGTTGATGGCCAAAGCCCCTGATTTTAACTACTCCTTTCTGCTGATTATGATTAGGTGGCGTTTAGATAAGAGGATTTATTTTTCTTTTTTTGAGTTTACTAAAAAATTTTTTTAATGTTTATTTATTTTTGAGAGAGAGAGAGAGAGAGGGAGAGAGGGAGAGAGAGAGAGAGACAGTGTGAATGGGGGGTGGACAGAGAGAGATGGAGACACAGAATCCTAGGCAGGCTTCAGGCTCTCAGCTGTCAGCACAGAGCCCGACACAGGACTTGAGATCATGACCTGAGCTGAAGTTGGACTCTTAACCAACTGAGCCACCCAGGCGCCCCCCCCTTTTAAAAATTTTTTGAAAAAATTTTTATTTTTTAAATGATCAGTTCATATTTAGAAATTTTTGCCTATTGTCTTTTTTTTTTCTTACAGGGAACCAAAGTCCTGCAGATGTTCATGTGGTACCTGAATCCACGGCAGGTCTTTGATCTTTCTCAGGAGGGGCCAAAAGACGCGTAAGTGTGGAAATAACCCCCGTGATCCATACTGTTTTGGGCAAGCGAGAAGGGCTTCTGCTGTGGAGTTGAGCTTTGTTATTAGATTTACCTTGTGAAATATTTTCTGACCATCCCTCAGTTACTTTCTCACCTGCACTCACCTCCCTTAAAACTTCCTCTGACATTTCTCCTCCTCGTCTTCATGGGGCTAATTCCCTTCAAAACCAGCTACTTCATTGTTAACTCAGGGCATCCTTCTAGTGTGTTTGCTGCTTGTGGACAAGAACTTGTAGATTATTTACAAGTCTGCGTTGAGAGAAGATTTGTCATTTTTCTATTTATGCCCTTAGAACTTTGGAGATGCATGTCAGTAGGAATGTAAGTATATCTTTGGAGAGTGGCTATATTTGTTTATGAATATGTTCATGTATTTAAATTACAGGTAGTGCATGTGCATCTGTGTCTATCTGAGACAGATGACTTGATTATGCCTATGGATTCCGCACCAGAGTGGGAAGACATTGGAATTCCTGCTTAGTCCCTTTTCGGGGCTTCTCAGAAATTTCATTCTGTTTCTGTTAGCACTGAAAAGAAAGCTTAGCTGTAGGTAACATGCATCCTGCATCCTCCCTTTGGTGATGGTGTTTGGGGTACATGGTGGGCGGGAGCAGGGCTATTTCTGTTGTGGTCTGATTCCCTTTTTAAAGCCCATGTATTGGGGCGCCTGGGTGGCTTAGTTGGTTAAGCATCTGACTTCAGCTCAAGTCAGGATCTTGCAGTTCATGAGTTCGAGACCTGCGTTGTGTTCTGTGCTGACAGCTCAGAGCCTGAAGCCTGCTTCAGATTCTGTGTCTCCCTCTCTGTCCTCCCCCACTTGTGCTCTGTCTCTCTCTCTCAAATAAACATTTAAAAAAATGAAAAGAAAAAAACCCATGTATTAAGAGAGGTTGGATGTCATCTGATCAACATTAGAACTTAAGGGATACTAATTGTTTTTTAATAAGTAACAATATCAGAAGCAAAGAAACACCAATTCCGATAACTTCTAGAGAAATAATATTTCTGTGTAAGATGGAAAAATCATATATTTGAAGCATTCAGGAGAACATTACATATAAAAATCAGTTTCTGCTGTCATTCTTTTAATCTATGAACTTCTTTGCCACTAGAGTTCGCTATAAAACTATTTTTTTCTGTATTTGGATGGAGTAAGGTAGATCTACTCCCCTGGCTTTTGGCCTGTTAGAAGGGGAAACTCTTACAATCTTATCACTTTGGTTAGACTTCAGGTAGAGACTTCATAAATCATCATGAAGAATGTGACCAGATAGGAGATATTTTCAGGAAAAAAATTGATTTAAAAGGTGATCTCTTCTAGAATGGAGGCATTAACAGCTTCACTTAAGCAAATGTTTTAGCAGAGGGTGGTCTAATTATATTTTCTCAAGAGCCAACATGAAAAATGATCTCATTTTAAGCAGACAGATTTTAAATAAAGAAAAATAAATAAAGAATAAACAAAGAAAAATCAGCAAGTCTTCCCTCTTGGGCCGAGGAGTATAAATTGGGTTAGAATGTTAGTGACTGAAGAGAAAGAGCTGAGATTGTAGATGTGGTTATACTAGTAGGTATCCTCTCCCCACCCCGTCTCTCTGAAAAAGTTTGTTGGGATTAAGAGTAGAAAGTAGAAGTTTGAAAAAAATCCAGGTAAAGCTGATAAAGTATGAGGGGCAAACGTATAGTCACTATCGACTACTGATTCATGGTGATGTGCTTTGAGAAAGGAAGGAAGAGTATGATGGGATAAGAAAAGGACATTGTAACTAATTAGGAAGCTAATATGAGTTGATGCATTAATAGGAATTATGGGAAATAAAACTCTGGGACATCGTGAAATCCCATTCCAATGCCAGCCATTTAAAAATGATTTTTGTTGCTAACCTCTGATCTGGTCGTTGGGGTCCATTCCCTTGTGATGACTTGGGAACTAGTTTTGATGACATTACATTGATTCTGAATTTCTCCGAAGGACGTCTGCACCCCTCTTTTGCCCTGTGTTTTCTCTCTGTGATCGCCAGTGACCTACTCATGTTTACATTGTCTTCTGTCTCCTCTACAGGCTGGAGTTATATAGGAAAGTACCAAATCTGCGGATCCTGGCCTGTGGCGGGGATGGAACGGTAGGTCCTTGAAATAGAATCCAGTTGTCTCCCTAATTTCTTCCAACTTTCTTTTGTTTTCCTGATGACAGTTGTCCTTGTTTATTGCTCACCTCGCCTCTTTCCTATCCCCTAAAACCCAGGTCTCTGTCACGTGAATCCTAGCTCATAAAGGATTACAAGAGACTTGGTCATTGTTCTCATGGATTCATACTTGGTCTTTCTAACTTATGTTTTAGCCCCTCAGCTACAGTATAGCCTTTCCCATCCCGCAGGGTAAGGGTGTGGCCATATCATTAGAATGAAGGTTATATGTGACTAAAGTCTTAAAAAAAACCCTTATTTTATTTGTTCTAAATTAGTCACAATTATTAAGGAGACGTATATGGACAAAATATTGTCTTCCTTCTTTTACAAGTAGAAATAAAACTTAGAATGCTGACATTGGTTTGCCTTAAATTTCATTGAGTGATATCCTTTGTATTCATTTTCGGACAAAAGATGGAATCGGGTTGAAGTTTAATATTGTCACATTTTCCTCTATTTGTCTCATCTGTTTCTCCATTTGCTACTTACGTTGGTGTATTTAGCAAAGGCAAAGAATTGAGAACTATGCCATTTAGATGCTGCCGGCCAGTGTCTTTTTCTTGCGTATCTGGAGTCTGGTCTCACAGGGTCTAGGATTTTATTATGAACTCTCTTTGGCTTTTCTCTAATTTCCCTAATTAGAATGTTTTATTCTCAAAGGTGGTAACAAAACCTAACTCTTTCTCATAGCAAGTGAGCACTTAATGTAGCATTGGATACATATAATATGCCAGTAAATGCAACTGGGGAGAGAAAAAGTAGAACAGTGTTTCTGCTGGTCCCTTAAGTTGGTCCATGGAGAGGAGAACATTTTGCAGTTGGGAAAATAGTGTTTCCTGTTTGTTAAGATTCACAATACACATTATTAGCTTATAAGATTCAATATATAGTCTTATAGCTGAGAAGCCAAACCTGTTTTCACTTTGTTTAACCCAGTGTTGTTCAAAATTGATTGACGAGGGAATTTTTTTCTGCCACAATACCATCCAAACAGATCCTCTGAGGAGATGTGTGTGTGTGTGTGTGTGTGTGTGTGTGTGTGTGTACATATATGCATATACATATATATAGTATCATATATGATGATATACATTAATTGATGTGTCTAATATATATTAGATACATATATAGTACATATATATTTATTTAGTTTATTACATTTCACATACACACACATCGTGTTCTTCAGTGTATATTTTATATCTATAATAAATATATATTATGTTTAATGTGCATGCACATATATTCCTAGCTCAGCTGTCCCCAGATTATTTTATCCTAATTAAAGTATAAACTTATTGTGACCCTTGACTACAGTTCTTTTCCTTGTTTTAGAATCTCCTTGTCTTCCTGTGACTTGAGTGTTTGCACCCATCTTTTCTCCTCTAAATCTCAGTGACAGCAGACAAGTTGAGGGTGTGCCTGCTGTCCTGAATTCATAGTTCTCATCCTTCCTTAACCTAAGTGTCCATGACCTCAAACCCACATCCGTTTTCTATTCCATCTGTACATCTCGAGGTTCACCATTGATTGAGTGCCATGCCCTCCACACTTCTCCCGTCACCACCGAGCCTCATGGCAGCGTGCTCTCGCTTCTCCTTTCTTATCTCTTTCCTCTACTCAGCGGGTATGTGTAGGAAACACATACTAGCTTTTATAGTTTTGAGGCGTTCTCTGCAATTCGAGAAGTATTTGGAAACCTGGGGTTTTGGAGCCTAAAGGACAAGAGAGCCAAGTGTGGACACTTGCGAAACACTTGCAATTAGGGAGTCCAGGCCAAAGTTCAAAAGGAAAATGGAAAAGATAGACAAAGAAAGGACCACCCATAGTTTATTCTGTCAAGAAATTATCTTCTGCAGAATTATCACTGAGTTTGGAGACTAGGATATAACTCGTGGTTTTCAAGAAGCGTGTCGGGGACAGAACCAGAATGATGAGCAGTGGACTTGGGAGATTGCTAATGGACCCCGAAGACCAGACCTGAGAACAGTGGTGATACCTGTGAATCGGCCCTAGTGCCATTAACAACCCCTTTGACATGAAGACTGCCTGCTTCTCCTCGTTGCCCTGTCTTTCCCAGCATCCTTCCCTTAAATACCATAATTAATAGGTACTTCCCAAAGCTAGATTATTGCTTTTATGTTAAAAGTAGGTTTTCCTCTTAGGGACCACCTCTATGTGCCTGACTTCGGTTTTCACATCCTCACACGTAACTCACAAATGCACTAGACATTTACACTTGCTCCCTTGCGACAGGCACGCCCCGAAAAAAAGAAGTAGATGTCCCTTACACTTGGTGCATACTTTTGTGCTAATTATTTTCTCAGTAGTAACCTCTGTAGTTTAATCACTCAGGATCCAAACTTTGTGTTTCTTGTACCTTATGTAAGACCAAGTTTTATTTTATTTTACTTTACTTGATTAAAATGGACGTTTTGTCAAAGAGGCACAGAATTTATGAAATACTTTTCTAGGTCAGTGATCGATATTTTTAATTTTAAGTTTAGAATATGAAACTTTTAATTTTGAGTGCGGGTAGAGTTTATATAAAGATGAGGGCTCCTGATGGATTTATGAAGAAAGATTGCTGGCTTTAGGCAAGTGAAGAATGATTCCCGAGAGCGTCAGGTGTGTATTTGACGGAAGGCGCTCAGCCTTTACTCAGTGAGTACATCTATCACTGTAAGCCGTCAGAATCCTGTCAGTACAGTGACAAGGTTCCAGGGAGAGCCAGGAATGGCGTTTCTTTTGACTGATTAGGAGGGGGATATATTAACCCTTAACTGCATCAGTTTGTGCACGAAGTATTATTTAATGCGTAGATGTCTCGCATTGATTTGAAAACAAGTTCTTAGGCTTCAGGACTAGTTTTGTGTCGCTCTGCCTCCTTCCATTTTTAAACAACCCATCTCCCACCATTGCACTTGAAGGCAGAAGAGCTGGTTGGGTGCCTGTATTTCTGTGACTTCCAGCAGGTTTCTTACCCTCCTTTGAGACCTTCTAAATCTGCAAAGGGATACGTTTGCATCCCTAAGTGTCTTCATAGCTCTAGCATTACAATAGCATAGACCACTGCTGTTCAAGAGAACTAAATCACAAGCCACATTTTTAAGTTTTCTAGAAGGCACCTAAAGTCAGAAGCAGGTGAAATTAATTTTATAATATATTTTTAACCTAATATATCCAAAATATTATCATTTCATGCAATCGTAGAAAAATCACTAATGAGATATTTTATGTTCTATTTGTGCTGTCGTCAAAATCCAGCGTGTACTTTTCCTGAGAGCACCCCTGGTTCCTATCAGACACGTTCGAGTGCTCAGTCGCCACCTGTGGCCAGTGGATGCTGCAGTGGGCAGCGCAGGTGTTGTCTCCTGGTAATGGGTTGGCATAACCCTAAGGCTGTCACGTGGTTGTCACACCTTTGATCTCCAGGCCCTAAGAAAGCTCCCCTAACTCAGGAGTGGTCTCAGGCCCTCATGCTTGTAAACCAGCTGCATTTGGGTTTTGTGATACATTTGTATTCCTTCCCGTCCTCAGACACATCTCTACCTGGCCAGCTCCCCATCGCTGTCGCTTTGCTTGAATATTAAAGGGCATGTGAGCCAAGAGCCTAGAGACACGCGTACCCTCCCCTCCTAGGGCTCCTTAAGGTGTAATGTGGTCCCTACCTATATGGCCCTTGACCTTGATAATTGGGCTGGAACAAGGTCCACCTTTAACTAGGTTAACCGCTTTCCAAAGCCTGGAGTTAAACTATGTAGCCAGCTACTTCATGCTTATTTCTTGATCACTTGGTTTCCCGAGATGAAGATAAACCCTAAACAGAAGGCGCCGACAGAAGGCGCCTCCGTGCCCGCACTTACTACAGCCACAGCAGGGAAGGAAGTGCCATTTCCCTTTCATGGGCACTGACAAGCACAGCATTCCAAACCCCTTTTCTCCCATAGCGTCAACCTCACTATATCCCTCCCCCAGCCATTTCTCTCACCTTCTGTCTTGATTTCTTTAGGGCTGATCTTAAACAGTTCTCTATTTCTATTTATTTATTTTATTTAAATTTTTATGTTTATTTATCTGCTCTTTGAGAGAGAGAGAGAGACAGAGAGAGAGAGAGAGCGGGCACACAAGTTGGGGAAGGGCCCAGAGAAGAAGAGACAGAATCCCAAGCAGGCTCCACACCATCAGAGCAGAAGAGCAGAGCCCAATACGGGGCTCGAACCCATGAACTGTGAGATCACGACCTAAGCTGAGATCAAAAGTCGGACACTCAACCGACTGTGCCACCCAGGTGCCCCTTAAACAGTTGGTTTTAATATATGATGACTTGTAAACTAATAAGTACACATAGAAATTAAAATATCAAATGAATCATTATGTGCATATTAGAAAGGGACCCCCAGTCATTAAATGCTGTCTTGATGATCTTTCAGTTCAGAACCGTTGTGCTTGTTTTCTTTTGATTTCTCAACACGCACATCCTTCACCTTTTGCCAGCATATGAGGTTTGCCAGCTATGAGGAACCGCAATGTGTATCTGGTCTGTTCGAAAAAAACGTCAATTCGCTGTTCTTCCCACCCCTCAGCCGCCTCTGATGTTAGTACCTTGCAGAATGAAAATATTGCTCAGCATGCACTGGGGAAACATTCAGTGAAGCTAGAGCACGGCATGGACAGGGGGTGGCAGCATTGGCCAACTATGGGGATGCTACTGCAGCGCTGCTGGGGACAAAGCCCAGGGCCTGGTGTTTCAGACCCCTCAGCCTTGCTCTTCCTGACGCAGAGGCAGGAAAGAACTTTGCAAATGGGGAAATGATTTGACCCAATCTGGATAGTTTTTTAGCTGCGGTAGGAAATATGCCAAGAGCTGTGTTTTGCAATTAATTAAATTTAACTGAAGGAGTGCTGGATGAGCTGGTGGAGTTGATTTGGGGGAAAGGTGAAAGCCTAGCAAACCCGCTTCCTGCTATGAACCTGAAGCCTGGACTTCTAGAAGGAACAGGTTGCTGGTAAGGCAGAGGCCCCAAGAACAGCTTTGGGCCCGAAGATCTTTTGTATGGCTCTGCTTTTATAAGGACAGACACAGATGATTTCTCAGGGTCTTTTCTGTCCCCTCTATTGTAAGTGTATTTGTTTATGTCCTCTCTCTCTCTCTCTCTCTCTCCCCCTCCCGTCCTCTTCTGTGGCCCCTCTCTGCTTCTGTACAGCTTGGACTTTCTGTTTTTGAGACTCTATGAAAGATGTTGTGATTGATGGTAGTCAAAGGTGGAATTGATTTGTGAACTTGAGGTTCAATATTAAGTGGAGAAAAAGGAAGAGGGCATTTTGCTTCTAGGAAACTGGACCTTTACAGAGGAAGTGAAGAGGAAGAAAAATAAAACCTAATAGCAGCTAATGTTAATTAAGCCTCTCCTGTTTTCCAGGCACGTGCCAGGTACATGTTACATGTTACTGAACTGATAAAATACCCCTAAGAGGCTTGAGAGAGAGATGAGAGAACTTGGAGCAATTGAGTCACTTGTGTAAACTCACCCAGCCCGTGTCTGATGGAGCGGGCCTCCCTGAGCTCTGTCTTCCCTACACCCTACGTTCTGTTGCCTTTGGGGGAAGCTGGTGTTGGGTAATGCAGCTCTTGGATGAGAAACACTACTGAGGACTCTGCAAAGGAAAGATACAGACCCTCCTCTGCTTAAGAACTATTAGCCTCACACCAGCGGCACTTGGGAGAACTTCATGACACATCTTGGTTATGAAAGGCAGGAGACATTTGATGACCCCAGGGATAGGTAGGAATGGATTGCTACACCTACCTGGTTGTGTTCAGAAGAACATTAAATATTTGGCTATGGAAAAAGAAAGTAGAATATATGTATGCCATTCTTGGAAGGGAGATAAGCAGCTGTCCAACTCTTTTTTAAAATAATGTTTATTTAATTTTGGGAGAGACCAAGAGCACGCAAGCCAGGGAAGAGCATAGAGAGAGTGGGGGCAGGGGATCCGAAGCAGGTTCTGTGCTGACAGCGGGAAGCCTGATGCGGGGCTCGAACTCGCAAACTGTAAGATCATGACATGAGCCAAAGTCAGATGCTTAACCAGCTGAGCCACCCAAGTCCCCTGACATTTACTCAGTTCTTAAATCGTTTACTAAGAAAGAGGAAGATCCTTTAATTCAAATCAATTACACATTTTCCTTTTCTACTTAGGCCAAGTGTGAGAGAAAAGGAGATGGTGAGAAATCCAGGGGTCCTGAGGGCTCATGCCATTCTGAGGAACCATATCACAGTATTGCATGGATTTTGGCAACTTGAGAAAACTGGAACAGCTTAAGAGTATTTGAATGAAGGCTCTTATACTGATTAAAGAATTATTAGATGATACCCCATCAGGGGCACCTGGGTGGCTCAGTCAGTTCAGTGTTCCACTCTTTGTTTTGTCTCATGTCATAACCTCATGGTTCATGAGATCAAGTCCTATGTCAGGCTATGGGCTGGCAGTGCGGGGCTTGCTTGGGATTCTCTCTCTCTCTCTCTCTCTCTCTCTCTCTTTCTCTGTCTCTCTCTCAAAATAAATAAACATTAAAAAATTCTTTAAGAAGATACTCCATCAATTCATGGAAATTGCAGGACACTTATTTCACTTATTTGAAAAATATTTGTATTTCACGCAGTGTGTACTGATCTCTCATCTTCCCGTCCATCTTGGTGTTAGCATTCTTCCTGCGATTTAGAATTTTCCTTTGCAGGCTCCTCTTTAGAGGAAGTGATTTAGTTGTGTTTGGTTTTTCCCTTTTCTTTCTCTTCATCCTGTCACTAATTTTTCCTAGTCCTTTGCATGGTTTCCAAGACTCTGAGACGTGAGTGGGTCTTCTGTAGGTGACTAAGGCACCCATCTTGGGGAGGTGTTGGGTGTTTGGGGCACATCAGCGAGCCACTGGGAAGGGGAGCCCACTGCTGGAGCCTTTCTCCCTCCAGCCTCAATGGTCTCCACTGTCTTTGGGCTATGGCCTCAGGCAGGGGTTCTCACACTTTTTTACAGCCTCTCTCCTGCTGGCCAAGAGGGAGCCTCATTCATAGATACAGTTCTGCCCCCGGTTATCAGACAGAAGCCAAAGTCCTGGCTTCATCTGCTCACCATTTTGTGTTTGTTTTGCTTCTGGTCCCTGAGGATTTATTTTTCCTGCTGTTGTGTCTAGAGTGGATTGGGTATTGGAAATATGAACATTTGGCATTATCTTTACCAAGAAAAGAGAGACCTATTTCAACAAGGCGTAAGAAAAGAATTTTCTATTTAAATCTACCTGAAAGAAAGTAGACGGATTTGTGAGTACAATTCATTTGTGAGTACAGAGTGATCAGAGTGGTCATCTCTTGGAAAAGCTGTAGAGAGACTGCCTTCTTTACGTGGGGTATCAAGTTCGAGCCTCCAGAGTTCCACTGCATTTCTGAGAGTCTCTAGTTCTCCTCAGGGCTCTTTGCATCTGCAATCAGTGACGCCTGATCATTGGGATTTCTGCGTTTTCATGTCTTGTTGTAGTGTATGAGAGGGATCTACTTCTCCTGTGTGTAGTTTGTGCACAGGTAACAGGGCAAGAACAGTATCTAGCATAGTCATCAGCTCTATTTTAGCATCTGACGCTTTTCCCCCGTCAACAGCAAGCTTTGTTCGTATTGTGTGTAAGAAAACTAAGAAAGTGTTAGGTCAGAATCTAAGAAGTGGTCTGGGAGGGAATTGCCCAGGTTGAGGGAGTGGAGGGATTTTTAGACGCTTCTTCAGATCTCGATTTCTAGTTCGTCATCTTGGGTGTACATGGTGGTATGCCTTTCTAGAAGGTAAACACAATTTCAGGCTTCTTGATAGACGGGCAAGTTTTATATCCTAGAAGAAGTACTGTGGTAGAGAAAGGATTTTAGATGGAGTCAAGGCACCTGATAAGATCCTGATGCTGACACTCCTAATTATCGAGTCTTGAGCAAATTACAGGGCCTCTTTGCACCTCAGTTAATAAATCTGCAAGTTAACTGAATTGGACTGAGCAATTTCTGAGGTTTCTCCAGCATGCCAAAGATTCCAAAAGTACACGCCTCTGTCTTCGGCATGATCAGGCCCCATCCAGAACTGGGTTTGGGTCTTTATTTAAAGGTTCTCTGCACCACCGTGCTAAGAGGTTAGCCTTGGCGTTTAGCATGCCTAATTTTAAATGCCATCCACACTACATAAATGGTATGAAATTAAGGACGTCATTGAGTCTTCCAAGTTTCAGCCTCCTTATCTATTAAGTGGAGATGAGAATTATACCTACCTTACAGAGTCGTTTTGAAGTTTAATAATAAAAAGTTCGCTTAGGAATCAGCACATGGAAAGCGTGATTGGCTCTCTCCTTGTTCCTTGTCAGCTCCTTGAGAGCAGGCATCCAACTTGCTTATCTTATCCCAGCTCGTTCATCTTATTTCAGTTGCTTAGTTCCGTGTTTTATATGTAGTGTGCAACACTTGTACTATTAAAGTTCAATTTAAAAAAATTAAAATAGGATTCATACAAATGTAGAATGAACCCATGTCAAGTTGATTTAGCTCTTTAATGAAGGAACCAGCAAGATGATAAAGTTGACTTACTGGAGAAGTAGAGGGAAAGGATTATGTAGTTTATCTCAAAATAATTTTTCTAAATATGAGATAAAATTGCTTTATTGCCTTATGGGGGAATAAAACCATAACCTGTATCATCTTCTATTTTCAACATTTGTATATTTACAGGACAGAAGTCTTCCAGTTAGCCTATAGTTACAAAGTTCTTAGGCCTGTAAAATGCTACTTGAATAGGACATTGTGAGGATATGCAAGTTTCTTTTTGCCATTTCCAAGTTTTGGGTAATTATTCTAAATCGTTACAAGACCAAACCTAAAGTATTATTTATCTTTGAAAAAGATTAAATGGGAATATGATTCTAGTATGTAAGTATCTATTTTCTGCCCGAACTTACAATAAGTACTAGGACCATCCATAATTATGTTTTCATAATGTTTCATTATGGAGAATATGGGAATATTTAGGAAAATGCTACTAATTTCTAAGATGGTGATATGGAGGTTAACCATTTAATGAGTGCTTACATGGACCATATTAAATGTTTATATACATTTTAGTTTAATCTGTAAACAATCTTGTGAGGTAGGCATTATCTCCATTTTGAAAATCAGGTAAATGAATCTCAGTGGAGCTAAATAATTTAATCAAGATTATGTAGTCAATATGTGAGCCAAAATTGAAATTCAGGCTGATTGTGAGTCTTGTATTATCTCCAATGCCTATGTTATTAACCTCCCCCAATTTTAAAGTGTTCTAAATTTGAAGGTAGATCTCAAGTTAAACCTACCGATGAGTGGTTTCAATTTTGCTTATATTACAGCATAAACAAAATAGTCCTTCTCCCTTTAGGGACGCAACATTTTGAAACTGCTTGGGATACGTGGTCTGCTTCCTGGCCACCAGATTAAATCATATACAGGTTTTAAAGAAAAATCAAACTATTTCATTTGTTTCTTAAAGCTTCCCTCTCTGTTTGTCTTTGTAACTTACCTATCTTTCTCATATCTCTTCTGGCCCCCAAAATGTCTGTAGGTGGGCTGGATCCTTTCTATTCTGGACGAACTGCAGCTGAGCCCTCAGCCACCTGTCGGGGTTCTTCCTCTGGGGACTGGGAATGACCTGGCTCGAACTCTCAACTGGGGAGGGGTAAGAACCGCTCTTAGGGGCCACCCATGCCATCAAGCAGAAGGGTCCCTGAATCCACACATGTTGTAATGGAAGGGAATATGCTACTGTTGTCCAAAGAATAAGTTAGGATGGAGAATTAGGGTGCCCCTGCATCACGGTTTTATCTGGGAACTTGATCCATTTAAACTTAGAATCATCTAGAGAAGAAAGTATGGTATAAAAAAAATGGGGGTTAGTACACAGGCCTGGAGCTTCGTGAGGTGCCCAGTGAAAGGTTGGGTTGGGCTCACATCTTTATGGAAAACAAACACATAGACGTGAATTGATCCTGACCCTCAGTCTTGGCCAGAATAGGAAATCTGGTTTAGATTACAGTTGTTACTTTAGGAGAGTGACGCGTTGCTTTGTTTTCTGCCTGGTGTCATCATGGCTTGTTACACAGGTGTCCTTTCCGTCACAGAGCCAACTTCAGACGAGCTTGATGGAAGAAGTTTACCTGTCACTAACCAGCTATTTTATTTACATTTTTTACAGTGTTGAGATAGTAAGAAGGCACAGTATGCTAACATATGCAGCTCCACTAGCTTTTTATCTGCTTATATGAGAGATTGGACTGGGCTCTGTGAAAATTACCTTCAGATACTAGCAGATATTAATTTGACCTTTGGGTGAATTAACCTCGCTTAGGTGATAATTGTCTTCAGGTATTAGCAGATATTATTTTGGCATTGGGTGAATTGACCTCCTACAGGCCTTTTTTTTTAAGTGAGCATAGTATAAATGATAAATTAGTTGCTTCATATAAATATATTTATCACTGTTAACTTCTGTCATCCAAATCAGTGGCTTGACTATTCTTAATAATCATGCTGCCAATAATACATGCTCATGACTTAAGTGGTTGCCTAACAGGGCTGTGCCTCAGACAGACTTGCCTTTGGTCGTGGAAAGAACGCTGTCCCACTGCAAGGTTAGGGAGGTGAAGTGGAATGTTAATTGAAGTATGCCGTCTTGATTCCTTTCCTCCTTTTCCACACATACTTGTCCTACATGTCTCTCAGATTCTTCTAGTAGGAGACCTGGGGAGTCCTGTTTTCCCTCTGATGGAAGCAACCATCCAGCGTGGCCCTCAAACGCCTATGGGTGACTACTGGTTCTGGGTGCTGGCAAAGATTACTCAACTCAAACCAGTCAGAACAGTATCTCTGTTCACACTACCTGTGACTGTTATCTTAGATTCTAAGTACTTCAAGGAAAAAGGTTTGCTTTCCCCGCCTTGCTAACTGCAAAATAAACAGTGAGCTCTAGCAGGGCTCTCGCTTGCATGAAATACCTTTGGCAGTACTGGTCCTTGCTCCAGGCCGCAATGGGTATATTGTTTGATTCCGTAGGGCTACACTGATGAGCCTGTTTCCAAGATCCTTTGCCAAGTGGAGGATGGGACAATTGTACAGCTGGATCGCTGGAACCTCCACGTGGAGAGAAACCCAGACTTGCCTCCAGAAGAACTTGAAGAGGGTGTGTGTAAGGTGAGGGAGCTCTTTCTTCAGCAGAAAGAAACCCTGGGGCAGGTGCCTGAGTGACAGGAAATACACTCCTGGCTGGAGAACCATATGCTGAGTCCCTCCTATGAGATCACAGGATAATGTTTGGGTTTATGGTCACTGGGGCTGGGGGTATAACACTACTCCATGGTTCGGCCTCATTGACTTCTATAGACTGAGATCCGGAGTGAAGGGAGCTGTTCTCTGTCCTCATCTTCCACACCAGAAAGGCATGTATTCGTTTTCCAGTCTCTCAAGCCCTGCAAACTCAGAATCGATGAGAAGGTGAAAATATACAGATATTCTGAAGCACTAGGCATATGGTTTTTTGATGGAAAGATAACCTCCTGAGATTTCTAGTCTGATACTAAACACCTCTTACATTTAGGAAGTATTAACTAAGCCAGTTTCATCACTTGGTTGGGACTTGAAGAGGCCTAAATAAATGTTTTGACTTCGTATTTTTCCTTCAGTGCTGAAGCTTTCATTTCCACCCAAGACAAACGAAGAGACAGAGTTGTTCATATGTTAGTGCAGAGTTTCGGTGGGAATTGGGTCCTAAGTTCCAGCCTCAATTTCATATATTTGACAGGTTGCCAAGCAGCCACTTCTTGCATATTACTTTCCACTTTTCTCCTGTGATAGTGTTTACAAAGTTGTTCATGCATAAGAACCTTTGTATGTGTCTGTGAGAAATGCAGATTATGGGGCCTGGTCTCCATTGACTCTGATCGAGTAAATGCAGGTCGAAGGCCCAGGACCTGTACTTTAAATGGCATCCCTGTTTTATTGGATTATGTCACTGATTGAGGTCAAGATTGTCTTGGGCGTTTCTTTTCTTTTTTCTTTTCTTTTCTTCTTTTTTCTTCCTTCCTTCCTTCCTTCTTTCTTAACATTATTGTCATGGGCATTTCTGCTTCGAAATAAATTGAACCACATATCCTTTTGAACCCAACCCAAACCCATTTATTTATCAACACCATGATCCCGACCAATTGTGATAAACATTCAAGGTTCCTATTTGGCTAAAATCAGTTAAAACATGTTTTACCTTGTCTTCATGTTTTTTCCCCCTAACCCATGATCCAGAAATTATATGGTTTCTAGTAGATGCCCTGACTGCTTTGTTGGTTTGTATTCATAATGTCACAGTGTTGCTTAAATTGGTATCATATTGGGATATGATACTTTCTAATGTATTCGACCGACAGAAATTGGGTAAAAAATAGCCAAAGTGAAAAGAATTATATGGAAATTTTAAGGTCCTTTCCCCACGAATCTTAGAATGCTTAGACCCTCAAGAGGAATCTCTATTTGAATCTCTTCCTGACAGCTTAAGAAATGGAAAGACTCCTTGGTGCAGCCAGGAAACATTAATCCAGACAATTAAAGGGCTTTGAAAAATTGGATTTTTGAGATGTATAGGAAATTGAGGCAGTTTTTCCAGGAAAATTGAATAAGAATTTAATAAAAGACTAAATTGGGATATGATTTAGGGGATAGTGACCAGATGTTCTCCTGAGTTATCAGTGAATGCTAAGACATTGGCTAGAATCATAGCCAAGAAAACATAAATGGTAGAGATGAACGTATCTGTGCTTTTGGCAAGATCACCAACCCTTGCTGTCATTACAAAGACTTGGTATTTTGTTTAAGTGCAGGAACTGGACATTCTCAAATATGAAGCCAGCAGAGTGAGATATGATTTTGGCGCTGTTCTGTGTTTATCTTCTCCCCTGTTCTCCAGTCAGTTGTAGCCATTTCTAAGGGGGCTGATTTGACCTCTGAATCCTTATAAGCCCTGACTCAGGACCTCCCATTGGGGATATGGGTGTTTGTTCTTTTTTTCTATCAGAGGCCAAAGCAATCTTTTTTTTTTCTGTATTAATATCTCTTTCTGTTCCTCTCCCTTTCATTTCATGTATTTCTTAATGGGACAAGGTTTACATTCTAGTCAAACAAAATCTTGCTGATTAAGGGATGTGTAAAACAGTGTAGTAAACTTACTTGTGGGATCTTGAGGGTTAAACACTTCTACCAGAAGAGAAGTAAGTATATTTCTATCTGGAGGCTAAACCTGATAATTATCTGGAAACATTATCCAAGCTGAGATAAAATTGCCTCTCTATTTAGTTTAACATTTACCTTACACTCTGAGCTGCCGAAGGAAAAGTGGAAGAACCACAATTTCCTTCCTAGCATTTTCCACATGCCTTTCTAATTGTTCTAACATTCAACCCTTAAAAGGAGATGAATTTTGCAGTTCTGATGAAGGGTTTTAGGTCGTATAGTCCTCTCCTTTACAAAGCTGGCAGTGCTAACAGCCAGGGACCCAGAGGACTCTAGGAAGGCCAGTGTGCATCCCTGCATCTGTGTCTGCCTATTTCGTGATCATATTAAAGATCCAAGGTCTGATAGACCAAGTAGAAATCTGAATGATACTGACAAATATGTATACACATGTATATTTCTTACCCTATAGATCAAGGAGAGCTGAATGTTTCCCACTGCATAATATTTTATGACTTATGTCAAAAATAGATTTAAAAACTCAAAGGGCAAACATATTAAATATTCATTTTAAGTTGCAGTGTTAATATGCTGGGCATACATTCTCAAAAAGTATATCCACTGACTGAGTAGCTTGCACATGATCCTTCCAATTGAGTTGACTCCCTAAGTCTGCTTAGTGAATCATTCTTTGTAACTATTGCGCATGTGTTTCCCTCAGCTGAACTGGGTTCTCCTACTAATATCTGCAAGATTAGTTCTCATTTAATCATTTGTATTTGTGTCACTAGTTTCCTGTACTATTTAACATCCTTGGGAGTGTTATGTGGTTTGAGCTTTCACTAATGAGTTCAAAATCCCCTGTTCCTTCTACACCAACACCTTCTACCTGGGCTTGTGAGCGCTCTCTCTCCCCAGGTGTCTGGCATTAGGCCTGACATGACTCTGTGCCTGGTTACGCACCACTCACCTCTACTGTGTTCATCCTTGCAGCTTCCTCTGAATGTTTTCAATAATTACTTCAGCCTTGGATTTGACGCCCACGTCACACTGGAGTTCCATGAATCCAGAGGTGAGGACAACGTCCCATTTCCATCTCCCGGGGAGGAAGTTTCCAGCAGGTGTTTTGCATGTTCCCTTCTGTTTGCTATCACTCTAGTGTTGGCATGGGCTTCAGAGTTGCTTCATTTTAACGATCATGGTGACCTTGGGAGCTAGGCAGGATAGAAACTTCAAACAGGACCCCGAGTCCAGTTGTTTAGTGGCTCACAGATAGTAAAGGACAGCACTAGGAGTATGTTCCAGGTCTCAGGCTGCTAATTTTGAAGTTTGACTAGAAACTTTGAAGTTAGTGAGCTACTAGGAAATGATAAAGATTCCTTCACTAGAGTCCTTAGGATATTCCCAGCTTCTGGAAGCACCAGTTGTTAATGTCCAACACTTCATATAAACCAGGACCACTGAAATCTGGCAGCGAAAACATTCAAGTCCTCCCTGTGTGCATAGGAGAGACGAAGGGCATCCTAGAACAGGGGAAACGGATAGGCGGTTTGGGTTGCAAGGAAGGGTATGGTGGTGATTGGATTGGTTGCGGAGGTGTTGGGAAAACCCATTGGGCAAGAAAGAGGGGTGAATGACCCAGTAGTAGATTCAAGGGTTAAAAAAGAGATGGGGTCACAATTAGGGAACAAACCCAATTTTGAAAGAGACAAGATGAAATAATGGCATACAGTTAAATACTTCCTAAAAAAAGTTCTTATGCCATTCAGAGCTGAGAAAGGGCAGGATTTGAGCTTATGTTTTGAACCTCCAATCTTCTGTGCTCGTGCTCACTCACATAGGGTCTCTTCATCTCTCTCTTCAAATCTCTTCTTACTAATGTAACTATGTACATCTTATCCTTGGATGGATCTACATCTGTACCTAGTCTCTTGTGAATATGTTAAATTATAACGAAAATAATGCCTGGCTCCAGGTTCCTAAGTACATTGTGAGAGAAAAGGCATAAGTGAGAGGATTATCTTACTTCTTTTTCTTCAGATTCTTCAAGAGCAGAAGTGGTTTTAACTCCCAGAATTTGAAATACAGAGACCTTAAGGCTAGAATTCAAATGTTCAGATTCTAGTATTAACCCAGAGAAAATTCTGATAACACTCTTAGCACTAAAGGTCAAGAGTGAAGTTGTAGGATTAAGGGTGTTAGAATACCAAATATAAGTCAAGTCCAAACTTGTCATTCTCAAGTTGAATTCTGCAGTTTTGGTAGGCTTTGCCTTCCTGCTTTCATGAGGCTTTGAGGGTCAAATACTGTGTCAAATAAAAGCAATACCGATCAAAGAGAGAGCCATAGTTTTCTTTTCTCTCTGCAAGGTTGATTACAGAACCACAAATATCAAATACCCAGATCAGGAACACCACCACCCTCCTACCGCCCTGCGTAGACAATTCTTGGAGATAGATATGCAGAGAGTCCTATGTTAGGACCCACATTTACAGTCTGTTGGTCTCCCTAAATTTAAGGAGACTTAATTTGGGGAAGTAAATGGAGATTACTTTCCTCATTTCTTAACCCGTTTTTCTCCTCATATTCTTCAGGACACTCTGGATCTGGGCTTCCTAATAAAATCCTTAACTTTCTTAATAATACTTGTAATATAATTATCACCAATGCATGAATCTTCCAAAATAGACATCCTGGCATGAAAAGAGACCTAAATGAGTAAGTGGCAGACAATGAGCTCATTCAAGGGAGCCTAATATTTTGTCTAATTACTCTGACAATCTCTTAATGATACATATACTTGTATTACGATGAAACTTCTGTGTCTCAGAGTGAAAAAAAGCAAAAAGGAACATCAAAGTGGAAAGACCAGGCTTAGGAGAGGATTCTTAAAGGAAAGTGATTTGTTTTTGAACCTGTGGGACTGTTTCACTTGAGAGAGGAATATGCCAGCTGTGGTGTATGTATATATGCCTTAGTTTAATATGCATGGGATTATAAAACAGTTGGTTAAAAGATGCCAAGCATTGGCCTTCAAAGAGTTTATTGTTGAGGCTTAGCATAGTGCTTTCATGCGGTGTGAAATGGAACCTCAGTCATTTGCCCTGCACGGAAGCTCAAGCCCTTGAACACCAACCACTGAAGAGCTGGTAGGGAGAACTGACATTGATGCATGAAGATGAAATGGAGGTAAATATTCACGAAGTGTTGGAACCAGATTTGCTGGTTGATATGCCTGGACCCGAAGTGGACTTCTTAGTATCTCCTAATATGTTCATTTTGAATTAATTCGAAGTCATTAATTCAGGATGAGAAGTATAATCACCCAAGCTTATTATTAGTATTGATTTTTAATGTTTTCTCTTTGTTTGGGTTTTTCCCATATTTTTTACCTGACTAGTCAAGAGATCTCAAGTTCACTTGCAGAAGGAAAAGATAGTCTGGCCACATTTTCAATAGGGGCAGCCTTACATATTTCATTGATTATTCTCTTGGCTGCTCTCAAGCCAAGAACACTAATAGTTGAGATTTCCAACTGTTCTCAAATGCAGACACTCACAGTTTGAAAGGTGGTGAAAAACTTGTATCATTTGCCATGAAATACTTGGAGAGTGACTCAAAGCCTCATGAGAGCCATTATAAAAAATGAGCTGGGATAGAATAACCTATTAGGTATTAGTAAAAATACGCACACACACACACACACACACACACACACACACACATGCACACACAGGTGGACAGTAAGAGGATTATTTTACTTCTTTTTCTCCAGGTGTGTGTGTGTGCGTGTATGTTTGGGAATTATACTAATCTGTCATCAATATGAAATGGGTCATAAGTGCAGATCTCACTAAGGCAGAGTCTTTACAAGTGTAATTGCCAAAACAATTTTTGACATAAATGTGAAATAGCCCATCTAATAGAGGGGGTTATTAAAGACATTTGAGATAGTTTCTTGGTGGCTTTTAGAATTACTGGTAGTAAAGCAGGGAATAAAGATAGTCTTAACATTTTGACTGACTTTGTACATAAAGAATGAAAACATTTGTGTAATTTGGGTTTCTGTGTTTGATCAGAAGGTAGGTTTAGTTCATTCGATTGGAAGACAGAGATGCCTTCTCACTAAAGTGGCTGCACCGTGCATGGCTGAGCTGTTGCTTGCATATCAGCAAGTGCAGTCATTTGGAACAGGGTCTGGAGACGTAATAGACTTGGTCATTTAATTGTCAGTTGGAGTCTTGCCCAGAACTTAAATAATTGCTGCATTATGACAGTGCTTGAGGAAGTGCATTGAAAATATTCCCATCTATTAATGCATAGCCGTGTTAACAGTGATTATGGTTATCACGTGGCAAAGTTAGGTCTCACGTTGCCAGCTAAATGATTAGATTGTCATTTTTTTTGGACATGAAGGATATTAAGTACCTCAAACTTTTAACCTGAGATTGAATGCTTAAATTTTACTACCTCACTGAAATTACCTATTCAGCAGAGTTGAACCTAACGCTACAATGTCCGGGAAATGCAGTTATGACTCTAGAGTCAGTATTTAAATTTGACTTAAGATTTACTATTTTCAGTGAATATACAGAGACATGCAGATCACCATGTTTCCAAGGATTATGAATGTTTCATAAATAAACAGATTTCCTTACGAAGATATCTCAGTGGCTTGCTAAATTTCATCATCACTGCAAAGGACTTATGACCAGTGTCATGCATAGGTGCTGAGACTCGCGCACAAATTGCCCTGGAAAAATTCTCACCGTCCAAGGTTCTCTGTAATCTTCTTTTCCATCTTGAACGTCTATATGGCGCCTGCTCTTCATTCAAGATTCAAGTGTACCTGCCTTTGGAACGCTTTTTTCTGCATTCCCTTCATGTGGGACTCTCACTTCATCTGACATAGGCATCTTCGATGGCATATAAAATGGGATGTTTTACTTTGATTTGCAAACCTGTCTGCTCCACTCTAAACTCACGAGGGCACAAGACCATATCTTCTTATATTCCCTGTGCCAAGTCTGTGGCTATCTCAATAAGTGTTTGTTACAGTAATGGGAAGTGTAATTGGGAGATAGGCCCCATATACAGATAAAAGGTAACAGTAGAAAGGAGTATATAGTAAGGACAAGATTAGTTGTGTAGGCCGCAAATAATACAGCAGTTTGCCAGAAAAAAAGGTAGTGGGGTAAAATTTCCAGAAAGAGTATGAGGGACCTGAGAGATAAAGGAGGTGTGTGAGGTGTGTAGAAAAGAAGTAAAGTTGGTGAGGGCATTTCAGACAGCATAGGGACAAATGAGCTTGTGATAAGGATGGGTTAGATGACCAGTTAATACCTAATGAAAGATTTTTGTGAGGATGTTAAAAAAATGGATAATGTTGATAAGATATTTGTCCTTAATGGGAGATGACGTTGGAAGAAAAGATCTTTTTGGATGCATACAATTTCAATTGAAGGTGACATTGTTACTGTGGGCCTAGATTTTGGCATCACTTATGTACACCTAGCTGAAGTTTTAAGATTAGGTACATATCGGGGTACCTGAGTGGCTCAGTCGGTTAAGCATCCGGCTTCAGCTCAGGTCATGATCTCACAGTTTATGGGTTTGAGCCCTGTGTTGGGTTCTGTGCTGACATCTCAGAGCCTGGAGCCTGCTTCAGATTCTATGTCTCCCTCTCTCTCTGTCCCTCCCTTGCTTGTGCTCTGTCTCTCTCTCTCTCTCTCAAAAATAAATAAACATTAAAAAATTAAAAAAAGATTAGGTACATATCTAGTACAGAGAATATGGAAACTGTGAGTTCTTTGCAGTTCAAATTGCTTATTGATGTTATAAACGTAGTGTTGAACTCATATTTATGAATATTTCCCTTAATATGGCGGATCAATTACAGACAAAAGTAGGATTTAGAGTCCTATTCTGATGGCACAGATGTTACTGTATTGTACATAAAGATAGGATTAATATATTAAATCAATGGAATGGATTATATTCAGAGCCTTATTATCATTATAACTGGCTTATATCTAAAGCCAAATCATTTAGGTGATTTAGATGATGAGATTTGAGAAGTTTGAACTAATAAGATTTTGGTGAGATTTTTGGATTTTGAGTTGATGCCCTAATGGGGATGAGACCTTTGGGCACCTTGGAGGGAATGAACCTTTTCATATGGGAAGGATGTGAATAATGGGGGCCAGATGTTAGGCGACAGTAGGTAGAATTTTGGCTTCTGGGACCTTTGCCATTTGCTGTCATGCTTGTTGGTTAGGTTATTTTACATGGCAAAAGACTTTTTTTTTAAATGTTACTGAGGTTAATATAATTAGCTGACCTTAAGATGGGAAGATAATTTTGGATTATCAGAGTGGGCCCAACAAAATGCCGTAAGCTCTTAAAAGGGTCAGTGGAAAGTTGAACAGGAAGTTAGAGAGATGTGGCAGACCAGGAGTTGGATAGATCTGGAGTGTGAGAAGGTCTTGATGTGCCACTGCAGGCTTTGATGGTGGAAGGGATCCCAAGCCAAGGTCTGCTGAAGGACTCTAAAAGTTGAGAATGAACCCTAGCCAACAACCAGCAAGGAAAAAGAACTTCATTCCTTCAACCATAAGGAAATAGGTTTTGCCAGTTTTAGAGCCTCCAGAGAAGAGCCCTGCAGACTGACACCTTGACTTTGGCCTTGTAAGACCTAAAGTAGAGGACTCAGGAGAACCCAGTCCAGATTTTGGCCTAGAGAATAAGAAAATAAATGGATATTTTAAGCTGCCAAGTTTTCAGGAATAGAAAACTAATACAATTAATGTTGGTGTCCAGTCATATTATAAATAGGTTAATGGCCTCGACATATACAGTAAGTATTTAGATCTCACTCAATTACACCCTGTTCTTGTGGAAGAGGAAGATGGGCAATCAAGGAGCTGCAGCAATAAGCCATGGATGCTTCCACTCCTGGAGTCTTGGTATACTTTGAGTGTTATTGGCATTTCTTAAGAACACCCTTTCATGGTTGACCTCATACCAGTTGGCACATACAACTCCCTTAAGGAACAGGAATGCTTAAACTTTCTTACTGGTCCTTTCTCAATTCTTATGTCTCCTTTTCTTGATACAGTTGGGCTCCATGTTCCTTGGTCCTTCTCAAAGATCTGTCAATTCTTATGCATACACATAGAGATATTCAGCTACTCAACCGCCTCAGAGCCAATAAGAAATGATTAAGTACTATTACTTGCAAGCTACCCCTTGCTTTCCTATGGACTGGCTTTTGCAAAGAGTGCAAAGCTCTAATACTAGCTGACATCTCTCTCAGCTCCAGGCAGCCTTTGTTTCTGAGGCTGTTTGGAATAGGACAGATCTTAAAATGGAAAAAGGGTTTAATCATTAAGGCAGGTTCAATCAGGGAGTCTGTAGTATGATACCATTATAGGATTAGGAGAGATAACAGAATTTACCTCCATCTTTTCTGTTCTCTGGGCTAAAGCACATGCAGGACTCACCTACCTGTTATCTTTCTGACGCCTCTGTAAATGCTAGTGTCTTGATCTGGTTTCATTTTACATATTAATCGAGTTTAATCTAGTTAAAACATCTGAAGTGACTGTTTTCATCAGCTGTGTCAACAGAATCACCAAACACTCAGTTTATTTCATAATTTTCTTCTAGTCTTTTTGGGTCTTACAGAAAATTTTCTCTCTCTTGAGACACAACTATGTCTTTAAAAGAAAAAAAACCTTAGGCTTATAGGAAAGGCTCTTAAGAATGTGAATCTTTCCAAACCATAAAGTAATGTTTTCAAAAAGTAAATGTTAATAGTAGATATATAATTCAGCTAATAGCTGTGAATGTTGGTGCCCTCAAAAAATTCTGTTCCAGAAATGTGCGTGTCATTTTCAATTTTTTATTATAACTTGCTTGGTAACCAGATCTGACTTTCTTTCTTTTGTTCTTTTTAAAATTAGGGACTACGTACCCCTGATAAATTGCATAGCAATAGAAATTCTAATTTTGCCTCTGGTTCCATAAAAGCAAGAAAGAGTTAATGCAACTGAAAATGGTACCCAGCCAAATCTGGGTTAAGAAAGTTTAAAAACAACAACAAAAAGAAAACACAAAAAAAACCAGTGTTACTCAGTAGCCATATTTATCCTAAAGGCACTGACTGTAAAAAATGGTGAATTCTGGGTCCACAAATGGGGACCAAAGAGATAGAGCATTTTATTTTTTTTCCTACCTTTTTTCATTTAGGATAACCTGCAAATTAACCTTGAACTTGTTTTATCTTGTTTCTAGGGTTTATAGTACTTAATTCAGTAGAACAGAGTGAATAAGGAAAGATGTGAGATACAGAAACATAAACGTACAAAACTCTTAAAAGCCAATTTACAAAATACTACCTTTGTTTTTAAAGTTTGCAAGCTTTCACCCCATTTCCATGTCATGTGTGAATAATATATTCTAATAATACATTAGAATGAAAATATGAAAATGACCTACTGATGCTCTGTCTAGGATTATGCCCTGAGATTTTGTAGCTCTTATTCTGCCCAATCTTAGTAAGGTATTTGCTACTTTTCTTCATCTAGACATTTGTTGAGATTTGCCATTCAAACATAAGTGCAGGACTTGAACCAGTTCCAGCTGGTCAGCCAGCTGCCTGCTGAGAAACAGTTTGAAGAGAAACCTTGCCCTCAGAAGACATTAATGAGCATGTGGGATAAAAATAGCAGAATGAAAAATATTGACCGTAGGTCCCTTTAGAATGTCTCGGGATTCTACTAGAAAGAATGTGAGGAAATAATATTTCACTTAGGGATTTTCTGATCCCTTGAATTCATGTGAACATTCTCTGATGCTGAGTCGTGTTTAACCTTTTTGTAGTCTTCAACTTATATAACAGACAGGGTCCAACTCTCCAGTAAATCGGGTAATTTTTCAAAGCCTGTTACCAACAAGAACACAGATGGTAGTTTGGAGTTTTAGTAAAATATGAAGGCAAATTCTCCATTAGAAGTTTTATCCAAATTTTTCATGTTTAATTACATTTGGAAGCTACATGCAGAGTTTATAGAATACTTGCCCTATGGAAATCAAAGCAAGTAGTCACCTCTCATCAACCTCCCTTTGTCCTGTCACCCCTGTCCTGTGTCCCTGCCAACCTTCTATTCTGAATAGAGTCCAGAGTGTCACAACGTTTTTTTTTTACTTTATTATTATTTTTATTATTTTTTAATAGTTTATTTTCAAATTGGATTCCATTTAACACCCAGTGCTTCTCCCCACAAGTGCCCCCCACCATGACCATCACCCCCTTTCCTCCCTCTCCCTCCCCCTTCAGTCCATGGTTTGTTTTCAGTATTCAAGACTCTCTCATGATTTGTGTCCCTCTCTCTCCCCAGCTCTCTCTCCCCCTTCCCCTTCCCCTTCCCATGGTCCTCTGTTAGGTTTCTCCTGTTAGACCTATGAGTGCAAACATATGGTATCTGTCTTTCTCTGCCTCATTCTACAAAGCACACATCACTCTGATTCCTAAGCCAGGCAGAGACCCAACAAAAAAAGAGAACTACAGGCCAATATCCTTAATGAATACAGATACAAAAATACTCAAAAAGATACTAGCAAATGTCACAACTTTAAAAAAAAATTCTTTATTTATTTTGAGAGAGAAGAGAAACTATGTGTGAGGGCACCAGTGTGGGAGGAGCAGAGAGAGAAGGAGAGAGAGAAGCTCAAGCAGGCTCGGCACTGTCAGCACAGAGCCTGATGTGGGGCTCGACCCCACCAACCGTGAGGTCATGACCTGAACCGAAATCAAGAGTTGGACGCTTCACAGACTGGGCCACCCAGACACCCCAGAGTGTCTCGACTTTTAATGTACCTGCAGATCAACCAGAGAACTTATTAAATCAGGATTCCTAGACACCGTCCCCTAAGCATTATGATTCAGTAGGTCTGGGGCAGAGTCTAAGAACTTGCATTTGTAACAATCAGTTGGGGCTGATGCTGCCATTTGGGGGCTGTACTTTTGTAGCACTGGATAGCTTTACCACCTGGCCTATAACTAAGGAAAAGATGATAAGGGCTGTTGAGTCTGGTGGATCTGTGGGGTGGGGAGAGAGGGGCAGGAAGTAAGAGTGCTAATGGAAGCCACTACCTTTAATGAGGTCTCTATAACAAAACTACCTTTCTCCTTTTTCAGAAGCAAATCCAGAGAAATTCAACAGTCGTTTTCGAAATAAAATGTTCTATGCAGGGGTAAGTATACAGTGTATTTATAATTATTACATATTATTTGATACTAATTTATCATTGGTAATAAGTATACTAACTATTAAAAATAATTACACATCTCAGATGTTTACAAGTATGTCTATATTATAGTTAAGGTTTGATGTCTTGGTTTAAAAGTAAATATACTTAAGTTGGTAGAAAGAGAGCTGGTGTTCATCGTCTTTGAACTTTAAAGTCTTGAAGCTGCATGTTGTACTGAGGAGATGACATTCAAGCAGTGATGTAAAAAACATCGGAGCCAACTTAGAGAATGGGGGAGTTAAGAAGACTGAAGGGTGTGTGGGAAGTCTTGGGTAGGAATGTGGTTTGCACAGCAGTACATAGGCATCAGCGTTGGGAAGAGACATTGACGGAGGATGCAGTTTCTCATGGAAGGAAAGGGGGTCTTTTTTCCTTCTTCTCAGGAACATCCCTGGGGATGAATGGCTAGGGAGAGGGGAAATGAAAAGGCCTCCAAAAATACTGCCTTTATTTATTTATTTATTTAATTTTTTTTAATGCTTTATTTATTTTTGAGAGAGAGAGAGAGACAGCATGAACGGGGGGCAGGGGGTGGGGGTCAGAGAGAGCGGGAGACACAGAATCCGAAGACAGGCTCCAGGCTCTGAGCTAGCTGTCAGCACAGAGCCTGACGCAGGGCTCGAACCCACGAACCATGAGATCATGACCTGAACCAAAGCCAGACGCTCAACTGACTGAGCCACCCAGGTGCCCCAAAATATACTGATTTTAAAGAACATTTAGTTAATTTATACCACAGGATAGAAAGAATTGTAATAAAAGGAAAGAGGGTGAGGCCACACATTCTTAGTGGCAAGTTAAAGATAATTTTAGCACCCTGTAGTCAAGTAAGAGGTCAAAAAAGTTGTTAAGATAAATCTTTAAATTGACCCTTGGAATTAGCTACCTTTTCACTTTTCTGCCATGTTCTTAAATTTTATTATAGGTTGCAGTTTGAAAACAAAGTTTTCATCTTGACAGCCACTGCATTTTGTTTTGGATTCAGCCAAAAAAAAAAAAAAAAGGAACTTGTTTCATATTTTTGAATAATTTAGAAGCATTAGGAAGTATCTATAATACATAAGCAAGGATTTGGCATAACCATGTGATTAAGTTTGGGGGGTTTTTTTCTCTCTTTTTCTCCTTGTGGTGTAGGCAGCTTTTTCTGATTTCCTACAGAGAAGCTCTCGAGATCTATCCAAACATGTTAAAGTTGTAGTAAGTATTGAATGTATTGACTCATTTCATTTGTTTGTTGTTGTTGTTGCTTTATTTATTTAAATTCAAGTAACATATAGTGTAGTGTTGGTTTCAGGAGTAGAACCCAGTGATTCATCACTTACATATAACACCCAGTGCTCATCCCAACAAGTGCCCTCCTTAATGCCCATCCCCCATTTAGCCCATCCCCTTCTCCACCTCCCTTTCAACAACCCTCAGTTTGTTCTCTGTATTTAAGAGTCTCTTATGGTTTGCCTCCTCTCTTTTTATCTTATTTTTTCCTTCATTTCATTTGAATATAAATATATTACAAAAAATGTACCCCAAATACCACATTATATACTTAGATTAACCAGTGGACGCCATTAATTTCAGGGATGATTTAATGTAATTCATTCATCTAACATTTATGAGAATTCAGCTGTGTTGGAAAATGTCTTAGTTTGGTAGATGAATCTACAGCTAGTTTCACTCCTGAAGAAATTCACAGTACAGTTGCAGAAAAGGGCATATAAGTCATTGCATAATACTGTTTAATTAATGTTATTGACTATGCCTGCAATATGGTGGTGGAACAAAGTCTGGAAATGGAAACGGACCGTGATGGGTTCAGGAAAACTTTCATTAAAGAAGTGATGTTGAGCTGAGTCTTGATGTAGAAATAGATGCTTACCAAACAATTATCTTTATTCCAGGACTATTTGAGGGGTCTCCATTTTAGAAAAATGCATTTATTTTATTATTGTGTAATGATTCCCTCTGTAGCCTGTAGCCTGGCCAAGGTTTATCACCACTGAATGGTTGGTTGGTTTGTTTTTGGTGCTGTTTCTTTCTAGATTTCTAGCTCAGGTTTTAGACACACACTCCTTGGAGACATGAGAGAGGGAATACCTTTTCTCTGAGAGTTATATTTTAAAGTAGAATATTATTATTAAGAAAGACATAAAATGTTTCCTTATAATAACCAAGTTTTAATAAGGACCAAATGTGACTTTCTTGTACATAATTGTCTAAGGAAATAGAAATGAGAAAGAAGAAGTGAGATATAGCAATGCTTGAATTTATCATAGCATAGATGAAGAATAGAATCTGTGATGAGAGGGGACAAAATAACAAAAATACATTAGAATAGAGAAAAATATATGTAAGTGCATAGAGGAGTGTGAAAGGATATAAATTAAAATTTGTAATCACCATGCAGCAAAAACAGTTCTACGGAGGAAGTTTATACCAAAATAGACCAATCTCAAAAAACAAGAATAATATCAAGCAACCTAACCTGACATCTAAAGGAGCTAGAAGAAGAATAACAAAGTCCCAAACCGTAGAAGAAAGGAAATAATAAAGCTTAGAGCAGAAATAAATGAAATAGAGACTACAAAGTCTATAGAAAAAAGATCAATAAAATGAGGAGCTGGTTCTTTGAAAAGATACACAAAATTGATAAACTTTTAGTGAGACTCAACACGAGAAAGAGAGAGAACTCAAAATCAGAAATGAAGGAGGAGGAGTAACAACCAACACCATAGAAATACAAAGGATTTTAAGAGAATATTATGAAAAATTTTGTGCTAACAAACCAGGTGGGAGAGACAGAGGCCATTACCATTGCTATGCATGACCTTGACATCACTTTCAGGTAACTCAGTTCTCATGCAATAGCAGTGAAAACAAGCATCTTTTAGTCATAGAGACTCTTGAAAATGGAGGTACTGCCTTCTTAAAGCGAAAGGCAAGAAAGACAATTTTATTGATAAAATTTTGGTTATAAAATTTAAATAGCATAAAATTTAAGCAACCTTCCATCAGACTTCCCTGTTTCTTCACCCCCTGGCAATCCAGCCAAAAATAAACTTGCTCTGTTTTTCCAATATTTTTTACATTTAGAGGAATGGCGGAGGCACATGCCCAGGGGCAGTGGGCATTGAATGGTCTTGACTGTTGAAGTCCGCTGCAGTGAAATTAAGCTCCATAAACTCCCTAACCACTCGACAGTTTGTTAGCCACGTCTAACAGCCCCCTTGATGATGAATGTCTGACTCCTAGGTGGGTTATATAGCAGGAATTAAAGGAAGCTTGCAAAGAAGTAAAAATGGTGGCCAAGTAACTAGGCAATATTTGGTATCAGCCACAACAAGCAAAATTCCAGGTGGATTTGTTTGTGTCTCCCCATCTTTTTTGTGTGTGAGGAGAAAAAAAAATATTAGAAACAAGATCTAAATGCTTGGGATTCATTTCTAGGTCTACCTTCATGAGGTATATGACTTTGGGGGAATCATGTAATCTTTCAGAAGAGTTTACCTTCTTTGTTTAAAACAGGCATAATCAGACAGGTCTCTGAACAATTACTCACCAGTGTGATGTGTCCACACAGGGACCCAGGATATTTCTATAAGGACATCACTGTATGTTTTCTTGAGTGAGAGATGGAAAGGACAGAAGATTAGCTAGTGATTCGATGTGTAGATAACAATAGACCATTTCAGTTTTGCCACAAGGTAAAGTCATTGTTAATCTTTCACATAAATGTGAAGTGTTTGTTTGAACACTACATCAAAAAAAACATAGGACAATAACAAAATCCTATGTACAGCATTCTCTGTTCTCCTTAGGATACATGAGTATGTGAGCTTGCATACAGGAACCTATTTTATATGCAGATATTTTCCTTTGTGTGCTTGAAGTAGAAGAAAAGTTGAAAGCTGCTGTTCTAAAGAGATGCAAAATTTAAAGGTAGTAATATGTAAGAAAACTTGATAAAGCATGATACATTGGAAGGTACCCATCTTTATGTAATTTGATGAATTCCCAGAGTCACTGATATGTTTCCCAGGAAGAAAAAGTAGAAAATTAAAAAAGATTTCTATTCTAAATAAAATAATTTTATAGTTTCTTTCTGTAAGGCAAATAATACTGCTTTGTGTGCTATTAATGTATCACATCCTATGTATTTAAAAAATTTTTTAATGTGTATTTATTTTTGGGAGAGAGAGAGAGAGAGACAGAGTGTGAGTAGGGGAGAGGCAGAGAGAGAGAGTGGGGGAAAGAAACACAGAATCAGAAGCAGGCTCCAGGCTCTGAGCTGTCAGCATGGAGCTCGATGCAGGGCTCAAATTTAGAACTCGAGATCATGACCTGAGGCAGAGTCAGATGCTTAGCCAACTGAGCCACCCAGGTGCCCCCATCACATCCTATTTTTTAAATTTTAGTTACTTACAACACTCAGTTTTGATTATTTAAAATATCTTCCTTGGTATAGTCATCTGTCAACTCATTTCAAGTCCTTAAATTGGGAGACTTTGTATTTTCTTAGTATCTGAAAGTATTGTAGAAACACCTTCTATCAGTATATAGAATTTGATTTCTTTCTAAGTAACGTTTTTAAATACATTGTTTATTTAGGGCTAAATGTTTCCTGGAAACAGTTTTTGGAGCATGCTCATGAAAATTGGGCTGTGTTAAGATCAGCTGGGAAAAGAATGAGACAATGCTAGAAGAATCATTGTTTGTAGATTGAAAACTCTTTTTAAAGAGATCTTTAAACATTCCCAGGGAGCTTGAGAATACGTTACTCCACACTCCAAAGGGGAAAATAATGTGGATGAGAGTGTGGGGAGAGCAAGTACAAAAGTCCACCTTTGACATTGAGAAATCTGTAGCCGTGACTAGAGTTTTATTCTTTTGACTTTTGTCACCTGTGGGAAATGGGAAAGTGGAATCAAAGTCTTTTCTTTGACTAGTTAGAAGATACTCAAGGAAAGTGCAAACCGGTGAGGGAAACTCTGTACAGAGGTGTTGAGGCCCAGCCAGCCTGAGGCCCTTGAGACCCCCAGGGTCATGTTCGGATCAGGAACACAGTTTATCTCAGGAGACCAGTCCAAGTCTGTAAGCCATTAAATATATAAGAGCAAATCCCTAATAGAGATACCACTGATTTATAATAGTTTTTTTTTAAAGCGTGCAGTGTATATTCCCCTTAAAGAGTTTTCAAAACATTAATGTTTAGCATTTTCTTTTCTTTTTAAAAATTTTTTTAAAATGTTTTTTATTTATTTTTGAGAGACAGAGACACAGCGTGAGCAGGGGAGGGTCAGAGAGAGAGGGAGACACAGAATCTGAAGCAGGCTCCAGGCTCTGAGCTAGCTGTCAGCACAGAGCCTGACACGGGGCTCGAACTGACGAACCATGAGATCATGACCTGAGCTGACGCCAGATGCTTAACCAGCTGAACCACCCAGGCACCCCAGTGTTTAACATTTTCAAAATAAAAACTGAGCTCAGAAAGCAAATAAAATAAATGATTGTATTCATCCCTATTGTTTGGGTCAGATAACTGTGGTGGAGATACTACTGCCTAAACTTGAGGCTTCCTTTTAATTTCCTTAAGGATTCATAAATCTTTTTACTGTTGATACTACAATTCAAAATACCTAATAATCCAAGGTTAAGAATGATGGCAATTTCTTTGTTTGTGAGACCAGAACAAAAAGATTACTTTGGTCAAATGGCAGCTTTGTTTCTACATCAAAACAAAACCATGCTCTGAACCCTGGGTCTGCCAAAGTTAAAATCCGAGTACATTTTCAGTCATGGTACCGGACATTCACTTAAGCAGTGTTGGGGGCAAGGGAAGACCCTGATATGTGCCATTGTGTCAACCTCGTGGCCAACCTTGTGTTGGCTTTTGATAACGTTTCTAGACTTGTGATCGCTTCAAGCCCCCCTTTTCTGCTTTGATTGTTGCAGTGTGATGGAACAGATCTCACTCCAAAGATTCAGGAACTGAAGTTCCAGTGTATAGTATTTTTAAATATACCCAGGTAAGTTCTGTTCATACTTTTCCTTTGGTTTTGTGTGAGCTCTGTTTGACTTGAGGCTGTCGGTTTTCATTATAGAAAATGTCCAAGTGTAAATAATGGAAGTAAGTTATCTTACTGGCTTCTTAGGCGTTTCTGGGTCTGATAATTTTGTTTTGCTTGGTTTGTTTAGTGGGTGTTTTTTTTTTAATGTGATGTGGCAGGAATGGTATACACATCCACCGCTAAGAAACCCAGGCACCCCTATTTACTGGAACATTTTAATGTAATTCTCAATTACTGATTCTCTCTCCCTCCCAAGAATAATAGCCTTGAATAAACCCCTGTTCTCAGTTTCCCAAAAGCTGTTAGGAAGCCATCCAGCCTGATTTTAGTATGGAACACATTCAAAATTGTTGCTAGATGATTGCTTTGGAAAAAAAATAGGATCAATTAGAGTAGCATTTCCTAGCCAGAATGTCAACTCTCTTTGGTGCTATTATATACCTCAGGAGAAAGGGATATTTAAGATTAACTAGACTCAAAATAAGCACATTATCTCAGTGGTACAAAATTGGAGTCTAGGCTCCCAAGCCAAGATTTTAGAAGAGATAGATCTACGACCCTTTGTTATTCACAAACTACACAACTCAAGACAGAAAATCTGCAGATAAGTTCTATTTAGACTGTGTTTAATTGAAATGAGAGTTGTATGTAAGTTTATGGTTAGGAAAACATATTAGAGCCTCCTGATTATTTTTGGCAGTGCTCAGTGTAGTTACCTACAGTCCTAATCCAGAAGGATTTTCATCTTCATCATTAAAGTAAAAGACTTAGATGGGGCATCTGAGTGGCTCAGTGGGTTAAGCATCAGACTGTTGATTTCAGCTCAGGTCATGGTCCAAGGGCTGTGGGATCAAGTCCTGTGTCAGGGTTCGTGCTGAGTTTGGAGCCTGCTTTAGATTGTCTCTCTCTCTCCTGACCCTCTCCCCAGCTCACATTCTTTTTCTCTAAAATAAAAAGTTAAGTAAAAGACCAAGATTCTCAGGAAACATTGGTTATATGCTTTCTTTAATTTTTTCTCTTTTTTTTCTTCTTGCTTTCTCTCTCTCCATTCCTCTTCCTCTACTTTTCCAATATCCTTCATGTTTCCTTTTTCCTTTTTTAAAATTTTTTAAATTTTTATTTTTTTTAACACTTATGGATTTTTGAGAGATAGAAAGAGACAGATCATGAGCAGGGGAGGGGCAGAGAGAGAGGGACACACAGAATGAGAAACAGGCTCCAGGCTCTGAGCAGTCAGCACAGAGCCCGACGCAGGGCTCCAACCCACAAACTGTGAGATCATGACCTGAGCCAAAGCCAGACGTTCAACCAACTGAGCCACCCAGGTGCCCCCCTTCTTTTTCCTTAATCTTTTATCTTTTCTGCCTGCCTTCCTTACTCTTCTTCATTTACCTCTTTCTGCTTACCTTCCCAGAGGTTATTTATTATCTTAGTTCAGCACATAATAACCGCTGCTTACCTACCATGGTTTCCTTTTCCTTTTCTGTTGGCTTACAGTGTCTTCCCCCAAGACCAGATTCTGGAACTTGTGGCATATCCTAGAAAAGAGACATAAAGGACCACTGAGTGAGAAATGTCAATAAATAATGGGTTAGGAGAAAGTTGGGCACCATCAGATGCTTTTGTTATAAAACTGTGGTCCATTTTCACAGATGGATATTTGGAAGTGATAAATCCATTTTCTTTTCTATTGGAAGGTATGCACCAAGAACAGAAAACGATTCTTAGGTGAGATACACACTGGATCTCACTGTAAACTAATACCTAATAACAATCATGAGAGGAATGGAATAAGTTTATTTCTTTTTTTAATCTTATCTTGCAGATATTGTGCTGGCACAATGCCCTGGGGGAACCCAGGAGATCACCATGATTTTGAACCTCAGCGTCATGATGATGGTTATATTGAAGTAATTGGATTCACTATGGCCTCTTTGGTGAGCAATACGATATTTTATTGAACTGAGATACATTTCAGTCACTGAGTTTACTCATTTCATAGACTTTTGGTTTTCAGTCTTTAATTTTCTCTCCTGCTTTACCAATTTATAATTTTTATGCAATACAGAAATGCTTGGGGAAAACAGGAACAAAAAATCCCAATTCTTTATGTCGCTAAGAAAATTGTGCACAGTTGTATGAACTTCAAACATAAGTATTATTTGTTAATAATCCTGGTTAATTTCCTACCATAGTGAAATACAAAGTGCTTAGGGAAATTAAAAAGCATTATGCCACAGACATATTCTAGCATTAATGCAGAAACCTTGCCATTTGATAGCTTTTTGTTTCACTAAGGACTAGAGTGTAAAAGTAGAAAGGAAGGTGGTTATTTGCATTTATCTTTATCTTGCGTGCTTACATAAAAGGTGGACATCTCCATTACCACAAAATGCCTTAATAAAGAAAGCCGTCATTATTGTGATGTTAATGAATATTCATTTGCTACAGTACTGAGATTACCTTTGCATTTTAATTTTGTTTGCATGCATCAAATTGTGAATTATGGTGTAACGGCAGTTTCCAGCAGGTTTTAGCTGTGTATTTCAACCTATTATTGAATGATGAGGAAACCAGTTAAAAATTAGGTGTATCACTTTATGTGGTGTAAATCAGGCTGTGCTATCAGTTTATAAAGTGAATTCAAAAATTTAAAGCTTCTTGTGGCCTATGCTTAGCTATGCCTGATGCCTGCAGGTAAGAAGGTTGTATTTCTTGTTCTAAACAAGCCAAAATAGGGGCGCCTGGGTGGCTCAGTCAGTTGAGTGTCTGGCTTTGGCTCAGGTCATGATCTCACAGTTTGTGGGTTCGAGCCTCACGTCGGGCTCTGTGCTGACAGCTAGCTCAGAGCCTGGAGCCTGTCTTCAAATTCTGCGTGTCCCTCTCTCTCTGACCCTCCCCTGCTCATGCTATCTCTCTCTCTCTCTCTCAAAAATAAATAGAATATTTACCAAAAAACCCCACAAACCAAAGCAGCTCTCTTTGCATCTCATCTCGTGGATTCCTACTGACTTTTCCTCTATCACTTCCGGTTGCTGAAATCTAACAGAATAGTGCCTAGCGGTTGAGGCAAGAAGGCCCATCACCTGAGGTGGTGATACAGCTCATTAAACCTGCCATCTCTGGGATGAAATGATTGTTAAGTGTGGAAGATTGGTCTGGATGGGTCTAATTTTCAGGGTGGTATCTCATACACAGCTCTTTCTCTTCAAAGGCCTTGTATGCTAATTAATTACAGGTAAACATCCAGCCAAGAGCAAACATAGGAATCAATTCAAGAAGCAAATGTGCAAGGTAGAATTCTTGGAGGTGACCAAAAAAGCCTTAAACCTGGCCACGTGTGGTTTACTCATTCATTTACTTGTGGGTTCAGTGAACACGTATTGAATGTGTACTAGAACTTTCTGGTCATGATTATGTGGCAGAAGGCTGTCAGGGGACGTGGAAGAAAAGATGATCCTTCACGTAGGCTTAGAAGGCCAAGAAGGATATTAGATACTTCCCCATCACTCTGAGGACCAAAATCTAAATGTAGGCCTGCGAGATTGAGTTTCTCTTGCGTTCTCTATCCTTTCCCACTGCCTTCTTTGCTTTCTAGCTCAAGTAGCCTCTCAAGCCAAGCTCAGCTTTGAACACCTCTTGTTGCTTTTGCACCACAGGACCATTGCATATGCCATTTCTCTCTAAAATCTTCTTTAACTGTCCGTCTTCCGTAACTTCTCAGTCCATATCTATGTCAGACTATTTTTATAGCCTTCCTCGGGTTAGTTTTGTTTATAGTTGTGTCATTCCTGGACAGGAAAGCGCTAGCAGACTGAGACTGGGTAATTAGAGGAGAGTTTATGGAGGGACTCTACAAACAGTGAACTAGGTTTGTGAGAAGGAGCAATGGATGGTGGTGTGTTCCTGAGCTGAAGGTGCAAAAGTAAGGAAGCAGTCAGCTGTACCCGACGGAGAACTATTTGGGAAGGACCACCTGACAGTGTTTGCTGAACAGCAGCAGTCAACAGTGCCAACCTGGCAGGCAGAGAGCTGGAGCCCTGGGTATGGTGACCTTACTCTTCTTGGCCCTCTAGATCTTCTGCCCATGCCTCCCTCTGGAGAAGGCCAACCAGAAGTCAGGGGACAAGGCAGCCACTGGTACAACGTAAGTGGGTCAGGCTCACAAGGCAAGAAGGAGGACAGGGAAGGGTAGAGTGCCAGCCAGGAGCAGCAAGTGGTAGATATCCACCACTCGAGCCTGTGTCTGCCACACAGCAGAGAGCCTGATGCCCAGAGTTGGCATGAGCAGATGTGGCAGAGTGAACGAATTTTGCCAGGAGAAGAAGAGTGGGATTTGGCATCTGTGTAAAGAGAAATTTACATGCACTTGCAGGTATGAGAGATCCTAGTCCTCCGTGGGAACTAGAACTCATTTTATGGAGATGAAAAGTGCGAGTAGTACTTGATGCTGGTGAGGTAGGCGTCGGCTGGATCATGGAGTGATTATAGGATTTATCTAGAGATTTTGACTTTGTCCCAAGGTCACTGGGAAATTAGTGAAGTGTGTTTTACATGAGTATTTATTATGGAAGAGTCCGATATAAAAATAAACAAAGTAATGTACTGAGCCGTCATGTACCGTCACCTCGTGTCTGTAATGTTCAGCTGATAGGCAGGCCTCTGTCTGTCTCCACCTGCTTTATATTAAGTTGAAGCATATCTCAGGCATTGTGTCAGCTCCTTACGAATACTTCTGCATGTGCTTTTAAAAGATAAGACTTTGTTTTATGAACATGATGACACACCTTATATCTGCAAAAAATAAGACAGTAGCATCTGACTATAACTATTTACTGAGTGCTTAGATTTCCCGTTTCCTCGCAAATATCCTTTGCTTTCTAATGCTCTGTTAATTTGAACCAGGATCCACGTTAAATTTATTTATTGTGATTGATTGGTAGAACTCTTAAGTATCTATGGGTTTCTGTCCATCTATTTATCTTCTTCATTTATTTATTGAGAGTAAAAACCAGGCTATTTGTCCTGTAAAGTTTCCTTGAGTCTAAATTGTGCTAATAATATCCCTTAGGTATCAATTCACATGTTCTTATGTCCTGCTGTTTCCTTTAAGTTGATAGTTGGATGTAGGTGCACCACTTCCATCTCCACCCCCCTCCCAACAAATCTACTTTGTGGTTAGTGTTCTCTTCTTCCAAAGGCCAATAGGTAATATCTGGTCGTCCCTCTGTTTTGGTTCATAGTACTGAATGATCATTGTCTGGATCCAGCAATCATTAGTGGTTGGCCGAGTAGTGATATTCTAACTCTGTCCTTTTTCATTCATTAACTGGAATATTTCTATGAAGAGTAATTTCACCTAATACTTGGTTACTTAATTAGAAAATTTGTGTAGGAAAAGCAGGATTTTTCTTTATTTATACATTTTCAAAATAAGTAATTTACTAGCACCTTCTGATGGTAGTTGGTTTTTTAAAAAATTTTCTTAATGTTTTTTATTTATTTTTTGAGAGACAGAGAGAGACAGCGCAAGTAGGGGAGGGTCAGAGAGAGAGGGAGACACAGAATCTGAAGCAGGCTCCAGCCTCTGAGCTAGCTGTCAGCACAGAGCCTGACGCGGGGCTCGAACCCATGAACTGTGAGATCATGACCTGAACCAAAACCGGACGCTTAACCAACTGAGTCACCCAGGCACCCAGTAGTTGGTTTTTAAATGGATTCTAATTTTTTTAACACTTACCCCATTACGAGTTTTGGTCTATGCACCATGCCCTGGAATCTGGGTGGGCTTACAAATACTTGGCAAATCAGGTGCGGTGGAAGTAACACTAGGTAGCTTGTGATGCTAGATCATGAAAGGCCCTTCAGAGTATGGGAAATACAGGCAATACTGATGGCCTCTAATTAATAGGAATTTTATAAATTCTAGTAGTTTGTTATTAAAAATATCTCCCTGCTTTCATGCATTTAATGTTAGTCATAAGTATTTATTGAAAAATTATTGAATCCACAAATACTTTGAATTCATGAATGACACTCTGCTGAGTAAAACGATTATGAAATGGACCAAAAGACAAGCCCTGTCCTCAGGGTACCCACAGTTCAGTGTTGTGGGCGGAACATGAAAAACTTAAGTAATTGCCATCTGGCATAATAAATTCTAGGAGAAAGGCACATGTAAAGATAGGAAGAAGATGAAAGCAGAACAGTGTTTATAAAATGGGGAAATCAGCAAAAATTGCATCGCGGAGGGAAGAGTGTCTGTGGATGAAATTGCAGGCATCTGTTCCATGGAGGATGAGCCTAAGAGAGCATGGTATTCTAGAACCCCCCATGGTCGCTCCGTGATGACACATATGGTGACGAAAGACACTCATGTGGAGAAAGTTAGGACAGAAGGTTTTGTTTTGTTTTGTTTTGCTTTGTTTTATGTTGTTTCAGGACCTGTTAAATGGGGAGGTTGAAAGAGATGGAATGAGACAGAATCAGATTTGTGGTTTAGAAAGGTTACCTGGATGTCTGTGTGGAAAGTGCTAGAGGGAGATAGACAAAGCAGGATGTTGGTACCAAAGTCCGGGTGAAGAACTGAGGAAGCCTGGACACCTGCCATGAGACGTGGTGATGAAGATGGGGGGATTGGCAACCTCAAGAGTGACTCAGACATGGGGACTTATGTGAAGGGGAAAGAGGAGTGTGCATGAATCCAGCTGGGCAGCATAGTCCACTGGGTAAATGGTGACTATAGTAGAGATGTAGGGAAGATAAAAGAAAGATAATATTGCCAACAAATGAATTGTGGTTTTTTTAACCATATTTCAAAATTATATTTTTGATTCCAGTCTACTTAACTTAGAGTGCTAAATTAGTTTCAGGTGTACAATATGGTGACTTCGCAGTTCTCTATAGTACCCAGTGCTCAGTTATGTTTTATGTAAGTTAAATTTGAAACCCGTGTAAGACATTTAAGGAGACAGAGGCAATTTGAAATACCTGTTTAGAGCTCAGAAGATCCCTTCAGGTTGAGAGAGAGGTTCAGGAATCCCTCAGGTCTCTTTCTCTTCCATCCCATCATTGGTAGGAAAAAGAAAAATAGTAGTTGATGAGCACTGGTGAAGAGTAAATGGAATGCTAAAATTATGTCCATTATTCTTGCTCCTTATACCATATGAATCATGTAAAAATGCAACTAGCTGGCATCAGATGTGCTTGGAGCTCAGATTCTGGTGACTTTAGACTGCTCAAGATTAAAAAAAAATTCTCCTTGAAAAAAAGCAGAGTTGAATGTAGTTTATACTGTACAGTTTTGAACACCCTATGCTCCCTAAAGAATATGGGCACATATGTCTCTGTTTTCAGACACATGTTCCTGACTGCTCACAGAACAGTGCACCATTGTTCAAGAAGAAAGAATTTAATTTTCAGGACTTTAGCTTCACATTTCTTGAAACTATTACACTGATTATGCTTCTGAGAACATAAATTATTTGAAAATTACATGTGTGTAAGATGATTATATAAACAGAACGGTGTGGTTATTCAGGTATATGTGTGTGTTTTTGTGTCTTTTAAAATATTCAGAGTGGCACTTGAATTGAAGAGAGATTCAAGTAGAATTACATTGTTTCTTTTAGACTCTTTATCTTCCAGTTGCAACTTTCAAAGCTTAAACTTTCAATTCATCTTCCTGGCTGAAATGCCTGCTTATGAATTATGATTCTTCATTGGGTGTGTGGAAACCCAATTACTACCTTTTAGGGTTCTACACAGATCAGAATCAGACATTGTAATTTATATTTATTTCCACTACAATTTTTTGCCTTTATGGCTTTGAAGATCTTTTCACGCTGAGTCTGTTTCTAAGTAATCTAAAACTCTTTAAGACAGTTCAAAGCATTATTCAGATTGGGGAATTGGTAACCTAATTTGCTATACCGTGTGATATCCAACAGTTTCACAATTGTGAAATCTATTTCACAATTTATTTATTTATTTTTAAATAAAGTATAGCCAGCTTTCTTTTTGTTAATTGAAATTAGAATATGTAATCTCTTTTCTATTTATGAATTAGAAATGCAAAAGTTTGTTCGATGAGAAAAATCACATGGAAAAATTTCCAGGGCTGAAGTTTTACACATACTAGATAGTATAGTCTTTACTTTTTATGAAAAAATGTTAAGTGTTTGCTTATTTTATAATATACATAAGTACAGGAACTTAAAATGGAAATATTAGTCATAATTACCTGATTTGTAACTATTTACATTTTGATGTATTTTCTTCCAGTTGCTTTATTTCTGTTTTTAAATATATAGGAAATCATGTTATTATAACTAAAAACCACAATACTAATGGCTGACTACTCTTTCATATATAATAACCTCAATTTATATAATAATTATTCCTTTATGAAAAACTCCCTTTATTAAATGTTTAAGTTTCTGGATGTTTGATGGTATAAATGATCCTGTAATTAACATGATTATTCATATGTTTCTGTCCATATTTCAAAACAGTGTCTTATGACGTATCCCCACAAAAGGAATTACTGAGTCAGTGACATAAATATTTTAAAACCTCTAATAACGGTTATAAAACTGCTTTCTAGAAATGTTGTACCGTTTACTTGCCCAACAGCAACGTGGGAGAGTACGTGGTAAGAAGTAATATCCCACAGGTGATGGAAATGTGGTAACAGAAACAAAAAGCGATTAGAATATTGCACTTGAGGAAACAGAAGGAGAGATGAGTATCAGATTATATCCCTAGAGAGAAACAAAGAAATCCTGTATGTTTTGTATGGTCCATTAAGTCCTCTTAAACAGCAAACAAATGAGAGTAAGGGCACACTGTTGTTCAACTTTCTTGTTACCTTGCATGGGTTTTCAAAGTGTGCGGGTTTTTTTTGCATATTTTAGTAGGCTGTCTTTTATTGTTGAATTGCAGGAGTTATTTATATGTTCTGAATACAGGTGGATTCACAGACATATTTAGTGCAAATAGATTTTCCATCTATTTATTTTCTTAATGTTTGTTTTGATGAGCAGAAGTTCTTCTGAATTCCAGTTTTATGAGGTAGGCTTACATCACATTAGGCTTTTTGCATTTTTTTAAGAAACTTTGTTCATTCCAAGAAAGATTGGGAAGATATTCTCCTATGTCTTCTTTTTGAAGATTTATAGGTTTAGCTTTTATATATAAGTATGTTATTCAGCTCAAATTCTTATTGTAGAAGTGCATAAATTATTGTATAAGTGACTCAAGATTCATTTTTTTAAAATACACTTTTTCCAGCATTCTTTGTTGTTTAGACTTGTCTGTAGAAATACCTTCAATTGTATGTGGTTCTATTTCTGGACTCTATCCTGTCCCTTTGATTTATTTCTCTATACTTATGGTAGTGCCACAGTGTTTTGATTATTATAGGTTTATAGTAAGTCTTCCAATTGGTAATATGAAGCATTTCCCTTTGCACTTCTAAGAATGTTTGGTTATTCTGTCTTTTGTATTTGTAAATAAATTTTAGCATCAATTTGTTTGCAAAAAAAAAAAAACAAAACCTGCAGGGATTTTAATTGGGATTGCTTTGAATCTCTTAACAGTATTGAGTGTTCCAATCCACACCCATGATGCCTTTCTCCATTTATTTGGCTGCTGTTTGATTTCTCTTAGCAAAGTTTTATAGTTTCCTAGTTTCAGTGCAGTTTTCAGGTTCTTGCATACATACTCTTTACTAAATTTGTTCCTAAGTATTCTATGTTTTCTTCTCCGCCCCTATCAACCTAGGATTGTCCATGATTTTCATCTGACAGCAAATAGAATAAGGGCTTGAGTAATAAGAAAGAGGATGAGGTTTTGGGGGAAAACGGAGGCAAGTATTATGGGGAGAAATATAGCATGGAGAGACTGAAAGTCTCAAGCCACACCTGTGCCACTAAGGAATGTCATGGTCTGGGCAGCAGGGCGGTCAATGGCAGTCGATGCACTCACTGCAGCAGCTTTCTTTGCTTTTATATCAGGTCTTATTCATTCAGAAAGGTAACATTTAAAGTTTTCATAAGAGTAATATATGCTGGATTGAACAGATAATTCAATGTCTGTCATTAATAAATCACCATATTCCCAGTAAGTAATTCTCTCTAGCAAATTACGGGGATATTTGTGGTTAAGCCTAGACCATTCTGAGTGATGAAAAATAACTATTTTAAAAATTTTTTAAATTTTATTTATTTTGAGAGAGACAGAACATAAGTGGGGGAGGGGCAGTGAGCGACAGAAAGAGAGAATCCCAAGCAGGCTCTGCACTGCCAGCACAGAGACTGATGTGGGGCTCAAACCCACAAAGCTGTGAGATCATGACCTGGGCTGAAACTAAGGGTCAGACACTTAACTGACTGAGCCACCCAGGCACCCTGAAAAAGAACTATTTTTAATAAGTATTTAAAATATTAGCTTTATTCTAATTTGTTCCAAAAATAATGTGGCCTTGCTAACAGTAATAGAACTGTTTTTACCTCGAAAACCTCTTTACTGTAATTCCTCTTGAGCCTGTGCGGTGATTTTGGATTGATTCTGAAAAACCATTAGGACTGGCATTGGCAGCTATTTACATGTTTGTGGTATTGCTCTATTTTTGAGGCTGAGAAGATGACTTAAAAGTGCTCTACACCTGCTTCCGGTTCTGTGTCTCTTTCTCTCTGCCCCTCCCCCTCTCATGCTCTGTCTCTCTCTGTATCAAAAATAAATAAAACAGTTAAAAAAATTTTTTTAAAAAGTGCTCTACAGTACGGTGTATGCCTTCTAAATACCAAGGGGTTGGGAAGTATTTAAAACCGTTTTCAATTCTGTGAAACTCAGAGGACTAAGTTCTTACCTGGCAGGTTCTGCATTTTTGTTTGTCTTTAGGCCGAGTCAAGGTGGGGGCTCGGGGGAAGGTAGAGAGAAGAAGAAAGTGGTGTTTCCAGAACAGTGGATGAAGGGATACATTCTCAATTGAGAAGTACTTAAGTCAAGGGGAATATATTAGAAAAGTTCTGGAGATGAGGTAGTGGCTCTAATCCATCGACTTAAGTGGATCACTTGAGTACAGCCAAGAAAAACTTTCAACTGAATAACAAAGGATTGGGTAACAGGCCAAAAAGAATTTTAGTAAATTCTCACTGCATTCTCCTCTGCTTTTCTAGTTTGCTCAACCAATTTGATAAAATTGTGTGTAAAGCACACAGTGGAATACTTTTAATATTAAACGTGATCAATAGGAAGTCCTCAGTTTTTATTCTATTTTCTTTCTCTCCTCTTTGTCCCTTTGTGCTTCTTTTCTCTTTGCATTTATAGATAATCAGGTTTCTATTGTTCAAATTAATGCAAATGCAATAAAAAAAAGAAATTCAAAGCATCAGATAAATACAAATATCTGGCAACCAAATAAGGGGAAGTTGACATCACAAGTCTCTGTTAACAAAGTTAATCCCTCATTGACAGGAAAGAGAACTATAGAAACTAGTTGATAGTATGTATGTTTTAATCTTTTAGATTTTGAGCAAGTTAATATTAAACTCCTTTTTTATATTTATTATAAATAAATTGATAACTCAAAGGCATAATGTAACCTTATTGAAAAAATATTCAGCAGTATCTGCCAAAGTTAATTATGCATCTAAACTTAATGGCACAGCAATTCTTCTCATTGTATGTACCCAAGAGGTATGTATTTACCAAGAGATACATTCAGGAAAGTTCGCATCAACAACAGCTATAAACTGGAAACAACCAAATGTGTATCACCAAAAGAGTAAATAAATAGATTTTGCTATATATTACTCAAAAATAACACTGAGCAAAAGATGTCAGACACAAAGGAGTCAGCCAGTATGGTTTGTATGAATTTCAATTTCAAAGAAATTGAATCTATGGTAATAGAAGTCAGATATTGGTTACTAACTAGTTGATGGGAAGAATATAAAAAGATTGAGAAAGAGCACATGGGAACTTGTGAATTATCTAAAGCTTGATCTGGATAGAGATTCACATGTGTATAAAAATATTCATGAAGTTGTAAAATTTGTGTATTCTTTTATAACCAAACATGTATTATTTTCATTCATCCCTAAAGGATACTAAATATGTAATAACATATATAACATAAAAACATGTAGTACACACACACATTTTAACTAATGCAGGGAAGTTCTATTAATTTGTTCTCAACAACAGGCTTTTAATGTTGGACTGACTTTCCATTCTGTGGCTACCGTGGTGAACTGAACTCCGTGTTTGATCTTCAAAACTGCTATACTTTTCACAATGCTTTTAATTGAGTAATTAGTCTTATTTTGTATTTTATAGATCTTATACAGACTAAAGGTAGCTTACGGAGTTTTTAGGTAAAAGTAATAAAAAGCCTGCCCATTTGCAAATTAACCAAGGTTGGAATGCATATTTAAATATGAATATATTTAATATGCAATATATTGTTACATATTACATACATGTATTACATACATACATACATACATGTAACTATATTACATATTTTATGTTTAAATAATATGTATTATATATTATAATATACACTTACATTTAAACATAGTATAAAAGCTGCCTTAAACTGCTTTATCGCTTTTATTTTCTTTTTTTCTCCTTATATTGGTTATTCAATGGGACTAACTAAACACAAAGAACAACTTTTGTATTAAAGTAATGTGAATAAATTAATACTGAAAACTGGTTATTGATGAAAATTTGTGGTGAAGCTCATCAAAAGTTTAGAAATTTTAGTTTATTTTTGTTAAGGTGGTTTATCCAAGGTTTCCCATTCTACTCCTGGCTAGCAATGTTCAACATGTTTATCAAAGGCCTTTTGGTTATGTGTAGTGGACTTGGGTATCTAGCTTTCCTGACTCTGAAGAACTAACTTCCAGCTTCCTTTTGACTCTTGAATTTACAGGCTGCCCTGCAAGTCGGGGGCCATGGGGAAAGGCTACACCAGTGTCGGGAGGTCATGCTGCTCACTTACAAATCCATCCCCATGCAAGTGGATGGGGAGCCCTGTAGGTTGGCCCCAGCCATGATTCGGATCTCCTTGAGGAATCAAGCCAACATGGTACAGAAGAGCAAGAGGAGAACATCCATGCCTTTACTCAATGAGTGAGTTTACCCCCTGAATACGTTTGTGGATTCAATGATCATAGAGAGAACACCAGGCATGTGCATGGTCCAGGGCCTTCTTGTGTTGAGAAAGGAACAAAGTCCAAGAAACCACAGTTCCTTGGCCTCTCTCCCATAGTTTTCTTCATGTTTATTACACAGCGACCACACACTTCCTTTAGAACTTATTGCTGTATTGTATACTAGATAGATCACCCTTCATTGATCACTTTGCTATATACTTACCAGGAACAGCAGAAAATCATTGAGTGATTCTAGGGTCATAAAATACATCAAGATAAGCCTGTTCCATTTTGTTTTAAGAAGGCATGCTGTTGGCCTCTTCTTTACCCAGGTCACTTGGGGAGTGTTGGGCTCCCCACTCGCAGGAGGTTGGCAGAACTGGATTTGGGGGCTCACCTCGCTGCACGTTGCATCCCCCTTCTGCCTGTTAGTGAGTTATCACTTTCCCAACGCCCCCATTTTGGGGTCTTGTGTCCTCTGGTGCTTCAACTCAGTTTTGCTGTCCTGAGTGGCATCCTGTTGTCTAAACACAACCCGATTCACTATTCAACACCTAAATAAAATGTATCACTCTTGGACCCTTTCTTTCCTTGGGTGTGTTGATGAACTGATTTCAGGTGATAATAACTAGATATTTTGAGTATATTCATTTTATAGCACCCTTTAATCTCATTTTTTAAATGGAGATGTCTGTCTGGTGTTGAAGAAGGGGCTGGAGTAAGCTGGGGATTTGAAGCCTCTTTTTGAGTGTCTTCTGTATATAATGTCCATATGCCAAATATACCTCAAGGTAAGGCTGTTTTCAGACTCAGCCTTGGGTCATTACTCTGTCACAGGGAGGGACCCTCCAAGGTGCGACTCCTGTTTGTGGCCTGTGATGCATGGTTCCCTATTTGGACTGAATGGCTGGCTTCTTGCAGTGCCTGTGAAGCAAGGGCGTGCTTTGCCACGTATTTCTGGAATCACGGTGACAATCTTCAGAAGTATCTAGAATAGACCAGTAACTCAGGTGCCATCACTCACCGCCGGAGCCTGACTTCACCTCTCTTTCTCGATGGCTTATGTTGAGGAATAGCATTAGACAGGTCTCTTCAGGTGTTTGCATTCCTAGCATCTGCTTTGACGTCTGAGGCTGGAATGAAAGCTCTTCTCTCCTGTGCTTCCTCCTACCCCAGAGTCATTCTGAACATCAGAGTCACTCCGCACTTTGCTCACATCATTATCCAGACAACTTGTTCAGCTGCATTCCTTATTTCATTTACATTTTGCAGCTGGTAAAATCCCTCGCTCATTCCCAATGGCTTTGTTTTCTCCCTGCCTTTACCTTCAGTTTGGTTGAATATACAACTGGCAAGTATGCATGTTAAAAAGGTAGGATGTCAGCAGTGATACACCGTTGACCGTACTCTCTCTGGAAGTGTTAGAGTTTATTCACGAACCACTAGTCCAGGAGAAAGCTGTGAAATACTAAATGAAAAACTATTTTGGAGCTAGTATAGCAGCTCGGTTTGTTTTGGGTCACTTGTATACAGTTAGGAAGCTAGAATAAAACTAACAGTTCTTTTTTTTTTTAATGGTTTTTATTTATTTTTGAGAGACAGAGACAGTGCGAGCAGGGGAGGGTCAGAGAGAGAGGGAGACACAGAATCGGAAGCAGACTCCAGGCTCTGAGCTGGCTGTCAGCACAGAGCCCGACACAGGGCTCGAACCCACGAACTGTGAGATCATGACCTGAGCCGAAGCCGGACGCTTAACTGACTGAGCCACCCAGGCACCCCATAAAACTAACATTTCTTAATATCCACAGGCAGAGCCCTCCCATTTTTGTGCCTGGTCGTGCTATATTTAATAACCTTATCAGACACGAAATTGTCTCCAGGTGCTTAGTTTCAACTAGCTCTTGCCCTTGCGCTGAGAAAGAATTCGTATTTGCTCAGCATGTGTATTGTTAAGAATTCATTTGGGCTTTCTTCACATATAAAAACAAATATGAATAGTTGTTTTCTTTTTGTACTTAGAGTACGTACAGCAGATGATGTGACGGCCTAGATCTAGCTGAGGGTGCTCAAGAAACAGAGTTAATGACTTCCCACCAGGGGGCAGTGGTGTGTTCATGTAGGCAGCCGCAGGCCTCTGGAAAAAGCTATGTAAAATGGCAGTTGCATGCTTTTCAGTTCCAGAAGGGATACTTGTAAAACTCAACAAAGGTATTTATTACCACTTATGACGAATAACTCTCAGAACACTATATTTTTCAGAAAATCAATCCAGATAGCACATTTTCAAAGGAAACCCAACACTTCATCATCGTGTTGCCGTGTTTGCTAAATAAGCCTTGAGTGCTCTCCCTTTCCGCTCTTGCTCACCCTCTGCAATTAGATTTCTTGTGCCTGTTTCACGAGAAATCCTTGTTTTCAAATCTGACTTTTTCTGCTGGATTTCCAAGGAGAGTTTCCAGTTTGACGGTTGTCTGGCCATTCAGACCTTTCTACAAGTTTTCTTCAACCTTCTGAGTCCTCCAGGCTTTTATCTGTTTTGGCCAAGGTTTTGCCAAGTTCACTTTTGCAGCCAAGGCAGAGAGAGATTTATTTTCGCCCCCTACCTAGCTTTCTCCCTTCCTCCCTCCATCCCTCCCTCTCTCTTTCTTTCTTTCTTTCTCCCATTTTCTCATTGTTTACTAAGATTATCTATTTCTTCTTTCAGAAGAAAAAAAACAAGTTAAAAACATCTAGAGAATTTGTTTAGAAACCTCTGTGTGTGATGGGGTAGGGAGTTAACTAAATATCTGAGAATTAGACATTGTGGTTCCCTAAACAACTGGGTCCCTTTTCCACCTGAGCAGTGGTGTTCCTCATGGGTTTGCCTTTCTCTGGGAGATCACATGTGTACCCCAGATTGCATCTATGACCGAAAAGTGAATAAATCTCACATGTATGTCTTCTATCCAGGCATTCCTTTAGAAGTGAAGACTCACACCCAGATATCTTAACTGACATCTTTACCTGGATATCTGCTAGCAACCTTAGACCGTAGGCTAAAAATGGGCTCATAAACTGCTGCATTTGCTTTCTCTGCTCATCAGCCAGGCAAGCCTTGTCGTCCACATCTATCTACATGGAACCGCCTAATTATTTCCCATGACCCCGCCCTGGAGTCCTCCCCGTCACCTGCCCTCTTACACAGCCCATGTGGTCTTAGAGGTCTACCTTCTATTTATTTCCCAGTCTTTAACTCACACCACCTAACCCCTCTGCTAGTAGTATGGCCTTTGTTCAAAGGCCGAATAAGCTACCTCCCCACAGCGTCACTAAACAATGCTCATAATTCCTTGTTTCCAGTGTCTGTGCCCTTCACACAACACCTTTTCCAATAGACTAATTGGAAGGAATTTTCTAGAAATGTTAAACTTCTGTTCCTTAACTGTGCATACCCTTGTGATCATTGCCTTCATCGCTCTCTTCTGTGCTCCAGAGATCATTGCTGCTCTGGAGCAGTAGCCTGCCTCACGCATCATCATACTTTTGCAGTTTGGATGCTTTTATTTGTTTGTTTTATTTTTTTTAACAATTATTTAAAAGGTTAAATGTTATTTAAAATGTTAAAATGAAAATGACAGCTCCGAGCTGTCAGCCCAGAGCCTGATGCGGGGCTCGAACCCATGAACTGCAAAATCGTGACCTGAGCCAAAGTCAGATGCTAAACTGACTGAGCCACCCAAGCACCCCCTGATGCTTTTCTTGCAGCACCTTCCTTCCTGCCTCTTTGTCTGTTAACACTTGCTCAAGTTTAAGACTCCACTGAAGTATAACTTGCCCTAAGAACCCTTTTCTATCGACTTCTAGCCATTAGCTACTCCTGTTCTGTGTTACATGCATCACACCATTTATCAATAATAGTATAGCCCTTGGTTGACTTATCTCTTTACCGTGCTTAGAGTTTTCCTCTTAGGGTCCTCAGTGCCTACCAGTATGAGACAGTCTGAGACATGTTTTTTTGGTTGAATAGTGGCTTACACATGGGTCAGTTCTATAATGCTGTATCTGTTAACATTTCTCCAAGATTATTTCTAAAATAGCATAAATCTAAAATCTGTGAATATAAAAGTAATAAAGATAATGTCTTGATAACATTTGATGTTAATAAATGGAAGATACATACTTAAGAATTTTAAAATCTGGTTCGCATGGATAGGTGGGGGAATTCCCATGAGAAATGGTTAACTAGTAGGCCCTCATGATGCCATTAGATCTTTATTTATGCTTAAAAAAATTATCGCCCCCCCCAAACATTTCTTGGTCCATAATCCAATTTGCTATTACCATAGAAACCGAAGGGCTCATCCTGTTGTATTCAGTCAACCCCCCACCCCATTGGTAACAGGAAAATATCTCATTTTACCATGGCATTTGAATCTACTCAAAGTGAGAATTGCAATAAATATCTTCCCCTAAAAAAGTAATAGAGGAGATTTACCTAGGTTTATATTCATGTACTAGTAACATGGTAGCCAGATAAATTTGATGATGCTATTTGGAAGGTACCTTGGAAAGGGATTAGAAATTTCAAATTTCTCAGGTGGCTAAGGAGATGTTATGCTAGCTGTAATCCTGAGCTCACTGGTAATTAATACTACAGTGCAAAAAGTAATCATGTTATTCAGGCGCAAGATTTCTAGTTGGCGAACTTGGAATTGGGCAGCGCAGTTGATTGGATTCCATCATTCTAGCTGCTCAGAAGTAGTGTTGATTGTAACTGAGAGTCCTTTGAGGATAACAGGAGTTGACTCATGGTGACTTGATATGAGTATTTGCATACCCAGCAGAAAACAGACAGCAGGGAGCTATTCTACTGCAGTTAGAGTGATGCTCTTCCAATCGTCTAAGAGAGTAGAGAGAATAACTATGTAAAGGTGACAACAAATTTTTGCTTTAGTTTCTTCAAATTTACTTTTCATCTTTTCCAATAGCAACCAAAGGTTCTCTCTTTTATAAAAGAAGAGAGAAAAGGGAGACGTCTGTAGTTTCACTCTTCTACCAAGAGTAGAGTGGAATTATGGCATCACCGTGATGAATTTCAGTTTTCTTGGTGTTACCTTCAAAGTCCTTCAAGTTTTTGTTAAGCCACCCTTTTCAAGACGGTTGTATTTCGATACAGATTTCTTACAGAGGTTTGGAATCATGAGGACTATGTTAAAGGATTAAATCTACCTTGACTCTCCTCAAAGATGAGTTTACTATGCCAACCTACCCCCCTCTCTAGTGTGTGTGTGCGCACGCGTGCGTGCATGTGTGTGTCTGTGTGAGTGAGTGTGTACTGGCGCACATGTGTGCATCCTCTCCGTGGATATCTGGAATGACCTAGAACGAGAGAGGACCGCGATGATGCCTCCCGCCCTCAGCCCCGCCCCGTGTCCACGCTCCGGTTGCACCTGCCCGCGCCCTGCCCTGCGCTCCAGTCTGTGGCTTGCCGCGGAGCCAACCCTTGCCGTGTCCTGTTGGCTTCATTGCTGTCACCGGCTTTTTGGATTATGTCCGTGGCTGGCTGGATTTTCCTTTTCCTTTCATTCACTGTTTGGTGACGCGCTCATTTAATTTTTGTTTAAATTTTGTGTGTCTCTCTTTCTCTCTCCTGGCTTGTTCCCTGTCTGTCCACGCTGTTGTGCTGACTGTCTTCGCTGCTCATTCCCTGCTGCCTCTAGTATCCGTCAGGTGCCAGCTGCCGACCTGCGGAGAGTGTCTGCCCCCCCTGGCTCCTTCACCACGTGAGTACAAAGCCGGCCCGTTTCTACACTTTGTCTAGCACCCTCGTCTTCTCCTCGGGGTTAGATTTCCTGCCTCCTTTTCCCTCACAGGTCTGCTCCTCAGACAAGGACCCGCCAACCCTAATTGCCTTCATTACCCCTCCGTGATTTTGAGGTGCAGCTGTCCAGTTCTTCATGCCTGTTTGTCTCAGTCCTCTAAGGGTTCAGGTTTAAATTTTAGATGAGATAAGTGAAGACTCATAATTGCATGAGGTTGTAGGAAATTCCATCCTAAGCATTAGTGTTTGTGGCAAGTTTGTAAGAGCAGCGGGCCATTCTGTTAACTGTAGCTCAGGGATGATGTTGAAGACGATGGGGAAGGTGTGCCTGCTGCCCTTAATTTGTGAGGTCCCCTAAAGTTACGTGTGGAGTTTTGAGTGCATGCATGCATCTGGGCATCATTTGGGTTGAGAATCCATGATTGAAATAAAAGGTCAGTGACCCCAAACTGTCACTGAGTTAGCAAGACACACTTTGTCCATAGTTAGTAATTCATATTCTATGCTTTTATCTTTTTCTGGGGAAAAATGGCTTTTAGCACTTTGGGACTTCTTTTTTATGTTGTTGCCTCTGTCTTGCCCCTTTTCTTTATCATGCAAACACTTAGCTTTTGTTGTGGTTCGGGTACTGTTACAGGTGCTTTACGTTAACTAATTACTCCCCAGCAGTCCTCTGGGACACGTGGTATGATCTCCAGCTGTGGTACTGCAAGGACTCTGTGCACAAAGAGGCTAACTAACTTGCTTGAGGTCACACAGCTAACAAGTGGGAGACTGGGTTGCAAACTCAGGTGGTTTAACTTCGAAGTTCACACCTTCAACAGTTTACAATTTGCCACCTTTCATCGATGATGAGCCTATGTATTTCTTCAGCCCTAGTTGAATCATTGGCTTTTCAGAGAATTCCTTGTGGCTTCATATTGCATGAGTTAGCTTCTCATTAGAGTTCACTATTGATATACTTATTGTATCTCTCAAGGTTTGATAGGCTAGTATTAATTACATTAGCTCTATATATGTGTGTGTGTGTGTGTCCCATACTAGACTGAGGCTACTTGAGATCATTGACCGTCTCTTTTTTGAATTTTTGTGTCTCCTGCCCTGATCACAGATCTTAACACAAAGTATTCTGGAACCAAACAGAGCTGTCAGTTGGCGGAATGAATGAATGTACGTTGAGCTGTACAATATCTAACATCTAGGGGTATGCCAAAATGATTCCTAAAGTTCAATCGTGTAATTTTACCTTCAGTCCCAGTCTTACAGATACACATTTATTTATTCACTTATTACAATACATTTTTTCAAAAACATTACTTTATATTTGCTCTGTGCCCACTGTTTTGTGCTTGGAATCTAGTGGTGATCACAACAGGACACTGCCTTCATGGAAATTAAAATTGAACAGTCAGAGACTCAACAGGAAAATAACTTGTAGTTTTCAATTTGGAGGTTATTCTGGGGTATAGCCTACAGTCTACAAAAGGCTTCTCCAATAAATTGGAGTCCAAGGAATGGGGTTTGGTGGTGATTTTCAGTGGCTCTGTTGATAGTGTTCAAAGAATCAAGAATATCAACAATAGAGGTGCGTGTGGAATTAGTCACATTTCTGTTAAAGTTTGGGTTGTGTTTCAAGTTTTAGTTGTATAATTTAAACGAGGTTCTTTTGTCTTATTCCAGGTGCATACACTACAGTAAGGCAAACTGTCCTGTTTTGATTGTAACAAGCAGAATGCCTATGTGTTGGCACTTTAACACTCGAACATGGTTCTAAAATGTATCTATATGTGAGATATCAGCTATTACATTTTATGGATGTTAGATCTATAGAACATCTATAGATGTCATGTCAGAGATACATAGATATCTCTGAAATATTTCTGAAATGAAAATTTATTAAAATAGAATTTAAAGGACATATAAGAAGACACTGTCAAGGAGCCTGGGAGAAAAAGCCAAGAACAACAATAAGTATTGTGTATTTATATATTATGGCAGTGGCTAACAGTTTTGACCCATTCTTACGATATTTTCAGCAGTGTTTAATAATCACATCAGTGTCGCTTTGGTCCTCATGAAAGTCTGGACCCCAGTATCTTCAACTCTAACCTTGTCTGATTTTTTTTTTTTTCCACTCTTGGTCAGCCATTTTCTACTGAGAAAAACTCTTCTATAGATGATCTCTTCTGGGGAGAAGCGTCTCTTTCTACTGTTCCTGTAGGAAATGTTGGTTTCCTAAAGTAACTTGCATGATCTTTCTTTCCAGCTTTCTAATTGTTTTTGTCATTGTTAGGAGAAGGTCATGGTGGTGACAGTGTCATGCATGGATTATTAAGAATTGCAACATATTAGTAATGTCTGTGCACACAGGACATTTCACCTTTATGGCAAAGAATCTAGAAATTTTATTTTTGTTCACATATGACCACATATGCATCCTGAGTGTTATTCCAAGGTATTAGTGACTTTATCCAGTAGAATAAAACAAAGCAGAGGTGCCTTGGTGGCTGACTTGGTTAAGTGTTGAACTTTGGCTCAGGTTGTGATTTTACGGTTCTTGAGTTCAAGCCCTGCATCGGGCACTGTGCTGACAGCTTGGAGCCTGGAGCCTGCTTCAGATCCTGTGTCTCCTTTTGTTTCTGCCCTTCCCTTGCCTGTGCTCTGTCTCTCTCAAAAATAAATAGACATTTTTTAAAAAAAAACAAAGCAAGGAGAATACTTCACTGTACATCTTGTGCATGTAGCTTAATGAATTATTAGAGCAATACCTCAGTTGACAAATTCTTTATAATTAAGTGACTTCATAGCAAAGTTCTCACTGAAAGGTATATATGCACACTGGTTTTTATAAATCATGAGTATTCATGCTAAACATTCCAGTTACTAGCTTCTGTTAAGCTAATGCCAAAAATAACACAACGGTGTATAATTGTAAAATGTCTTTCTAAAGCTTTTATCTTTCAGTAACTTCTTATTAAATTCCATTTTATGCCTGTTCTTCTCCACCAAAATGAAGTAATGTAAAGGATTTATACCTAATTTAGTCAACTTTTCATCTTTCAAAAAATATTGAGTGCTTTCTTTCAATACCAGGAGTTCTGTGGGATACTGGAGACACGGAGATCATAAAGCTAGGGTTTCTGTCCTAGAGAAATGGACGTGCCAAGGATGGACCTAGATTGTTGCTTACAGTACAATTACGATGCCACATAACAGGCATTCAAGTACAGATTCTGCTTGTATTTCCATGTGAATAACTGAGTATTTATTACATTTGTTTTTATTTTTTAGTACTTAAAATTAGCATATACTAAAGTTGACTTTCTCGGTATCCAGTTGGGAGTTTTAAGGCAGGTATAGATTCATATAACCAGCACCCGAAACAGGATATAGAACTATTCTACGACCCCAGAAATCTGCCTAATCCTCGCATCGCCCATGTCAACCTCTGGCAACCACTAATCACTATAGTTTTGAAGTTTTGAGATTACCACATAAATTCAATCATACAGTATGTAACCCTTTCGATTGGTTTCTCTTTTTTGAAATCTTTTTATTATGTATTTATTTTTGAGAGAGAGAGAAAGAGAGAGAGACCGAGAGCATAAGCAGGTGAGGGGCAGAGAGAGGGGGAGACACAGAATCAGAAGCAGGCTCCAGGCTCCAAGCTGTCAGCACAGAGCCCGATGCAGGGCTCTAACTCACAAGCCATGAGATCACGTCCTAAGTCGACGTCGGACGCTTAACCAACTGAGCCACCCAGGCCCCTGCAGTTGGCTTCTTTCAACGTAACTATAACAAAATTTTTGTATATATTAATCACATTTTCCTTTTTATTGCTGAGTAGTATTCTGTTATATTTACCCATCTACTTCTTGAAGGACATCTAGGTTATTTTTAGTTTTAGGCAATTGTGAATAAAGCTGTAATAAACATTGATGAACAAGTTTCATGTAAATATAAAATTTCATTTCTCTACATTAAACACCCTTCTCTAGGAAGGGAATTCCTGGGTCATATGGTAAGTGTATGCTTAACTTCGTGAGAAACTGACTCAGTATTTTCTAGAGTGCAAATTTTGCATTTCTACCAGCAATGTATGAGAGAGAGTTCTAGTTTGTCTCCATCCCTGCCGGCACTTGGTATGACCTGCACTTTAAAATTTTAATCATTTAATCATTCTAATGAGTGTCTTTTCATTATTTGCCATCTATTCTATACTCTGATATCACATCTGCTCAAGTCCTTTGCCTATTTTTAAATTGGGCTGTTTTTTTTTTTCTTCTGACTTCTAAGATTTTGCCACACATTCTGGATCCAAGTCATTTGTTAGAGATGTGCTTTGCAAATGTTTTCTCCCAGGACACATCTTGTCTCTTCCTTCTCGTTACAAAGTCCAGATTCTCAAGGTTTCCTTCATATGGCTGTATTTTTGGTGTTATGTTCAAGAACTCTTGGTTTAATCCCAGGTCATACATTTTTTCTCCTTTGCTTTCTTCTGGCAGTTCTGTAGTTTTCCATTTTGCATTCAGTTCTGTGGTTTGAGTTAACTTTTATATAAGATGTGAGGTTTAGGATAGTGTTTTATTTTGTTTTTACATATAAATATTCAATGGGTCAGCACGGTTTTTTGAAAAGACTTTTTTTTTCATTTAACTGCCTTTACATCTTTATCAAAAATCAATTGGATGTGTATATGGGGGGTTATGGATATATATAGATGGATAAATACCAATTTCTGTACTCTCAATGCTGTTCCATTGATGTATATATTGTGCCTTTGTCAATGCCATGTTATTTTCATTATTGTATATGTTAAATGTTAAAATCAAGTTGTACTATTTTCCCACTTTATTCTTTATTTTAAAAGTTGTCTTGGGTAGTCAAGTTTCTTTACCTTTCCATATAAATTTTAGAATAAACTTGCCTACTGTGTTGAATCTATAGGTTTGGGGAATATAGACATCTTTACCAGGATGAGACTTCCAACCCATGAATACTATATATCTCTCCATTTATTTTGTTCATCATTGTTTTGTAGTTTTCAACTACAAAGATATATCTCTCCATTTGTTTATTTTGCGCATCATTGTTTTGTAGTTTTCTACTACAAAGATATATATATCTTGTATATATTTTGTTAGATATGTGCCTGTGTTAGACACGTGTTGGTTTTCAATTACGATTGTTAGTATATAAAACTACAATGGATTTTCATGTGTTGACCTTGTATCTTGTGGCCTTACTAAAGTCACTTTTTAGTGCAAGGAGTTTGGTTGCATCCTTGGTTTTTTCTGCATAGTCCTACTTGTCATCTGTGAATAGGAGTAGTTTCTTTCATCCCAATCCATATGCCATTTATTTATTTGCAATAAATAAATAGCACCAGCTATTATTTCTAGTATGATACTGAATACGAATGTTTAGAGTGGATATCCTTGCTTTGCTTCTAATATGAAGGGGACATCATTCCATTTTTTCACTGTAAAGTATGATTCTTGGTTGTAGATTTATTTGTTAAAGTACCTTTTTTAGGAAATCTGGGAAAGATTAGAGAGAAATGGACTTATTTATCTTGTTTATCCTCTACATGTATGCTAAATTTTTCCAAGAAACCGTCTGGTCCTCATGGTTTGTTTGTTTGTTTGTTTGTTTTTACCCTTTTTAACTAGAACTTCAATTACTCTAGGAGTTATGGGACTAACTAGGTTATCTGTTTCATTGTAAGTGAGTTTTACTGGGTTTTTTTTTGGTCATTTTTTAAAGTTTTTCATGAGTTACTCATTTCATTCCAGTTGTTAAGATAGGCAGAATTATTGGTAGTATTTCTTTATTTTTTTAATGTCCTTGGGATCTTCATTGACTGTTTCCTTTCATTCCTGATATTAGTAATTTGTACCTTTTCTCCTTGTCATTCTTAGTAAAGGATCCATTTTACTAATTTTTTTAAAAATCAGCTTTTGGGGACACCTGGGTGGGTCAATCAGTTTAGCGTCGACTTCGGCGCATGTCATGATCTCACATTTCATGAGTTTGAGCCCCGCATTAGGCTCATTGCTGTCAGCTCAGAGCCAGCTTCCAATCCTCTGTCCCTCTTTCTCTCTGCCCCTCCCCCGCTCATTCTCTCTCTCTCTCTCTCTCTCTCTCTCTCTCTCTCAAAGATAAAACATATTTTTAAAAATCTGCTTTTGTATTTGTTGGTTTTTCACACTGTTTCTTTTCCAATTTCATTGATTTTTGTCCCTATATTATTATTATTTTTTTACTTTGGGCCTATTTTTTTCTCCCCTCCCCACCCCCAGTTCTTTAAAGAAGTAGCTTAATTACTTAAGCAGTCAATTGACTCAAATGAATTCAGGCTACAAGTTCTGACTCCCCTTCGGAGAGTTGTGTTTACCGTGTTACTTCTGTTTTCAAAGCCCATGCTGTGCTATTCACATCTCTGTCTGGGGCGTATGTACCACCGAATTGCCAGCATGGGACCTTGGTTGTAGGATCTCTTCTGTAGTTTGGTTCCTCAAGTCTTTGGTATTGATGCTGAGGGCCGGATTCACCCACCTGCAGCCTAGAGATGAACCTGAGAGTTCATGGACATCTTTACGGAGCTGTTTTCCTGAGCCCCTCCTTCTCCTTTGTCAGTGCTTTCCTGTTCTCTGAGGCTCCACCTTTTGGTCTTTCAGCCAGAAAGCTAAGGTTTTAGCTACATTGTTCTATTGCATACTTTTCTGCAACTGTGTTAGTGTCCAGGACCAGACAATGATATGGCAGAAAGAGGGGGAATAAAAGCAGTTGGCTTATCCCATGCTCTGGGGGTCATTGCTCCTTTTATCAGAGAGGAAAGCTCTCTTCCATTACAGTTTCAAGCACCTGAAGGGTTTTGTCAGTGCTTCTGCCAGTCTGAATGCTGGTGTGTAAGAAAGCAGTGAGGGGGAGACGTGCCTGAAGCTCTCTGAGCTCTCAGAGTCCCTTTTCCTTAAGCCAGAACTCAAGGGCTCTCCTGAATTTGGTGTTCATGTCAGGCTTAGTGCTGCCTGGAGTTCACACCAGGGTTTTTTGGAGGGGAAAAGAAGGAAGAGCTTACCACCCTTTGATAGTATTTTAAATTCAAGTCTTCTTCTTTAATCTGCTGCTATCATTTACTTTTCGGATCCTCAAATAGCTGCTTTATGGCTCCTGGCCAGATTTGATAGCTGTATTCGTTGGCGTAGGAGGGGGCGGGCGTTGGAGAAAGACTCCTGTGTGCTTACTCACTGTCCCCAGAACCAGATGTTCTCCGCCGCGGAGAGCTGTGATACCGCGTCCCTTTCTCTCCCACTGCCGTTTAGTGCCACGGCCAAACTCAGCAAAACAAATCTGCAGAGAAACCACTGTCTATTGAACTGCAATCAACACATGTTAAATGTAATATGCCGTCTTGTGCAACAGTTACAATTAAAACATAAACAAGACTTCCAGCTAAGTTGTGTGACTTTGCCTGTTACCTTGCGAGGTAGGGAAGGCAGAATTGGACCCAGATTCGTGAAAAAAGCATGAATTGTCATGTTTGACTACAAGCTGAATATGATTCAGCATTCTAAAGTTGGTTTCAGTAAATGAGGTCTTCATGGTAAAGGATGAAAGTAAATTGATTTTTGTTCCAAGGAGAGAGAGAGTTTTACAAAGAGAAATAGAAATATTTTTGATATGCCTTTTTTTATGGTTCTCTTTTGGGTTGAGCTTAAGAATTTTATGACAGGATAGAGCCAAAAATCTTCAATCTTCATGACTGATGAAAACACAAACTGGTCCTAGGTGGTCTAACGTTTGCATGCCGGCCAGCAAAGCCAACTAGCCGATTTTTTGACGTGCTTTCTAAATATGCTGCAGTAATATTCTCCCAACTAGTCACCTCAAATTTTAACACTTTTATTAACTTATGTACTGTACTGTCTAATGTGTTTATTTTGTTTACTTAATATTGGACCTTTAATTAGAAAGTAAGATGTGACCTGCTTTCTTCAGACCCTTTCTCTTTTCATTTGTTCTTTCCATAAACTCCACCCTCCTAAAAGCTAGACTCTATCAGAGAGTTGCAAAAACATTGCTAAGTAGAAATTTACATGTCTGCCTCTCTAAATTGTGAGGATTACCTCTCAGGTGCCAAGAATATCCATTACACATACTTTGCCTAAGAATAAATTCAGGTGATGGTGGCTACACACATCTTTTTGAGAACCTCAGGATGAAAAGCACTCCTGGCCCACTTGAGTCTCGTGAATGGTGCGTTATGTCTGGAGTAGAAATCTGTCCGTATTGTGATTGCATATTATATAATATTTAGATCATGCTTTCTGGACCCCACAACCAATTGTGAGGATTCCAAAAGGGTTTAAGCACTCAAGAAATTATGAGTATGTTTGTTGTTAATGCTTTTGTTGTTATGTATCCTGGGGTGATTATCTCTGAGTGACAGGGTTGTAGATAATATTTTATTGGCTTTCTGTATTTTTGGATTGATTTTGATGAATATATGTTACTTCTAAAAGGGAGAAAAATTGGGTGCCTGGGTGGCTCAGTTTGTTAAGCGTCTGACTTCATCTCTAGTCATGATCTCATGGTTCATGAGTTTGAGCTCTGAGTTGGGCTCTGCACTGACAGCCCAGAGCCTGGAGCCTGCTTCAGATTCTGTGTCTCCCTCTCCCCTGTCCCTTCCCTGCTTGTGCTCTGTCACTCTCTCTCAAAGATAGATAAAAATTAAAAAAAAATTTTTTTTAAATAAAAGGGAGAAAAATTAAATGTTTATTTTATTTTTAAAATTTTATTTTAATTAATTAATTTATTCATTTATTTTGAGAGAGAGTGTATGTGGGGTGGGGGGGCAGAGGCATACCTGATCAGAAGAGGGGCAGAGGGAGCGGGAGAGAATCTTAAGTAGCTTCCACACCCAGTGGGAGTTCAATCTCACTACCTTGAGATCATGGCCCAAATCAAGAGTCAGATGCTTAACCTACTGAGCCGCCCAGGCATCCTAAAAGTTTATATTTTAAAAAGGATAGAAGAGAATTGCTACCTCCGCAGAACAGGAAAAAGAAATGCCGTTTGCTGAATTTCAGAGTCAGAAAGGGACACAACAGAGTTCGCTTCAGGCTTTCTGGAATGCCAGCTATTTGTTCTCTGAACCGCTGAGCAGAGGACACTGCTAATATCTTCCCTGTCTCTTGCTCCCACTCTCACATTTTCTGGGTTATCTTCCTAGTGCTTTTGCTTCCTGCTGTCCATTTTCTTGACCTTCAATAATGTCAAAATGTCATGTTTTCCTTTCTTTTTATGATACCCTCTCTAATGGTCGCATAAAGCAGACACACCAATTTGAGAATTCCAAAGAGAGGCAGCTTACATGTTGCTTGAGCTTCACCTCCTGTCACTTTTCAACCTTGAGCCCAGGGTGCAGCCCGGAGGGTGGTGGCCTTCCTCCTTGCACTCTGCAACTCACCCCCGCCCCCCGCCCCCCAAGCTCTTATTCCCGTTCAGATGGCCAGGGCGGCCTCGTGCCTTAGAGAAAAGGGGCGGCAGGAAAGGTCTCTAACTGGTGCATCTTCCTCCCTATTTTGTGGCACCCCCTGGTAACATCGTGCTGTTTTGAGTGTCAGTCAGGGGAAGCTCTCCTTTTGTGGTTTGACATTGACCAAGTGTTAACCTCTTTGCATTCTACTTTTTCAAACATTAAAAATGAAATGCAGTTTCTTCTGGGTTTCTATCAGCTCTGAAGTTCTGTTGTGCTAAAATTCAGGGCATGACCCCAGCTTATAGGAAAATCTGCCCCGAAGGGATCTAAGACTTGAAGTAGGCAAGACTTAACCATGGGCCATGACAGGGTCATCCTTTATGCTGAGACTGATCAGGAGGCCGGGCCCTGTGCTGTTTTGATACATTTTCTAGATGGTTTACCCTTCTCTGAGCAAGAACCCAAGTGTGATTTTCATTTAGCCGGAAGGGTAACAGCACCTTGACTTGTGATCAAATTTAACATCTCGATAACTGTTTGTGATGACAATTGCCATTCTTCCCATTCCACAGATGGCAAGACTGAGAATGAGAAGTTTTAGGTAACTTGACTAAGATTGTGTGCTAGAAAGTGAGAAAGTTAACATCCCAGGGCTTTCTGCTTCGGAGACAGCATTTGCGACCCTAAACTCTGTCGATGTAACCTCTGGTCATCTTCTTGTGTGTGTGTTTATTTTCGTAGATATGATTTGTATCTATTCAGTCAGAATGGGCTAACATCTTCCTTTTTCACGGAAGACTTGGAAATGAGTGATAACTTACAATTCAGTCTTGTTTCAAACGTGAGACTCTTTAGTATTACAGGTTTGCACTTCAAGTGTTATTATAAGAAAAATGTCAGCATGACAGGCCTCAGTTAAAAGTAAGTTCTAGTACAGCTAAGGAACCTGGAGGGTCTTTTAGGACTGTCAGTGATGGCGTTTGGTCCCTGAACGTGGCTCCTCAGGAAGGGTCATGCCCGCATCTGTGGCGGATGGATGGGGCCTGTGTTCTTATCTTCGCAAAGGTAAACACAGACGGCAGCGTCTGGTACAGTTATGTAAGGCGTAATACATTTAGGACTCCCTCGACACTTAAAATTATATCTCATTGCTTTTAAAATTTATTTTCGGAGATGAATTATTCATGTCTGCGTAGGCGTAGAAACAGTCTTACACTTACGAGTCAGCACTTCTCGTAAAGTAAAAGGTCACTTCAGAACTGAAGGGAATTTTCACTCAGGTGGAGTTGGCGCGAGGTGCAGGGCCTAAGGATGCTTCAGGGGCAAGGGGGGGTCTGCAGGAAGGTTTGGTACCGTGTCTGCTCCAGGACCACTGGGCAGGACAGAGGAGGAGGAAACTGTATGAATTCCTTTGATTGTTTTTTGAATCAAAATACACTTTAGGAAATCAAAATTTATAAAAATGACCTTGGCAGTAACATTAGTTCAATAAACACAACAATAATTTTTTCGGTTAGATTATTCTATGCACCTTGACGTTTAGAAGTAGAAATTAAAGTCTGGATATCCTAAACAGGGGTGTCGAGCCAGATTGGAATTTTGGAAAGCGAAAAATTAGATGCCTCTTATTCTTCCACGTATGTTATTTTTCTATAATCAGTAGTTGTAGGATGAAAATAAAATGTGTTCCTTCTCCTAGTGGCTCCCTTCAGTGGGCATTCGTGTAGGTTGCTTGGGCCACCATCACAAAACCACAGACTGAGTGGTGTAAACCACCAACATTTAGGGCCTCACAGGCTGGAGGCTAGACGCCTGAACTCAAGGTGTTGGCCCCTCGGTCTCTCCTGGGGCCTCCCTCCGGGACTTACAGCTGGAGGCTGTGTTCCTGGGTCTTCCTCGGTCTTCCCTCTGTGTGTGTTTGTCCTCATCTCCTTTTATGAGGACACCAGTCAGATTGGATTAGGGTCCAACCATATGACCTTGTTTAGCTTAATTCCTCCTTCACACCCTCTCTTCACACACAGTCCCCTTCTGAGGGACTGGAGTTAGGACGTCAGCATGTGACCGGGGCGGGGGAAGGGGTGCCCAAGCCAGCTCATAAGAGCATCAGACTAGATACATGTGACTGAAGCCTAGTTTTGTTTCTTTTGCTATCACCGACTGTGCAAATATTGAACTTTGTGTATATGACTTGTGTTGATGATTTAGTTCTTTAAAATATTTTTTTTATTGAAAGGTATAAGAAGGGCTATAGAATATTGCTCTTCTATTTATAGCAGATTGTTGGTATTAACTATGTGGGGACAACAAAGTTGCTGTTGACCTCTCTGGACCCAAATTCAATTTCTGTAAAATAAGGCGGTCAAACAGCATGACCTTTAAATTTTTGTTCACATATGAATTTCCAAAGCATTATTGGAATAAAAGAGACTGCAGAAATACAGACTATAAATGGAAAGAGAGGGGAGTAATTTTGCCAGTCTTTGTGAGCAAAAGATTTACTTACAAATGTAGAAAAAAAACCACGCTAAGTGCTTTCGGAAAGTGGTTTTTTTATATTGTAGATAAACCATAATCTGCAGAGTTATTAATGGATTTGCTGCCTTCAGAGAGAAAAAGAGAAACCTTTCAGTTTTTACTCCAGTGTTACAGTGATAGCTGATGTCATATTCCCCCATGGAGTGGGAAGAACTCATATCAGTAACAAAGAAATCTAGACGTTTGTTCTGAGCGTTCTAAGAGGGTGTTTCTTTTGGATTGTTTTCCTGAGGTGGTAATACACGTTTTCATGCACGTTGCATTTGGAGAATTTTGCTGTAATGATACCAATGTGATTGGGTTTCCTGGTCTGTCATAATACCCCGAAACACTAACAGGAAATGAGACGGGGGTACATTGTTAAAGGGAGAGAGAGAAATCCTCTGTTACTACTGCACTTGACTAATCCCCAGAACTCATCAGATTTTGTGTCAGAAAATGAAATTCTAAAAGTGAGTTCAGCATGTTTCAAAGTTGTAGCTAAGATATTTGACGAAAATGAAAGTGGTGCTAGAAGAATTATAAGTGGAACAAAAAGGCCAAAGTCTTCAGGTTTGTAATAGAGAGAACTGTAATTAGTTTCTTTTTTCTTCATCATTTAGACTCTCCTGCTCTCAAGAGAGCTGATTTATGTTCTCTAATTGGGACATAAATCTTTTGGGCTGATGATATTTTGTTGCTCAGGCAAAGTAAAACAATTACAATATTTCCCTGATGAGAGATTGTTGGCTTATGAAATGTTAAAATACTGCCATTTGTAGAGACTTGGTCTGTAATATGCTAAGTGGAGAGAGAAAAGGAAGCGGACGGTGGACCCAAGCAAAAGCACCCCAGATTATTTTCATATTCTCTCATGAAGTTCTCAGCAGAAACCTTTCACTTTCGTCATTTTTTCTTTCTAGCTTTATTTTAACTAATTGTTCTGTGTTTGTACTTCATCACCCAAGCCATGTTATTAGTCTCGGACTAAAAGTATATCTTAAGAAACTTCTTCTTCTCGAGTTTACTATCAAATTTACGGTTATTTTTGTAAAATTATTAACGGTTGCAGGGATAGAATTATATGGCTTTTACAAGTCCTGTTCTAGCAAGGTGACTTTGTTCTGTCCATTTTGAAACCTATAAGATGAGTAATGTAAAAATTAAAAAAAACTCCTCTTGTCATTGGATTAGGGATTAGAGGACGGTGATGACAGTTTCTGCCTAATTGGCTAAATCTACTGAGTTGGAAAGGGGAGTTGGGTTTAGGGGACTCTGGTTTGTTCACGGATCTCTGACAGGGAAATAGGAGGGGCAGGAGCTGTGCTGTGAGCGAGGCACTCGGCTTCCCCCCAACCTTAGATGGATGACTAGGACCGAGGTGCCGTCCCATCCCCTCTCCAGAGGGACACGCAGCACTGCTGGGTATTCCAGACATTGGCGAGCCATCGTCAACCGGAAGGGGGAAAGGAGTCCAAACGTAACATGGTAAAATACCAATGACCAGTACGAAAAACAGTTTTGCGAATTTTCTTAAATACCCAGATTTTAAGAAAGTACGTGTGTCCTTTTGTAAACTGTTGTATATGGAGAGCTGAAACCATTTAAGGAAATGTTTCTTACGTAATGCCATTTATCGTTAGACCAATACTTATTTGTTATTTTCTCGATCTAAACCCAATATGGACTCCTCTTCTCACCGAGCCTGTTTCCTGGGTGCAGTTACTGCCACATAATTTGCACACGAGCTTTGCAGTAGGAACACATCTGGTCATTCATGCATTTAGTCCTTTCTCAGATTAAGTGGGGTTACATTTGTCCATTTTAATAAGATGGCCAAGGTTTTTTTCCCCACACCATTATTGCCTTATACATTTTTGCAATCTGCTTTGTTGGTTATTTTTACTTAAAAACATTACAAATTTTAATTTTTTCCTATGGGTTCATAGGTGAAATAAGTGTTTAAAAATTAAAAAATTTACATGTAAACTAGGTTTTTTTTTTACATAAAAATGCTTGTTTTCATGTTAGCCTCCTCCAAATACCACTACTTGACGCATCAAAGTGCGTAGGGTTACTAGAAGATGAGTAAATATCCTAGTAGTTGTAGCCTAACTCAGTTCTTCATGATACAGCCAAAGGGCGGCAAGTGTTTTCTTTTGTGAAACAATACTTTTTAAAAAATATTTATTTTGTTTTTGAGAGAGAGAGAGACAGAGTGTGAGCTGGGGAGGAGCAGAGCGAGAGGGAGACACAGAATCTGAAGCAGGCTCCAGGCGAACTCACGAACCATGAGATCATGACCTGAGCTGAAGTCGGACGCTTAACCAACGGAGTCACCCAGGCGCTCCTGACATGACACTTTTTAACACTATGCAAATCCCAGTACTTGCTCCAGACCCCTTTCCCGCAAAGAAAGTCCGTTTATAAGTGCATATAAGAACAGGATATTATAACAGCTTGTGACTGCAAACCCAAGGGAAGATTTTGGTATTTAAGTAGCAAATAAATGTAAGCTTTTTCCTTTTGTTTGATACATAGACATTGAAACCTGAAGTAAAAAAAGGTCTTCCTTTCTGAGCACATGAGATCGGAAGCCGTTTGGATGGCTTGGGAGTAACATTATCCTGTTATGTCGCGTTGGTTCAGGCCCAGTGGTTCTTACTTGGAGACAGTAATGAGTGGACTTCTGTACAATCACAGCAGCGAAAGCATTCTCTGAGCCACTGTAGGCTACACTACTAAAAATAGCCCATGTTAGTATTTTATGATAGACTCTTTAATCCTTTTAAATAGCCAGGAACCAGCAGTACGTGGGCTTATCTCATGGAGTGGAAATGACTCTTGCTGAGTGTGATGAAAGACGGGCCTTGGGTCCTTATTCCCATTCCAACTGTTCCAAACTCTTCTTCATTTAGCGATTTGGATTTGCAGAATTCTACAAAAATACATATCCCTTCCACCTCTAATTCCAATCCCTCTGTATTTCCTGGACTATTTACTTCCTGTGCCTTTCACTGTGGTATGTGTCCAACTCCTGTGCTTTTTAAACATGAAACATTATAAAAAAGAATATAAGTGGGAACTTCAGGTCTGAAACTCCTATCAGGCTGTCTGAAAGAGTGCCATTTGTAGTTGCCAACTGAGCAGCTATTAGGGCAGGAGATTCTCAGGAGATGGAAATCTGTAGGTGGTATCTAATTACAAGCAGAAATTTCTCTCCACTTGCATTAACCAGAGGTGAGCCGGAGAATCAACCAGCTGTGAGGGTAGCGTGAGCATTGAGATTACTTTTTTTGTTTGTTGGTTTAGTAACGGGAATAGAGTTTTTCCCTTGAGCCAGATTCTGTGTCGTGGTTCCCATCCTAGCCAGGGAGCACTTTACATAGCCCCCGCGATTGGGTGGGATGCAGGGGCGACTGGGTGGCTCGGTCAGTTGAGCGCCCAACTTCGGCTCAGGTCATGACCTCGCAGTTTATGAGTTTGTGAGATGGAGCCGGGCATCAGGCTCGGTGCTCTCAGCACAGAACCCGCTTCAGAGTCTCTGTTTTCCTCTCTCTCTCCCCCTCCCTGGCTCGCTCTCTGTCTCAAAAATAAATAAACATTAAAAAAAAAAAAAGACTAGATGGAATAAAGAATGTAGTTAGTTGTCAGGAAAACTAGTTTTTCTCTTCTCAAAATTAGTAAGTCCATATGGGAAGCAGCAGCTCAACAAAGACAGATCTAGCTGGGCCTCCCGTGCTCACGATTTAATGGGGGAGCAACACCATGACGTCAGGACTGCATTTACATTTCACACTGACTGCTCAGTCTGCAGCCCTGGGTCCGGTGCAAGACGGTAGTGCGGGGTCTGTGTGGGGCTTCCCGGACGGCGTCGAGAAGCATGCATATTTGAACACGAATTAGAGGGGAAGGAATTGCAGGGGGAGAAAGAAGGAACAGATGGAAATTTAGCTGGGAAATCAGAAGTATTTTGAACTGAAATCCAGGGAAAAGGAGCAGGGAATTAACCAGAGTGTGGAATGCTACTGAAGGTGGATTGGAGTGAGGACCGAGAAGTGGATTTAGTGAGCAGCAATAAAGAGAAAGGGGAGGGGAAGAGACAGCGTGATCTTCTGTAGAGGAAAGTTGGAGGCTGTATGACTTAAAAAGTACATCTGTGACTCTGGTGCCTAGAAGTTGTTATGTGTATGTGGGGCTGTTCCACATAAATGTCTTGGAGTTGGTGACTGAGCCAGTAACAGCTATGACATTCGCTATCAAAAAGAAATGGATGGTCAGAGAATTTGAAATACAGATCGAGGCTATTGGCCTGTTTCTTTTCTGTTTTTTAATGTTCATTTATTTTTGAGAGAGACCGAGCGCCAGCAGAGGAGGGGCAGAGAGAGAGGGAGACAGAGGTGTGGACTTCTTAATATCTGGTAATCTATTTATTTTGCACTAATTCAAAGTCGTCAATTCATAGTGAAAAGTATGATTGCCAAAGCTTGTTATTATTTTTGCTTTTTACTGTTTCCTGTTTATTTGGATTTTCCCCATATTTTTTAGCTGGCTAGTCAAGAGATCTCAAGCTCACTTGCAGAAGGAAAAGATAGTCTGACCACAGTTTCAATAGGGGCCGACCTAATTCTTGCATTGGTTATTCTGTCAGCACAGAGCTTGATGAAAGGCTCAAACATACGAACCGGGAGATCATGACCTGAGGCGAAGTCAGACACTTGCCCGCCTGAGCCCCCCAGGCGCCCTCATTTCCTTTAAAGCAGTAACGAAGGTGCCACACCCGTGGAGCTGCTTCGCAGCCCCACCACGTGAAGCCACCACTAGTTCTTTGTCTTTGCTTCTCCTTTGCATGCTGGGATCCTGAGCCCACAGAAGACACTGCCTATACAACCACACGCTAATTTCACTTTGCCGCATGTTCATTTATTACAATTTCAAAAGCATAATAATTTATTTCAATAGAAAGCCTGAAAATCTGCACTTCAATGTGCATTTGAAGATCTCAAGAAAACTTAGAAATTTTTGGTTTCAACCAATGGCGTAAAGGCTCTCTCCTATTTGGTCCTTAAAACCCATTTTTTAATCTATTAGCCATTAAGTCAGCAAATGGCTTCTTTGATATTTGTCTGGCTCTGGTGCTCAACACCTGCTTCTGCCGTCAGTGTCTATGGCTGATTATCTCAGTGACTTAAAACCCAATTCTGACCCAAATAGTAGAAGAAAAGCCCACAAACTATGGAGAGAGAGGGAGAGAGAGAGAGAAAGAGATCCCTTATGCAGAATTTACAAATGCTTAGAGTCATCTAGACAAGGAATAGGACACTTCTGTCCCGCACCTTCCACACCTGGTGAGGGCCAAGCGGAGACAGAGCAGCCGTTTGAAGATACAATCATAGCAGAATATCAGTCAGAGGAATAGCAAACAGTGAAGAAGTGAACATCTAAGTTTTCTTCCAACTCTATAATTTAATCTCATGATCTTGTTGGAGGTGTGGACGTGTCTCAAGTAATTTGTAACTATGACATCATATTAACCCCCACACAAATGGATGTCTCACGGCAACAACTTATTCAACTTCTGTTGAAAAATAATTAACAACCTTCATATGTACTTTCTCTATTTTGGAAGGAGAAAAAAAAGTACTTTCTCTAGAAAAGCATTTTGGACAGTGGGAGCTCCTGATTGCCGCTAATGTGATTTTGGTTTATCCAAATTCAAAAACTCTTTTACTTTTTTTTTTTTTTACATTTCTGAGTCATTGTTCTCTACTCCAGGCAGAAGACAACTGAATTATTAGAGTTCTGCTCGAACTCAGCAGGTGTCCAAAATCCATTTTAAATCTCTGTTCAGAAGCCTTGATTCAGTTTGGTTTTACTGTTCCATGCGAAGAGGCCTGCTTGAATGTGTTTCGGGATAGGTTATTGTCCGTGGCAGCTTGAAAATGTCCCAGGGTAAACTGCAGCAATTTCTAGGAAGTCGCCGAAGGAAGCTGTTGAGTATAATTATATCTAAAGAAGGCCCAGCTTGTGATGTGATATGAGAATGGGTGTGGTAGAGGTTTCTCGCTCACTGTTATTTAATTAAAGAGCAGGCGGTCCAGAATGATTGACATACTTTTCTGGCGGGGACATCTACCATTTGTATGCTCTTTTCTCTCTGTTTGTGCCGATCCCCCTAGAGAGAAGGTGCGAAGGGAGTAATCCAGCGTGGATTACCTCCAGATCTCAGAGAGCTGGCTGGAGGAAGGACAGAATGGCCAGCCCAATCAGGGTTTGCCTCGGGGCTCACAACGAGAAGACCTGCTACGGAGTGGCTCAGAGACGCTCTCTTGTCAAACTGTGTGAGGCAGCAGGCCCATGGGTAGCCCCCGAGGAATTCAGCTTTCTTGTGTTTCATTCATTCGTTTGTTTTAAACATTTATTATACAAATATGGGGCAGACTCTTTTCGGTGCTGGAGTTGTAACAACGATGACTAGTCTTTTGTGCCATGAATTCACACCAAAGTCCATTCATGAAACACGGACCAGTTCAAATGAGTCCTATTAAAGATTAGTTGGAAATATACTTTATTATATTTACTATTTATTTATTATATTGTATTTACTATGGATACTATATATATTATATATAAATTTATATAAATATTTTTTTTACTATATATATTTTATTATATATATCAACCTGTAACTTAGGTTATGATTGGGTAGAATCTGACATGTGCATTCCTTGAAAGAAATTAAAGCAATGTATCACTATTAAATCAGGCCTGGAAGGAGAAAGGCAGACAAAGGTGTGATATTTTCTGCCTTGCAAAGGAAAACTGACTATATAGGAGTAGTGAATTCCTGGTTAATTTACAGTTCATCAAAAAAAAACAGTGAGTCTACATAATGTGTGTTTTTTTAAGTTTTTTTATTTATTTTGAAAGAGAAAGAGCAGAGAGTATTGGAGGTGGGAGCAGAGAGGGGATGGGAGAGAGGCAAACCCTGATTGGGCTGGCCATTCTGTCCTTCCCCCAGCCAGCTCTCTGGACTGCCAAGCAAGCTCCTCGCTGTCAGTGCAGAGCCCAACATGGGCCATGAACTCATGAACCATGAGATCACACGCTGAGCCAAAATCCAGAGTCAGACACTTAACTGACCCTGGCACTCCCACAATGAATGTTTTAAGGGGCAGCTCTTACACTGAACCGTTGAAGAATGTTAATGAAAATTGGACATTTACAAAGTACAAAATGTAGAGTAGGTATATAACTTTAAGAGTTTCCTGTAATATGAATGGGGATTTGTGTTCTCAGTATCATTTTGAAAAAAATTTTATTTTGTTAAAAATTTTTAATGTTTATTTATTTTTGAGAGAGACAGAGACAGAGTGTGAGCAGGGGAGGGGCACAGAGAGAGGGGGACACAGAATCTGAAGCAGGCTCTAGGCTCCAAGCTGTCAGCACAGAGCCCGACACGGGGCTCAAACTCACAGACTGTGAGGTCATGACCTGAGCCAAAGTCAGAGGCTTAACCTACTGAGCCACCCAGGCACCTCTAAAGATTTTATTTTTAAGTAATCTCTACAAAATGTGGGGCTTGAACTTAGAACCCTGAGATCAGGAGTCCACACTCTTCTGACCGAGCTAGCCAGGTGCCCCCATATTCTTAGTGTCTTTAAGCTATCTTGCAACCATTCCTAGTCCACATTTGGATTCTCATCCAGCAGACTATAGATGGCTCTGTAACTCTGAATTTTTGTGTCCCTGCTTTGCATCATCAAACTGTCATTATGCTAAGGTTTGGTATCTGCTAACTCCTGCTTAGATCTGTGACTCTGGTTTCTGCTATGATATTATCTAGGATTAAATTAATTTTTTTAATGTTTATGTATTTTTGAGAGACACACAGAATGTGAGTGGGGGAGGGGCAGAGAGCAAGAGAGGGAGACATAGAATTTGAAGCAGGTTCCAGGCTCTGAGCTGTTAGCACAGAGCCCGATGCAGGGCTTAAACTCACAAACCATGAGATCATGACCTGAGCCAAAGTCAGATGCTTCACCAACTGAGCCACCCAGGCGCCCCTATCTAGGATTAAAATTTTTTTAAAAAGCTTATGGAAGTTGAAACATCGGGGTATTAAAATACACAACAACAATATATTTAACACTTATTCTTCACTAGGGATGTGTTAACTGCCTTACGTGTGTTTTCTCATTCAGTGCTCACTATATTCTTATTATCAGTTCCATTTTCTGATCAGAAAATGGTTTGGCCAAGGTAACTTCAGAGTTCTCAATGTCAAACATGTATTAATTGACAGAGTTCAGATTAGAACAAGATTTTTCGGAGTTTACATCTTGCTTTGCATACTGGCAATAGTGTCTTAATATTAAAAGATAGGATTCCCAGATTATCCATGTTTCCAATGAGAAGAAGGAATTACGTGGCGTTGCTGGTCTGGAAGTGACCCTGGGAAACAATATCGCCCACGTCATTCTCTGTCCATAAGGGGTGTCGATGTGAGAAGATTGGAATGAAGGAGTCTGTTATCAGACTGAGAGAAACGTGTAGTAATGAAACCGAAGGAATGAAGACTAAAGACAGAGGAATGAGAACTGAGTGGAAGTTGAATATTGTCTCGCTCGCACTTGGACCTCCCCACGCCCCCCCCCCCCCAGCATCTCACCATCACAGGGGTGTGTGTAACGTGGGTATGAGACAGTGTGGTCTGGAGCCCAACTGAGTGAATTTATTGCTTCCATTGTAGTTCTTGAAGGAGCTGTCAGGGGGACATTTAGGAGTTACGTTCAGAGCCAGGCACTTCTAACATGCACCAAAAAACGCCATCTTGACATTTCACAGGGAATCTGTGGGAAGATGCTGGGTTGAGGTCCCTGGATTTCAGAGAGAATTCAACGATCACTGAGTCCATTTTAGGAACCTTGAGTGACTCCTTGGAAGTCTGGTTTAGAACCACCACTGCCCTCCCACCCCCCGATCCAGAGCCAAAGTCAGGATAGGAAGAGTTTGTGGTAGATGCTGGTGTGGAGGCCAATGCAGTTTCACCAGGATGTTCATCTCTTCCCTGCTCCACTCACTTTCTTGGAAAAATTTAATCTTAGAAAACTAATGGTACTGCCGTTCCCCAGACTCCAAGGAACAGCTTTGTCATCCTCCGCCTCCACCCAGCCACTAATGGGACATTAATATATTTTGACATAAAGGGACACAATTGAATTACTTGGCTTTCATTTAGTATCTGTGTATTTCATCTTTCCCCTGTTCTCGTCTGTTTTCATGTTATTGGTTGGCCTGTAAAATACCTGTGGGAGAAGATCCAGGAGAATGATGACATTATCGAGGCTAGACCGGTTCCCCAGCAGCTCGTCACAGGTGCCTAGGGAGGTTTCCTCATATGCCCTAAACTTAAGTGACCTGGCAGCAGCTGATGCTATTGTTTATTAGCAGAACCTTATGTAGGGGAGCTGTTTTCAGAATAATAATTACACTGGTAATAGTCGTATCTCCTGATCACTTACGACGTGCCGGACATGTTTCTCAGCACATTACCTGCACGGACTCATTTAATCCTCACGGTGTCTCTTTGCAGTGGATCCTCATGTCATCTCCACACTACCTACGAGGTGACCTGATTAACCAGTAATTGGAGGAGCTTTGCTTCACATCCAGGCAATCTGACTCAGAGTCTGAGCTCTTATACTTTGCAACTGTTCATGCCAGCTCCAAAATAATTCGGAGGAGATTTCTACCATGGACCCCATGGTTGCCCTAAGATTTGCCAGTGGCCTTAAATTTGATAGCAGGCCAAACCTCAGATCCCCTAGTCAGAAGAGTGGGTTTAAGCAAGCTGCTGGTGGTGAGAACATGGGATATAAACCCTCAGGAACAGATGGGAGCTGACAGCCAGAGAGGGGGTGTAGAAGAAGGTGGGATGGGGGAAAGTGACAAGCAGTGAGTCTCCATTTTCTTCTCTCCTGGCTAGCTGATCACTCTGGAGATGAAGTGAGATAATACATGAATTTGTTTGGATTCTGGAAAGTTCCTTTCAGATGACAGTTCGTGTTGCTCATGCATGGTGTGCCACCCATCAGTCAGGATGACTGGTCGAGGCTCTGGTTCAGGAAGCAGCAGTGTGTGGCTGGAATTGGTGGGCGTAGATGCAAAGCTGGGAGGCGGAAGTGGCCAGGGAGCGGGCGCCGATGGACTGGGAGAAAGGTGGTGCGCTCTGGCTGGCTGGCTGGCTGGGAGCTCCTGGGAGAAGGCCGGATAGTGACTGGTCTGGACTCATTCCCTCAGTCCTGTTTTCCGCTCTGCAGCTACTGGTGGAGGAGGTCTTCGTCCTGACATCTCCAGCCTGCAGGGGAAGACTAGCCCTCACTGTCATTAGACCTACCACGGAAGTAGAGCTCTTTCAACTTCCGACCTCCCCCATCTCCCACTAGAGGGTGTGGTGGGTCACTACTTCTGGGCTTCCGGCTTCCCTCTTACCCGATGTGCCTGTGGGGAAATATTTGCTAAGTACAATCTTTGCGGGTCACTAGGGTGAGCTTGAAAATAAAATGATCAGGCCCCTCTTCGTCTGGGGATAAGCATTCGATACACTGTTTGGTCACTCTGTTAATTGCTTAAGTTCTTCCCTATCCTTTCCCATCTATTTATATCTAATACCTAACCCTCTGCTGTAACTCTTATTTTTACTCTGCTTCTGAATTATCATTTATTTACATACTAACATAATTTTAAAATCTTTTCCTAAAAAGGATGATACTCAGTGTGAAAGAATCCCTAAACCCCATATGTAGAGGTAACTTCTTGGGATAGCTTACTGAACGTTTTCTCCAGACACCGCACATTTACAGATGTCGAAGTTCCACAGTTCACATGAAGGAGATTATTCCAGATATAATTTTCTGTAACTTTTTTTTCACTTCACAATGTTATAGTCGAACTTCCCTCCAAACGAATGCAGATCTACACACTCATCTGTAGTCTTTGCCCGGTGTCCTCTTGTTTCAATATACCACAGTCTACTTAACTTTCCGCCCATTGATTCCTTATTGATAAGAGTCTGAACATCACATAGAGATCATTTGACTTTGTTAGTTCAGGTTCTATGGTTTTGCCATCACATCCGTGGTATTCTTGGCTTCATATAATAAAACAAGCATGAAATCGAGGGAAGAGTCCAAGACTCTGCTCCCTGCTCTGCCACTTAGAAGCTATGTGACCAAAAATCACTTTACCTTTCTGAACCTCAGCTTCCCTACCTGTAAATGATGGACTGGTATGCATGATATTTAAGGTATGTTCTAGTTTCCAGATATTCCTCCCCATCGTATTTCCCATCATTGCTTACACCAGTTTTATTTATCAAAGCCTATTCCATGTCCAGTGTAATGCCCATTTCAAAGTGGACACCCAACAGACACACTTTGAATGGACTGATCTATGGACTTGTCTTCTCAAAACTTGCCCTTGGAAATATCCATCTTGTCCTTTCTTATTGGCTTAGTGTTTAACCCAGTGAACCTCAGACATTTTTATTTGTCCACCGTCTCTCCTTAGAATGTATGCACTTCTATCTAAATGTCTTTGCACGGGGCAGAGGGCGAGAACTACGTGTGCGTATGCCCATATGTATCCATAGTAGGATATGGATGTTGTTTTAAGGTACTAGAGCGGAGTCTACCTGGAGGGAGTTGCTATACTTTGCCCTACGATGAGGCAACAGACACGAGAAAGATTGAATTATTTCTCCCTCCTTTTCCCAGAGTTGCAGTAAAATCCCGTGCATGTGTGTGTGCGGTGGGGGTTGCAGTGTGCAGACGATATTTAATCACTCCCTCCTGCCATCTACCTTTTTCTTCTTCCTTCCCTCTTCTTCTTCTTCTCTTTTTTCCCTCCTTTCCCTTTTCCATTCCTTCCCTTCTTTAGTGAAATGAAGAGCAATGCTATTCTTTCTCCTTGGGTCAGTTGTGACTTTTATCCCATAATACAAGAAAAGAGAGCCAATCCTCTATTTGCTAAAATTATCTGAACCAATGAAATCTAAGCGCAAGGTAATCGTGAAGGAGAAGTGGACGTTTTGATACATTAATCCATTGAAGAAATGTTTTGATCCGTAGGAGTGCTGGTGAAAATTAAATTGTTATGCTCAACTAACGCCAGTGATTAAACTAACCTGAAAATATTACTTAAAACCCATGGAACCCAGGTTAAGACATTCTGTGAATGAACAGGATGCTTCAGAAAGCTTGGCACAACCCACTTTTGTTTAACGTGTGTCTTAAATTCTGTTAAAATGAATTGCAACTTCATCCCCTTTCTAAAGTACATTACATATTTTAATTTTTTCCCTTCCCTTTGGGGCACTCAAAGTCCCCATCACAGGCAGCGTTTATTGTCATAAGCCTTGAGCAAGGGTGCTGAGACTGCCTGTCGGAGCTATTTTGAGCTCAGTCCTATATATTCTCAATTCTTGGTCTGCTTTTTATAGTTTTTTGTTTGTTTGTTTTTGGTTTCTTTCTTTTTTTTTTTTTTTTTTTTTTTTTTTTTTTTTTTTTTTTTTTTTTTTTTTTTTTTTTTTTTTTTTTTTTTTTTTTTTTTTTTTTTTTTTTTTTTTTTTTTTTTTTTTTTTTTTTTTTTTTTGGTTTGTTTCTTCTGAGGGTCAAACTGCCATAATAGGCTGAAATGGGCATATTTGTGTACAGCAGTTTTTTATAGCTCTACACCACTTCTCAGTATTTCAGATTAGCTGTGTCTCATTCATCATGGAACTAAACACATGATCTTATTAGAATTTTTAACAAGTTAAAAGCAAATAGGATAGGAGTCGCTTCCAGAAGCTTTTTCCGATTATTTCCGTGTTCTTACCTAAATTCCAGAAACTTGAGGTTTCTCCAGATTTATAATGTATGTCTGACGACTCGGTTCTTGTTTTGCAGTCCCCAGTCTGTCCCAGACCGCCTGAGGATCCGGGTGAACAAAATCAGTTTACAGGACTATGAAGGGTTCCACTACGACAAAGAGAAACTTCGGGAAGCTTGTAAGTTGGAAGTGCCCTGTTGATATCATGTAATCAGTCTATCTTCAGCTCCTTGATTCTCCTTGGCTTGATGGATAGATTCATCGTGTGTCTGAAAACAATGGTTAGAGAAATGAAGGGAAGCATAGTAATATGTGAATGCCAAGTGGTGATTTATGGGCTGAAGAAAATGGAACTGGAGAAAGGAAAGCAGGAGAATAAAATTATTATTTGCAAGATGTCAACTTAGGATCTTGTGGTTTATTAACCACTTTAGTCTCAAGTTTACCTAAAATGAGAAAGCAGAAGGTTGGTCAGTGGCATATGGTATAGTAACATGTAGAAAATGCTGGAGCATGAGTCTCTTCCTGGAGCCTATATTACCAAATATTATCTTCATATTTTATGCAGATGTGACAACGTTATCTGTAAAGACAAGTCTAACCCTTCTAGTTATTATGTGATTGCATAATGTAAGAGGGCCCACAGAGTACTCAATGTCATGATAAAGTGATTCATAGATGGTGAGGTACTGTTATTCCTGAAATCTTAAATTGACTCAACATATGAATACTTCTCAATGTTCATATTTTCATGTGCCTTTTTAAATGAATAACTCGTTTTTAGTTCATCTTGTCTATCACTCGGGATTTATTGGGCACTTTTTGTATTCCAGTCACTATATTAGGTCCCTGTATTGTGATGTATGAGGTAACCAGGTAAAGTAGGCCAGGAGATGTTAAGACCACAGGTGTGTTAGTTAGTAGTGTTCTTGGCTCCACTGTAATTGTGGGGGACAGTAATCAAGTCCAGTAAAGTCAGGGAAGATCAGGACCAGTGTCCAAGGGTACAGGCAGGGATGCCAACAGAAAGGAAGGAGTTTAATACAGAACCAGAGGTTTATGAACTAAAAGCCCAAACTAGCTGTAGGCATGGACTTACCTGGAGTTGTAGAAGACACAAATAGCTAACAATGGAAGGAGCAGAGTAGGGACACCTTCCCAGGAAATTGACTTCCAGGCTCTGATTTCTGAACCTGTGATCCTGGAGTGGGATTTAGTGGATGGAAATCTTGAAACCCAGGGTCAGTTTAAGGGGTAGTTGCAGGGACTTTCCAGTCTGGAAGTGGCACTGAGCAAGGATCCATTTCCCTGGTAGTCCATCCAGTCACTGAGCCTCCCAGAGAATTCTGCGTGAAATCTCTCCTTTCTCAATTCCCTCTGCCACTTCCGCTTCCTTAACCCCCTTGTTCTTTTCCTTAAGCATCAGTACCTTCTAGCTTCTCCTCAGCCTTCCCCCCAACATCCGTTCTTCACTTTCATTTCCTTTGATGGTAAAGTTTTTTTAAATGTTTAATTATTTTTGAGAGAGAGAGAGAGAGAGTGAGGGAAGGATAGAGAGGGAGACAGGGGATCTGAAGCAGGCTCTGTGCTGATAGCAGAGAGCTCATTGTGAGGCTCAGACTCCTGAACTGTGAGATCATGACCCGAGCCAAAGTCAGATGCTTACCAGAGCCACCAATTGCTTCATGATGGGAAAGTTTGAAGTGGAAAAGGAGCAATTCCCTGAACTTTTACATTTCTCTCTTCTATAAATGACACATTTTTTCTAATATAAACAAGATTATCAATAACAAACTAGCACAAATCTAATGTAACTCACAAGATGATGAGCATACATATTTTCCTTGGGAGGTGTAGCTCAGGGTGTAAGTTAAACTGACTTTTAGAGGCTGCAAATTATAAAGAGTGTCTTATGTTCCTTCTCATTTCAAACTTGTAGGCAAATTGCTTATAATTTTTAAAAAATTTAAAAAAAGAATGGATTTGAAGTCAGTGATATTTTTCAGCTTACCATCAACTCTCAAGAAAGTCAGTTGGGAATAGGGAAGTATTTGAAATTTGGGGCTGAAATGAGATTTGAGGCTTATCTCTGGATTTCAATGATCTGTTCAATCTTTTCTGTGGCATTATCTGCCCACCATTGCCAGAGGTAATTGTGATTTGAGTTTTTACAAGAAGATGACATTTCCTGGCAAGTGCTTTACTCATCATATCTTATGTGATAAAGCTTTTCTGTAAGGAAACTTCTTATATCCAGTTGGGAGAGGTAACTTGGTATAAATATAAATTCAATAAATTCAATGGTGTCTTTCAGTCCCAGAAGGACAAAGAAACATTCCAAGAGGGAATCAAGGAGTTATCTAATTTTAAATATTTGAATTTGAAGGAAACAATATATTAATTAGAATTAAAGATGGCCAATTCAGGCATCCATGTTTCATATGTAGTTATGATGCATCTAAAATGTGGTTGCTCAAGGAAGTTTGTCCTTTAGGGTTAAATATTTGATTTCTTACTCAGACTCTCTTGCCTGATTCCAATTCATAACTAACTACAGATTCATCAGAAGGCTGGCAGAGCTCAAATTGAGTATAAAGGAAAAAAACCAATTCAAGTCCATATGTGATACACAGTGCCCAACTAGATCTGTTAGTTCAGAAACATTATTAAATAAAATGCATAGAAAACATCTAGATAAAAGGGATTGGAGGACTAGACTCTGACCTGCATCCCAAAGGGAGTGAATCCTCTTAGGCCATTTATTCATTGTCAACACACAAAGCCTAAACTAGGGCAATGCTGCATTACCAGGCTTGGAAAATCAGTTCCCTTTCTTGATGACACACCGAGTGATTCATTCCTGCCATGTGTGGCTGTTTGCCATCGCTGTTTAACAGATCTTGCTCATGTGTCTGGGTTATTATTTGTATTAGATTGCAACTCCAGTGTTTGTTGCCTAACAAAGCCCCACTTGCACTCATAAGGCAGTGTAATGCCCAAGATTTCAATATCACCCCCAAAAACCAGAGACCACTAGGGAGACCAAGTCACGCGTGCAAAAGCAAAGGGCAGTTTTATTACGGCTTAGGCTCGCCGGGCCTAAGTTCGGTCTCACAGCCTTCACCAACGCAGTGGATCTGTGCTGAGAGCCCCGAACAAGGGCTGAGTAGGGTTTTTATGGGGTTTGGGAAGGGCGAGTTACAAGAAATTGTGACATAGGTACAGTGACCCAATCATAATGGTACAACAGTTTGGCAGCAACTTTAACCATACACATTGTTCAGAGCATCTGTTACTTTTGGCGGGACCCAATTGCAACATTTAGGGTATCTTTGAAATTAGCCAATTACAGTGTGAGTTCAGGGTCTTATTTGGTGTCTATTGGGTTAACTTTAACATTAGGTAACAGGGTCCTATCTAAAGTTTCTATCTGTAGGCCTCACCTTTAAGGATGTGGGGAGAGGTAGCTGGCCTTTCCTGACTGGATACTGCAAGGTGGTCTTAGGTTCAGACTTTGTCCTTACAGCAGCACTCCTTGGTAATTACAGATGGCAGCTCTTTTAATTACTTTCCTTATTTTAGCATAGGGAAAGATGACGACGTTATTCCAAGGATTTTCATCCCCCTTCCATGGGGAATGAATACTAGCATGAAGAGGGTTAGTCCCTTCCTTGGCTCTTGCTGGTAAATTTCAGACTTACGTAAAAATAATTAGAATCTTATTACTGGATTTATGAACTGTTAACCATCATGATAATGGTTATGTACAAGAGGAAAGTCTATTCAACTTAAAAGGTAGCACATAAAGTGGTCCTGTTCAAAAATATTCTTAACCTAAATCCATAATGATAGCTGAAACTTACTCCCGTAATCTGAATGAAGTGTATTAAATGAGCCCTTAATAAAGCATGTAATCATATAGTCTAGGAAAAGGATGATTAGTTTGTGAAGATCTGTTATATTTCTAACCCCAAAGGAGTTTCATTGATGCAACATCCATTTTTATATCTAGAATAGCTTGATACTGGCCAAGATTATCTCATGTAAACTGGCTAAACCTGACTTCTGGCATTAGCTTCCCTGCACTTTTGAATTACCCTGATACTTCATACAAGTCTAGGCCCTAAAACACAAGCAAAACCATATTGGGAACTTATTGAAAATAGGTGTAGCCTCTAGAGGTAGGAGAGGGCTAACATTTGTTGTATATAAAGTATAGTGTTCAGTAAGCCCTTTATGTTTTTTCAGTGTAATGGGAATTATATGGATGTTTATGAGTTTATATAATGCATAATATCACAGTATATTATTCTCTGGCAAACATTAATGATATTAGGATTGTAGCTTAGACAATCATTTTAATGAAATTCCCTTGTCTTTTGTTCACTGATTTAGTGGAAGAGTCAGAAATGTTTGTGTTTCAATCACACTTACAACCTTGGCCAAGTAATTAATCTCTCTAATGATTGCAAATCTCATTTCTCAAATGGGAGTAGCACTGCGGCAGGAATGAGAGGGTGAAATGCAATCTTGCGGATGAAACCGCTCGTGCAAAGGATGGCATGCCAGCTTGCTTTTCCAAAGTGATGGCTAAGATTGTTGTGGTTGTCATTGCCTAGGACATGGTCTAGGTCTGCTGGCTGCCCCTCAGTCCTCAGATCCAAGGGCCAGCTGACCTCTCCCATGCATCGCTCTCACTTCAAAGTGCACATGCTTTCAGTTCACTTTCTCACTTTCAAAAACTGCATTGGAAACACTGATAGATATCACAGAAGGATTATGGCAAGAGAGAATACAATTAATCATCTGATATACGTTTATTGTGTCTGCCAGTGCAAGCATGCTTCCATGGCCGAATGTTTAAATACAGGAGACGTATACACACTGAATGCTTATATTTGGTGATCTGGCCAGATATCTGCACACTTCATTCAAAAAAATTTTTTTTTGTTTTAGAGAGGGAGAGAGGGACAGAGGGACAGAGAGAATCTTAAGCAGGCTCCATACTCAGTTCAGTGCAGAACCCAATGCAGGACTCAATCCCTCGACCTAGGATCATGACCTGAGCTGAAATCAAGAGTTGCATGCTCAACCAGCTGAGCCATCCAGGTGCTCTGCGTAAGTCCTGAGACAGTTTCATAGGTACATCATCTGGTATCCAGCACGGATTTAAAAAACAAATAAAACTGATTTTAGAATTTAGATTTAAGAAACAAATAAAACTTATTTTGGAATTTAGATTTCTAAAAACGTGATGAAGGTACTACTGGGAGTCCCTGTATACTGTTCGCCCTATTATTTTCCCTATTGTTGAACATTTTGTATTCCATGGTGCCTTTGGGAAAGAACCTCATATTGGCTTCTTTATTATTAACTAAACTCCATACTTTCTATTCTGGAATCCAGTCCAGGTTCTCACCTTGCATTGGGTTGATGTGGCATGTCCTCCCAGCCTCCTTTGCTCTGCTTCTCTGTTTCTCAAGTTCTCAGTCTTCCTCCTCCCCCACCCCACCCCCACCATGATGGTCTTGAGAAATACTGGCCAGGTATCCTGTAGAATATCCCCCATTGTCTTTATCTATTGTTTTACTCATCACTAGACTGGAGTTGTGGGTTCTCGAAAAACAAGTACTGCAGAGGTGCAGTCCCCTTTTTGTCCCATTATATCGGGGCTACATGATATCACCTGACATCCGTGATGATGGTTACCTAATCATTTCTTGTATTTGGTAGGTTTCTTCTCTGTAAAGTTACCATTTTTTTCTTTTTCCCTATGCTATTTTTTTGTGAGTCACTAAGGTTAAGCTATCTTCAAAAAGAGGTGGATCACTGGAATTTTCATTCTTTCCAGTTTCCATATTTGACCTCAAGTGAACATAATACATTTGTCAAAATGGTGGAGCCATTCTGTCAAGATGCATTCGTGCTTCCAGAAACTATATATTTGCAACAAGTATATGCCAGATACATGTTAATGCTGAGCATTGGCAGGTGAAACGGGGACACGGAAGATTACATATCACTTATTCTATACACATTGACTGAGGGCTAACTCTAAGCAAACCATGGTGAGGAAAAAAACCAAAACAAAACAGAAATAGTCCCTGATACGCTGGAGTTTTTTCCCCTGTGATGGGAACTGCAGCAGGGCTATGGAGACACAAGGTACCTATTTTCCTAGCAAACATCACTTAAATAACTAGAGAAAAGGATGGGAATATATAAGCGAGAATGAAAAAAGCCAATTTAAGCACTAATTAGTTATATGACCCCGGGCAGTACATTTATCCTCTACAGGCTTTAGGCACTTTATCTGCAAAAGGCAGTGGTTAAACCAGGTGTTTCCTAATATTATAAAAATGCTTAGCCCTATAGAAATTACGTAGGATTTAATATTTTTCCTCCTGACGTGTTTCCTAAGTTGTTAAAGCATGGGCATCACTCATAATGAATGTGAACATTAGAAAATTGTGTGTGTGCATTTTGCTCCACGAATTTGGTATAAATATACTAACTTTTTTTTCCTGTTGATTGCTTCATCTAAAATTGAGTCTTCCCCCCCCCCCATTTAACAAGTTGACAACTGGGCTATTCAGTAGAGACAAGGCCTCCATTTGGTGGAGGTAGATGCTCCATTTTGAAATCGGTCACAGGAGTTAAATGGTATCAGTCTGTTCTCTGAAAGGCACTGTGCATCCATCTGTGAGCGTTTGTCTTTTCCTGTTTTCATGAGATGGCATTTTACCCACAGTGCTTATGTTTTCTTACTCTTCTTCCCCATCTTTGTATCTTATATTGATCTTTTCATTTAAAATGTAATAATAAGTAAAAATAATAGTCAACTCATAGTGTACTATCACTGTGAGCAAGTAAATGTCTTAACACTTCTACGCCTATCATATAATTTAATTCTCCCCAAAACCTCTGAGGTTTTGGGCTGAGCAACTTGGTAAATAGAGGTAGGGGAGATGTAGAGGATTCGCAGTGACCAAGAAGCAGCACGTAGTGAGCTAGGGAAAAACAACAACAGCTTGCTGATTGCAAGCCAAGAGGAGAAAAATGGTTCATGAGAGGACACTGAGAGAACTCTGTCAAATGCCCCAACAGAGAAATAAAGGAAGGATTGCATGCTAAGAGATGTCACTGGATTTGGGCAGAGGGTGTTTATTAGTCACCTTACGAGAGATGCAGAATGAAAAGGTGAATAGAGTGGGTAGATGTGCACACCGGAGGGAAGGAAGTAACTCTGCACAGGCTGCTCTTGTAAGATGTTTAGCTGTAGAGGGGCGGGGAGAATGGGCTGGAGGCCAGAAGGGGATGCGGCCTCCAGGGAGGACATTTTTCTAATGGTAAGATAGTGTAGCTGTCTCTGCTGACGGAGTGCGTTTATTGGAGAGGGCAGCTCGATTGAGGAGAGAAGGTCAACTGCAGGGGGAATGGTCTGTGTGGGTGGAGATGGGATCTCGTGCCCAGTGAGGGCTGGAGGCAGGCCATGCAGAGTACGGAGCAGGAAGGCAGAGGAGTGATACGCAGACAGGGAAGTTGTAGGTTAGGGTACTTGGAAGAAGTTCCGTTCTGATGACTTGTATTTTCTCAGTGAAATAAGAAGCAAGGCTACTAGCTAATGGTGGGGACGGGAGAGTATCAGTGTTCAGGAAGAGCAGAGAAAGTTGGAAATAATCAGTTTGAAGAGTCATACAATGAATGGGCCAGGCAGGATTGCTGAGCAGCACTTTACATACAGATCATTTAATTCACTGGCTTTTCATAAGTGTGTGTAGAGTCCGGCTCATCAGTTCCTAGAGGCCTTGACTTAAAAAAATGAGTGCACTCTCAGGAGCGCCTGGGTGGCTAGTTGGTTAAGCATCTGACTTTGGCTCAAGTCATGATCTCCTGGTTTGTGGGTTTGAGCTCCGTGGTATCCTCTGTGCTGACAGCTCAGAGCCTGGAGCCTGCTTCAGATTCTATGTCTCCATCTCTCTCTGCCCCTCCCTGGCATTGGTTCTGTCTCTCTCAAAAATAAACAAACATTAAAAAATGTTTAAAAAAACAAACAAAAATGAGTGCACTCTCATTCTTTCCAACTTCAAAGATTCAGATGCCAGGAGAATATTAGACTAGAAGATGATGATCTCATTTTTAATATAAATCCCTTTGTAATATAATTCCATTTACCATCCAAAGCATTGCTTTGTTTATAAGGAAAGACGTGCTTCCAGAGCTGCGGTAAATTTGATGCCAATGACCTTAAGTCTCAGACCAAAAAATAAGCCTAAAGTGTTGATATTTGATCCTTCTCTCATTGTTGAAACTTAGCATTTGGTAATTTTGGGGCACTTCAGTTCTGAAAGCGTCATCCCATTTATGCCACGGAGCACCTGATTTTTAAACTCAGGCCAGGAAGGAACCACCCACACACTAAAAATCCTTGAGTCCATTCATTTACTTCTTCCTTAACAACTATTTATTGAATACCTACTAGGTACCAAGCACTGTTCTAGGTGCTAGGGATTAGACTCATATGACCACTGGCCTCCAAAGTTTTCTTTGTATTTTTTGGCCCTACCATTCCAAACTCAGAGAATTGGAATATAAGTTCCCTTCTTTAGATGTGTCAGAATTCGCTAAAAGAAACACAAAATGTTAATGATGACCTTTTCTTAAAAGTTCTTTTTTGACATGAGTTATTATTCAGCTAAATATTCTCCATTTGGAAGTTGAGTGATTAAAGTTGGAAACCTAAATGAAAGACAGGCTAAATTTCAGACTATTTCTAGCCTAACCCTGGAGTCAGAGTTAACTCCAGAGTTTGGTGGTCAACAAGATGGGCATTTCTTCTCTGTTATTCCATATTTTATTGGTAAAACTATCTAACTGGACAGAACCAAGGACAGAAGTGTGTGCTAATCTGAAAATAACCTCTTTGCAGGTCGACTCAGAACAGCAATAGTATGTGCTACTAACATACGTAAAAGATGTGGGCTGTTTATAGTTCATCCTGGGGAAAGCACTCTTTCTTAATAGTACTTAGTGGTTTTCATGAAGCACTGATCCATGGCCCTGCTTTGGAGTCACTGACAAATAGAATTAGAGAGTCCCCGGAGTTGTCAGATTCTAAAGATGTGTTTGCTTAAATCTGCCCTATTTCACATCTCTCCGTGGTGACTGTCTACTTATAATTAGTTTATTCTTTTTGCTTCCAGAAAGAGATTTAGGCTTCTTCCGAAGATTTTAGGACATCTGTCATTAATTCTACACATGTATCCAATGAACTCAGAAATTCAGAGCTGCGTGATTGAATGTGTCCTCAGTATCTAACTGTTGGTGACCTTGTCCATCACCATTCAGTACAATGGGAGGTATAATATGCAAAAAGAACATGAAAAATGTTTGAACTTGTGTCTCTAACCATAATTTTGAGTATTTTAGTTTTGAGAACAGTTAGGAATCTTTGCTTTTGGATATTTAACGTTTCATTTGTTTTCTAGTGTGCATTGTCAAGTATGTTCTAGAACTCACCATTAAAAGCTGCTATTACATTTCACACTGGGAAGAAATCCCAAGGAATTTTTTAACACATTTTGTCATTATAGAATTTAACTAGAATTTCATTGTGTGTGACATTAGGAAATTTCATTGAAATGAATTTCTTTCCATCAAAAATAGAAATTTATATCATTGTTGGTACTCTTCCATATTAAGTTGGATGATTATAACACTTCTTAGAATTGTTTCATCTGGATCTTTGGTTTCTATTATTTATAAGAGTATTGGTCCTTTGCCATACTTTCTCCTAGATTATCAATGGTAACGCATGAACTAGAGTCATCAGAAGTAGAGAAAAAGAAAACTTGTGCAATTTTAAACATATTAACATGATTGGGTTGCATTCTCCATCTGACTTCTTCCATTTTTGTTCAGAAGACTGTTTTAACTTTTCTTTCTGGATTTCTCTGTCACTTCTGCTTTTCCATTTATTATGTCCTGTATGCTGGTGATTACAAAGAGGAAAAGAAAAGGATCTATTATTGATTAATTTTTATTTCCTGGGGGACTGCAGTATGGACTTTGGATGGATTTCTGGGGAAGGGGCATTAAGATATTGTCTTTCTTCCTTCCTTCTTCCTCTACTCTTAGTTCTCCTGGCTTGAGAATATTAAAAAAATTTTTTAATGTTTATTTTTGAGAGAGAGAGAAAGAGACAGAGCATTCATGGGGGAAGGGCAGAAAAAGAGGGAGACACAGAATCTGAAGCAGGCTTCGAGCTCTGGGCTGTTAGCGCAGAGCCCGACATGGGGCTAGAATTCACGAACAGTAAGATCATGACGTGAGCTGAAGCCGGATGCTTAACCGACTGAGCCACCTAGGCACCCCCAGTCTTGAGAATATTCTTAAGAATTCTGCCCATAACAACATTCTCACTCAGAAACCCCTTTCAGATAGTTTAAGTGTTACCAACTGCCTTTGAGAAATTTATAAGTGGTCTTTGTCATCCATCATTACAAAAGACACTTTTATATTGTTTTCATAACCCATCCATCCATCTCTACCTCTCTCTCTCTTAATGTCCCTCCTCCCACCCCTCCTTCGCCCCTCATCTCACCTTCTTTGTTTCCTCCACTCTCTCACAAGCTCAACAGGCAACAGGCCACTGTGGCGTTAGGGGGGTTACAAGAAGGTCATAGCTGCCATGTCCGCTGTAAACAACCCTGAGTCACCCTTGTGTCTTTTCCTTCTCACTCTGCAATTGTTCATGGAGCTGATTCCTTGACTTTAATCTCTCCCCCACATGTTTCTTCTTTCTTACCTTTGTGCCACTCCTCTCTTCTGGGCTTCACCCTTGCTCCTCCCCTTTACTTCCTAACTCACCTTCCTGCCACCCACCTTGTCTTCCACATCTCTGCCAATGATTTTTCTAAAATGTCAAAGAAAAATTGCCCCGGAACAATTAAACAGGTTAGGAAGAATTTATGCAAGACGATTGCAATAGAGAATAAGAGTCAACTCTGCTGTAACAAAAGGCGGGAGAATTTTTTTTTTTATTTAAATAGTTTATTACCATGTTGGTTTTCATATAACACCCAGCGCTCTTCCTTGCAAATGCCCCTCTCCATGACAATCACCCTCTTCCCCTTCCCCGCTCCCTTCTCAGCCCTCTAAGTACCGGGGTGAGGGGGTAGTGAGAAAAGTAGTGGAGAACATTAGCAGGAGGCTAGTCCGTGTGATGACTAATTAGTAGCAGTTGGTTCGAGGCTCCTACTTACCTATAGAGCCTTGAAGATCAGGACACGATCTTCCTTGAAGGCATCAGAGAGATGCCTCCTGGGTCTTTGAGAAAGACATGCTAGGCTTGCAAAAGTCTGAGAGGCTAGGAGAAGACGGCATCTTAAAAGACAGAGAAATACTTCACGATGGAAAGTCTTCTAAATGAGAACTGAGAGGTCAGGCACCATGTCAAGTATAGTAAAGCTGAGGGTGACATTAGGCCTTCTAGGTTGATGTAAATCCAAAACCTTTATCATCTGTTGGAAACCCTATAGCATCTGCCCTTCCTTTTGAGCATAAAGGTTCCACTCCTTAGCATAAAAAACCCCCACAAACTTCTGGCCTTGACCTCATCCCCTTGTACTCTGCACCCACTTATTTTTGTAAGTCTAGAAGATTTTCTGCTTTTCATGCCTTGGTTTCTTAGAATCTAAGGATGGTCTAAGACTAAGAGAGTTTCCTATGCCTGAGAACCTCTTGTCTCTGTTGTCCGACTCCCTTATTGTCTTCTTTTTGGGGTAACTCCCTGTGAAGTGTGTCCTGACCTAAGAAACGTACAGCTTCTCTGCATCCTAAACGCACTAGAGTCTCATCTGTCAGAGCTGCAGTCACAGGGTATATCATCAAGAAGATGTGTTTGACATCCCTCTCCTTTTCCTGGTCTGTAACACCTTGAGGGTGGGTACTGAGTCTTACTCAGTTTTGCTCCTCACCTTATAGCACGACCATTGTCTCTGGCAGAAGATAATCCTTAAAACTTATGCGCTGAACGATGAAGTGGAGGACTTATAGACCTGAAAAAGATTTTTGTGTGATATCCGAGACACAGTTGCCTAGCTACGTGAAAGTGAACACCAGGAGTTGTTATTTGAGATTATAAACGATGAAACATTCAAGAGGATTTTTTAAAAAGTGAGTTGGAGGTCTCTTGGTTGCCTTCTCAGGGAGTTTACTATTAGGATAGGAGGCAGAATTTGATCTGTAGTTTGAAACCCAGCTTTGTAGAGGAACCGCTGCTTTGTAGAAAGCACGCCTTCAAAATACTGTCCTCACACAGAATGCAGTGACAGCTGCGTGGTTTACTTTTACCTTGTGGATGACACCTAGAACGAACTGGAAAAATTAAGCTCAAGCTATGGAGTCCAGACTCTAGGATCACTTTTAATCACAGTTACCAGGTATCACGAAACCTTTTACAGAGCCCAGCTGTGCCCTGGTGAAGTATAAAGTTCTTAGGATGTTGTGTTTCTTTTTGAATGCTAATATGCCTATTCATTTCCCCTGTTGATTCCATTTGAGCTGCCAGTTAATGATGACAAGTTGTAGTAAAACAGACTGTGGCCCCCAGGGGGAAAAATCGAATTGAAACATTGCCAACTCATTCTCTTTAATTATTGTCAGCCATCAAGTTCGAACTTTAGTTCCCTGATAACCCTGACACATTCAAAACTAATGAGTACCATAGGAAGATTCCAGTCATCCCCTCCCAGCCTCCCTTAGGGCTTTCCTTCCTTTCTCTAGAGTTCTCTGCCTTCCCTCCTTGATTTTACTTCTAGTCCCTTCTTCCCGTCATTTTGTGACTTCTTGAATCGTGTTAAAACTATGGCCAAGAAAGTAGATAACATTTGTTTTTCTGTATGTAAGTAGATTCTCTTGATATTAGCAAAGTATCTATCTATAGGAAACTCAGAGCCTGTTTTTTTTCTTTTCTCTTGTGTTTCTATGTTTTTTTTTCAACGAATCAACTTTCTATTTTAGAAGAGTTTTATGTTTATGAAAAAATTAAGTGGAAAGTACACAGAGTTCCATATATATCCCCTCACCACCCACCCACCTTCCACACCCCCCTCCCCACAGTATCCCGTATTATTAACATCTTGCTTTAGTATGGTACATTTGTTAGAATTGATGAGCCAGTGTCAATGCATTATTACTAACTAAAGTCCATACTCCACATTAGGATTCATGCTTGTGCTCTATACTGTAGTTTTATGGGTTTTCACAGATGTGTGACACGTATTTACTAGGACAGTATCAGTCAGAGTACTTTCACCACACTAAAGACCCTCTGGGCTGTACCGTACCTATCATTCATCCCTTTCCTGTACCTTAGCAACCACTATTTTTTTTTTTTTTACTCTCCATACTTTTGCCTTTTCCAGAATACCATGTAGTTGGAATCATGAAGCATGTGACCTTTTCAGACTGGCTTCTTTTACTTACCAGTATGCATTTAAGCTTCCTCCATTGTCTTTTGTTGCTTGAAAACTCACCTCTCTTTCTCGCTGAATAACATCCTATTGTATGATAATGAGTTAGTTTATTCATTCACCAATTGAAGGACATGTTTGTTGCTTACAAGTTTTGGCAGTTATGAATAAAGCTGCTGTAAACATTCATGTGCAGATTTTTGTGGGGACATAACTTTCAGCTGGTAGGAATTTGTTTAGTCTTGTAAAAACGGCCAAGCCATCTTCCAAACTGGGTGCACCATGTCGCATTCCCATCTGTGATGAATAAAAGTTCCTGTTGATCCACATTATCCCCAGCGTTTGGTGGTGTCGGATTTTGTTTTTCAATTTTCCCTATTCTAACAGGTCTATAACATTATCTCATTGTTTCACTTTGCAATTCCCTAATGACATAGGATGTTAAGTACCTTTTTCATGTGCTTATTTGCCATTCATTTGTCTTCTTTGGTAAGATGTCTGTTCACATCTTCCCCTACTCTTTAAATGACTGTTACTGTTGTAAGAATTCTTTGCATATGTTGAATACCAGTCTTTTATCAGATACATGTTTTGCAAAGACTATTTTCCCCCCAGTCTGTTTGGTCTTTTCATTTTTTTAACAGTATCTTTGACAGTAGAAGTTTTGATTAAATGAATCCCAACTTATCACTTTCTTTTTCATGGATCATGCTTTTGGTGTTGTATCTAAATTGTCTTTGTCAAACCCGTGCTTGCCTAGCTTTTCTCCTGTGTTATTTTCTAGGAAACGTTTCTTTTTCAGACGATTGGTTTCTAAAGTCCATGTATAAGTTGATAGAAAGAGTGAGTATTGGGCATGAACTGTATAGATTATGTCAATAAATCTAAAATTGATGCTTAAGGAAATGTCAGGTTTTAAAAAGGGTATTCTGAATAACATTAACATAAAATAAATGCATTCTAAGGTTATCTATATTTTTGATGATTTACCGTATTGTTCAAAATACTTCCCTATTTTATGAATTTTTAACTCTGTGATTTATTTTTTTCAGGACATGACTGTTTTTATTTAGCCTCAAGACTCTGCAATTCTAATATTTTTATGTATATTTTTAGGGCTTATAACTCAATTTTTGCAAATCCTTCCATTTTCTGAGAAGCTTTTCTCTAAGGTCTCATACCTTCTTTTAATGATCCCATTGGAGATAGTTTTGTTTGTGTTTTGAATAGGTTAACAGCCCAATTCACTGCATTCTGTTCAAGCTAGAGATAGACAGACTGACTGACGAACTTAAACATCACCATGTAAGGAAAAGGTGATGATTTCACTTTTAGATGAAGACTCTCAGGAGAGATGAAGAGTCTCTGCCTCAATGTCTATCTTCAGCTTCCCTGGTGGTGCACAGGAGCCCAGTCTAAGAGGATTTAGGGCACAAGGTAATGATTGAATGCCGAGAAACATTGGTGAGAGTGTTAGGATACGTTCTAGGTATCAAGCAGAAATATGGTTAGAGGGAATGAACTTTGAATTCTGATGCTCCGCTATAACGTTCTGCCCCACCATAACCTCTCTTGCTCTCAAAAACAGGTTAAGGCAGGGTATATCCGGGGTGATGCAGTGTCGCTACACACACACAGACATACATATATATTTAAAAGAAACTGCTTCAGACTTGCCTGGGCTCTATCCTTGGGTTCAAAAATAACTCCAAGGATCGTGAAAATCTTAATGATGACAGCTGTCCATTTAACAGTCTCTTGAGTCACAGAGCCCTCGTATATATTGTTTGGCAGCTCAGGTGTATTTGTCATCCTGGGCTTGTCTAGACCCACCTAGGAGGTTTACTTCACTCCTCTTCTTTGTTTATTCCCCATGTGTTACGTTACATGCATTCCTCATCCTTTTGCAAACTCAAACTTTTGTTAGAGGAAATACTATAGTAGCTTCTTGAAAGAGAATGTGTCCTTCATTCAATCCTTGGACTTATTTGATAGCTTGGGACATGTGTAAAAGTCTAAAATGCTGAAGGCATTGCTTCAGTGCCTGCCTGACTGTGTAGCTGCCTGTACAGTTTAAGACCATCTAATCCCTGATCCTTTGTATGCCGTCTAGTTATTCCTCTCTGGAAATTCACAGATGCTTCTTTGTCCCCACTATTCTCAAATTTTAAAATAAAGTGTCTTACTCTTGTTTTGTTGTTATCATGCTGGGCACCTGTTGGGTCATTTTAGTTTGAGGCTATTGTTCTTCAGTTCTGAGAAATAGTTTTTAATTTTGTTTATTTTTGGTAATTACTCCTTTCTCTTTTCTCTGGTTTTTGGAACTCCTGTTATTTGAATGTTGGGCCACTTGGCTGAGTCTTATTTTTCTTAGCATTTCTCTTATATTTTATGCCTCCTTGTATTTGTGGTCTACTTTTATGGAGATTTCTTCAACTTTGTCTTCTGTTATTTCTATTAAACTCTACTTATCCTATCAATTTTTCATTTTCAAGAATTTTTTTTGGTCTCTGAATTATGTTCCTTCTACTTTTTCTTCCTCCTATTTCTTATTTTATTTTTAAATAGATTTTTTTAAAGTTTTATTTATTTTTGTGGGAGAGACAGAGCGTGAGTGGGGGAGGGGCAGAGAGAGAGGAAGATGCAGAATCCAAAGCAGGTTCCAGGCTCAGAGTTGTCAGCACAGAGCCCAACATGGGCCTCAAACTCACGAACCCTGAGATCATGACCTGAGCTCAACCGACTGATTCACCATGGCACCCCCCTCCTATTCTTTATCTTCTTTTAATGTAATCTGTTTATATTTCATGGATGGAATATTTTCTTTTAACTCTTCTGTGGATTCCCCAAGAAGAGGCTTCAGATCTCTTTCCAAAAAGGCAGAGTTCTGGATACCAGCTTTTGGAGAGCCTAGTGAGGGAAGAAATCTGAGGTTCTGTATTCTGCAGACAGTAAATCCTCATCTGCAAAGTAATTGTACCAGCGCAGAGTGGCTGGTGGAATCTAGTGATCTATTTTAGCTGCCCCCTCCATCCTCAGTTCCTGAGACACCAGATGCTGCCAGTTTGCAGGACTTCTGAGGGTTTTACTATACCAATCTTGTTGATTCTCATCATTCCCATCCATGGTTTAGGAACGGACTGTAGAGGGGCCATGGGTCATGTACCAATTTTCCATCTGCTTTATCTGTTACTTTCTTCTCACTGTTTCTCCTCTTTTTTCTTGGTTTATGTCTTTAAAAACCCCATTTACTCTAATTTAGTAGCATTTCAGAGAAGAGAAAAGGAAGCGTTAAATCTGCCATCTGAATTGAAAAACTGCTTGGTTTTTATTGCTAAGGACTTACAAATTCCATTTGATCCCTGTAATAAAAGTTCCATTATGTAGGCTGAGTACTAGTTGTTGCTTTATTGGAAGTTAAATAAAATCTCTAATGCTCAAGTGATAACCACTTTCATTGCTCCCAATTAATATGAAGGAAACTTCAGTGAAGCGGTAGTTAGTTGTCAATATTATAAAAGTAAGGTGATAATCTTCCACAAATTTCTTCTTTTGCCACCATGTCAGGCCCCAGATGGAACTGTCAGATTACAATATTTTTATACTACAGTTATTTTTCCCATTACAGAGAGAGTAGAAATTAGTTTTAAGAGAACAGGAATATATCTTCTAGAACTACCAGCTAATCCTGATAAACTGAAAGGCATATGATTGTCTGTATTTATTTTCTAGCTAAAGTTGTTCTAAAGACAGTAAAGGGAGTACAGGAGAAAGAACATTGATGTTTTGATTATTCATTTATAAACAGAGTGTTGCATTTAATCTTCATGAAATCCTAGAAGATACCTATCCTATATACCATAGTCTTCACTTTAAAGATCAGAGGAATTGAGTAGCTTGCAGAACCAAAGAGCTAATGTGAGTAATTCTGTAAGATTAAAGCAGTTCTGGGATTTGGATTCAAGAAAGAATGACTATAAATCCTTTCCACTGCACACTCCTTTCAAGGATAAATTTGACAGCACTTGTCAGTAATCATGGTATGAAATTGTGGCAGAGAATGCCTTTTTTTTAAGCCCAATTAATAGCTAACATCAGTCAAAAGCACTCTTTCTCTTAATTGACTTCTTGAGGAATAATGCAAAGTAGCTGATTTTGTACTTAGAGACGAATGACAGATCTTTGAAAACTTTTTCCTGGCTCTACCTTCTTCATTCTAGGTCTGGAATATCTACTGTCTAATTATAGTTTAAAATATCTGCTACCAAGTACATTGAATGTATGACCAGTTTAACTCCAAGCATTGCTAATAGAAGGAAATCAGAGATGTTGACAGGATTCCTGCATTTCTATAAAATGTGTCTCCTAATTTAAGTAAATAGATATTGATCAAATTTTATTTCTCTACATCAGCACATTTGAAATTAAGAGAAAACGTCATTAAATAAGATTCTAACATGGGCTATATCATGTTAATTACAGCTATAATTTATTTCCACAACATTTGATTGACTTCTAGGTAAAAATTCTAGATTTTCCTCCTCATTCCTCAAGTGTTAGAAATCTTTATTCTCTCTTTACTTCAATAAGTAACCTTATGTAGGCTGGCTAAGGTTGATTACTTTAATCATACTTTTAGGAATCTGCTCACTGAATTTCCCTTCCATTTCTTTAAAAAAATGCATAATTATCATGCCAATTACTTTTCTGATGTTTCTGTTTATATTCAAAGAGAAGAGAAAAGTTATTTTTCCAGATTTTAATTTCCTCTAAACAAGTGACACTTCCAGGGCTCCTCATGTTTTTGCTTACTGACTCGCTTGCTTAGCTTCTAGAAGAATAGGTAAAGGCAAGCCCCAACCCAATGCATGCTCTCTCTCCTGCTCCAGAGCTTTGTTTCTTTGCCTCCTGTGGAAAGCTGACTTAGCCCTTAAAGACATGCTTTCTCTTTCATACTTGAACACGCTCTAAGCCCTTCTCTCTCTTTTTATAAATTTTATTGAATGTCTACCATTGCTCTACCAGACATTATGATGGTGAAGGTAAAGGGGCATTCTTGAGGAGAAAGTCTGTATTCATTCCCGTGCTTATGTAGTTCTACAAGATGGCGGATGCTTTCCAGCTTTATGTATGCAGGACGTTAGTTTCCACTAGAGAGATCACTACCATACCCTGTTCCTTCAAGTTGCCAATCTAGGAGCTAATCTTGAGAAACAGGTGATTTCTTTATCTCTAGACGACCCTCACTTCTCTAACTAAAAGAGCCAATGGGGCTTCATATCTTAACAGAAAACCTAAAACTACCCTTAGGCAAGAATTAGTCCCTCTGTCCTATAGTTTTCAAATGACTAAGCTCATACTTTTATATACCCTATCTATTATAGTTAGTACTTTTTGTTTATATGTATGTCTCCTCTACTACTTTGTGAGTTCCTCAAGATTCTTCCATACATTTTAAACGTATTTTATTTCTGTATTATTAATTTTTAATACCCTAGCATTTTGCATTTTCAGACCCATTTATTGATGATGAGGCTCTAAAAAGTCAATGAGTGAAAGATTTAGAAAATCTTTAATGAACACCACTGTCATATGTGCTTGCTGGTCTCTAGTTGCTTAATTTGAAATTTTGAAGGCTTTTTTGGGTTATGTTATAGATTTAATAGTGTAACTGTACTTTTCAAATCAGAAATAGGCAATATATTTTTTGAAGTTTTGGGAAGAAGACTATTTTTTCCTTATTGCAGGAATCTTTTGGTTATATGTGAAGTGGGAAGTTCTATCCATTAAAGTCCTTGTGTAACATTTACCACCTCCTAAATATATAGGCTATTTTAGGCACGTAAGAGCTTTTCCTGTTTCCTGAAGCCACATTGCTACCATGTTCACACTGACCGTCTTTAAAATCAGTTGGATTTTTAAGCTATAAACCTTCTAGGAGCTTTTTTATTTTTTTAAACATTTTATGCCTATTTGATTCTGGTGTTGACCACGAGGCAGTAGTGCCTTGGGTAGGTAGAGTCTCTTGAATAGGGAACTATTGCAAACTGACAGAAAGATTAAGCCCCATGCATTCGGGAGGGAAAGGGGGTAAGTGTCCAGAATCATGATTTTTAAATTCCTCTCTGGTTGTACATTGACTATTGAAAATGCAGCGTAAATTATTAGCTGGCTGTGAGCACCTTCCTGGTCCTGCCTGTCCACTCTTTCCATGACATCCCTTCCTACCAGGCCCACTGAGACAAAAGGAAGACTGCCCAGGGGGCCAGGGACCAGATCATGCAAGGAAAGGTAGGACAACTGCAGAAATAAAGAGACTGTGTCGTAAGGGAGTTTGAAGGAGAATTTTGGATATTGAAATGTCCAAAACACTACTTATATTTATGAGATACTTTTTTAACCATAAGAGACACATTTATGCCAATCTAGAAAAATCAAATATGTTATTTTAGACTTTTCTCTTTCCTTCCCCCTTAGCTATCCCTCTGGGTATTCTAGTTGTGCGTGGAGACTGTGACTTGGAGACTTGCCGTATGTACATAGATCGCCTACAGGAGGTGAGTTTCTTTAGCCAATTATTTATTTTCAGTTTTCCATTTCTGTAAGCAATTACCATATGCATTTACTTCTGAAATGATGCATTGGTGGAGGACATGGAAATGTGGTGTCCTTGTCTTTTAAGCATCGACCGCGTCGTCTCTCTCCCTGGACCCCAACTGCTGTCTTCCCTCCTCAGGTGGTTGAAATGGAAAAGGAGGTTGCTCTGGTGTGATCTACAACTATAGCTTGGAAGCCTTGTCTTCCCACCAGACTGCATACCTGTATTTTTTGAGCTATATTGAATTTCAAAGGGCCCTGATAAATAATGAAGGGAAACAGAGAGTTAGGTGGTTTAATGTTTTGCATCTAGCACAGACTTCTGTCAGAGATCACTACATTTTTGAAAACTGTAACTTCTACAGGAAAGAAAAACCTTCCATACTTGATGAAAATTGTGCCAGAACACAGAGGAATACTCGATTCTTTCCCTCAATTGGCTTACCATAGAGAAAGACAATGGAGGAGACCTCATAAATGGCATCCTCCTGAATTTGAACTGCACCAGCAAAGCCAGGAACCCAGAGCCATCACTGCAGTGGTCAATTATTGTTTTTGCAAAACTTTGAGGGGGAGGATTCCCTGTCTTTATTCTACAAATGACAAAAAGCATAAACCATCACTTCTTTCGTTGTTTTTTTGATGAAAGATGCACAGTACATCATTTATTTTCTGGATGTGGTCCAGACATTTGTATTTTTAAAGCTATTGGGTAATTATGATAGATACCACAAGATGAACAACTACCTTCTAAATGACACATTCTACATAAGTAAATATCAGAAATAAAAAAGATATATAGAACTTAAAATCCCTTCAAATTGTAGCCATTTAGCTTTGACTATTAGATTCAATTTCTCTTGGTGGAAATAAATTCAGGTAGAAAGCTTAGAGTAAGGTGAAAAATTATTCATTTTTTTCTTCACCATTTTTAAGGATAGAGATGGAGTTGTGAACACAGTATATTTTGATGTAGATACCAAATTTTGAGGACTGATATGGGTGAGAAGAAAAGTCAACACATTTTACCCTTGTGGTTTCATTCAGCCGATTTTCCCGAGGAAAACTTGAACATGTTAAAATTTGTGGACTTTGTAGTATGTGACTCAGGCCCAAATCAATATTTCTGAACACACAGTGTCTCATTTTTTTAAAATAATGATTTTTTTGTTATTGTGAAACCTCACTCCAAAACCCGGCAATAAAAAGGCCAATCATAAATGATACCAAACCTTTTTTTTTTAAAACTATATGACTGATGGATTGACCTTATTGAAAACTAACTTATTAGCATGCTTATAGTACCAATATTCAGCTAAAAGTAAGCTTAAAAAAAAAACAATGAATGAACTCAAAGAGAAATTTTAAAACTAAGTTGGGCACAGAGAGTAAGTTGGTAAAGCCCCGTGGGAAGCAGGTATGGGACAAAGGAACTCAGGGCTGCTGACACCTATAAATAGAATCACTGCGCTCAGTAACAAAGACACCTTCAGGACTACCACGGTGACAACTTAGTTATAACACTTTATAAAGGGAGTCAGACTCTCAGAATCTGCCAGCAAAACCTCATTAATTTCAACCCTATTAATTAGCACTTCGTGATAACGCAGAGGTGGCCAGTGATTTTCTCTTTGCCGTCCATGAAAATCCATGTTTGCCAAGTACTTCTCGGTATAAACACAGTTACTGTGACAGTTTGTATTTGGTCCAAGATAAATAAATTCTCTCTAAGTACTTAAAGGGATTTTAGAGACTTTCTTTATAAGCCAAAAGTTCAGGTACAAATTAAATATGACCTCCTTTTATTAAAATTGCCTATTTTTTTTACTTTTGGTCTTCTTGATCCTTGGTATTATATCACTCACTTCTAAACACTATTTAAAACGTATAGATTTTAGTAGCTAAATGGCCTTTCTTCTCTCAGTCCAGCTTGGTAGCTTTTGTTATTTGCGGCATTGTCTTCTTTGTTTAACCTTGATGAATTTGGAAGAGTTAGATACTGTCTAGCTGAGTTTAATATTAAATTGGGCATTCAGTTGCTAGAGTATTGGAGGCACCTTGTTCAAACTGATTTTAAGGTATGGATTTTTTTTTTTTTCCATTTTCTCATTAGGACCTGCAGTCAGTTTCTTCTGGCTCCCAGAGAGTTCATTATCAGGTAACACATAATTGGGTTTGTTTTTTTTTTGCCCCCTCAACCATCCCCAAAAAAGGAAGGTCCATCTTTTCAGTCAATGCTTCATTTGGATTAGAGGCCACATCTTCCCTAGGGATCGAGTTTACTCTAAGAACCAAGTGAAGTGGACATTCTGATTCTTTTACGTTTTCCTGGTTTTGGACCATCCTAGTATAGCACAATTTTGGATTGTGGACTTTCTCCCAGATCATTTAGAAAAGATTATAAAATGAAGTGTTTTTAATGACTAATGACAACTATCAGAAACTCAGTTCACACTAGCTTGACGGGGAAAGAGTCTATTGGTTCACATCAGCAAAAAAGTTCAAATCAAGGGTGGATTTAATGTACTGTTTGGCCATGCTTCATGCTCCATTTTTCTGCTGGTCTTTCTGCTCTGTTCTCTCCTTTCTGTCAATTTCACCTCTGAACTAGATGTTTCCGTGTCCAAGATGGCTGCCATTAGCAACCAGGGCTGCATGTGTCTTCTTCACATCCAGGAAAGTGAGTTCTCTGTTTCCCACAACCATCAAGCAAATGTTCTAAAATGCAGTCTGACTGGTGCATCCTGGTCTTTTGGGCAGGATCTAAGAAACCCAGCCTGCCTGTCTCTCGTGATCCACATCAAGTCCACAGGAGAACACTCAGATATCCTTTGCCCCAACTGTCTCTGGGAGGGCAGTCCCCTCCCTCCTTCCCCGCCCCTGCTCTGCTGCACAGGCCTCCCCAGCCATCCTCCTACAAATTAGATTTCTCAGGCAGGTTTAGATCCTGGGCTGCAGTGTTCCCCAGACTATAGGGGGCACACTCGAAGTTCTGAGTGGTCCCAGTAAAGTCCTTTTCTCTGAGAGGCCAGTCCCTTTCCCTGCGGGAGGATGCGTGGGAGTCAGAGCACGCCAAGACTCCCTCCAAATACCTTGTCCTAGACCCTTTCATACCTCCATGTGCAGGACAGGTGTTTAAAGATGTCTAAATCTGTGAATCCTGGTTTAGCACCTCACATTTGTTTTGGGTTTCTTTTATGCTATACCTGAAATTTGCACCTGAACATCTTTTTGTATAAAAAACAATTATTAAGAACTGTATACCTTGTAACAGCTAGGTAGATTCTCCACCTGCCAGTGTATATATACCCTCAGTATATATATAAGGCAGCCTATTTCCTGATGCTTAATGACAGAAATAGCCTTGTATTCTTGTTTGTTTTTAGGTTTACGTTTCAAAGTACCCCACTCTTCAAGAGTCCTTTCTTCCATCTGGCTGCAATTAAAGGGATAGGAATTCACTGAGGGTGTGTTTACATTGAGAAAAATACACTCTAGTTCTGAGACTGCTTTTTATCAACCATAAAAGGGCAAATTTCCACTTTATCTTTAGATAGAGTGCAACATTCCTCCCATTAGCTACTTGCATATTCACCTAAAGCTGCTATTTCAGTTTCATTTTATTTTTCAAAGCTTAGTACTTTTAGAGTCTAGGGCTGATCTCTACTCTTTAAATATTGACCTGTTACCCATAAGATTTTGCGAATCTGTTTGCCTGTGTTTTTAAAGAGTTTGTACTCTTTTCTCCTGGATGTTTTGCATCTTTGCATTTTTATTAAGACATTTCACATATTTATTCTAACTAGTTTTATGAAACCAATACTATTTATTATTCTAGCTTATTTGATACAGTTATTTTGCTCTGTGAGTTTTGATAGGTGGATATTTTGTACCGTGTTTTCTCTACACCATGTTAGTTTGTGTTTGCACACAGATCGGGAGATGGTTGGGACTATACGATAGGAGAAGGGCATTGGCTTCCTTTATTATTTGGTAACAAAAACACGCAGAAGAATTAGTGGTATTTATTGACTATATCAAAAGCTTGCTATGTTTTTGCTTACTTCCAGTCAAGTCAAACTTGGGTGTCAAAACTGTTGTATTATAAATGTCACTTCAGAAGGTTTTATGCACTGGCCATAGAGTCTAGCCAGTGCAGTGACCAAACAAGAGTGTCTGGAGTATTACATGCCCACGCCCCTTCTTGCAGAATTATAAAAAATGGGGGCCTTTGGGTATTTAAGGGAGGAGTGGAAAAAAGAGATCAAGGGAAGCCCAAGATCTGCTCACTGAACAGGAAGCTTAACCGAGGGTGACTGTTTGGATTAACATGGCCAGAGAGCAGAGAGAGGGTGGTGAGGAAATTTCCTGAGTGGAACAAAGGCGAGCTGGTTGAGGTAAGGAGTTGGGGGAAGATAAACGTTCACGTTCGGTTGGGATCTTGGGCAGAAGGGAGGAGGAGGAGTGAGTTAGAGGGTGGTGAATAGAGAGTTATGTTTTGGCCACACTAATTTTGTTATGTCTATTAGATCCAAGAGATTTTGGTATGTAGAAAATTAGATATATGAATTTTAAAGCTCAAAAAATTCAGGCCTGGGGATATAACTTTGCACGTCATTAGGAAATGGATGGTATTTAAACTATGAGGCTGGAGAAAAGCACCCAGGGAGAGTTTAGATAAAGAAGAGGGCTAGAAATCCTATCACGGTGTACTAATGTGTCAAGAAGAGCACAAGTTAAAGAGAAGCATCAGTCAAGCACCGTTGTGGAAATTGAGATGAGCAGCAGGAGAGCCAGAGATCAAGGACAAGGGGGTATCATGAAAGCCAAGAGTGAAATGTGTTTCAGAAAAGGAGGAAGCAGTGAATTGTGTCATTGCTGTTGAGAGGCTGAGATGAGAGAGACTGAATTCTAAAGTACTTTTGAGGATGTGTAGAGGAACCATGGGAAAGAGGTGCTGTTAGCTATTTTTTTTAATATTTATTTATTTTGAGGCAGAGAAGGAGTGCAAGTGGGGGAAGGACAGAAGGAGAGAATTCCAAGCAGGGTCCATGCTGTCAGCTCAGAGCCCTTTTTGGGACTTGATCCCATAACCATGAGATCACAACCTGAGTCGGAATCAAGGTACTCTGACCCTCAACCAACGAGCCACCCAGGCACCCCAAGGTGCTATTAGTTTTAAGAAGAAAGTGACCAAACCAACTGGTAGGAAATTATTAAACTGACAGGTAATATTAATTTCCCCTTTTTAAAAAAAATTTTTAAAGTTTATTTTGAGAGAGACAGGGACAGTGTAAGTGGGAGAGGGGCAGAGAGTCAGGGAGACACAGAATCCCAAGGAGGCTCTGTGCTGCCAGCCCAGAGCCTGATGCAGAGCTTGAACTCATGAAATCATGAGATCATGACCTGAACCAAAACCAAGAGTTGGATGCTTAGCCAACTAAACCACCTAGGTGCCCTAAATCTTTGTTTCCTACAGAGTGTAAGGTCATCAGACTCCATAGTCGTCTTGTCATGGGGGTTGGGGGGGGTGATGTAAGAGAAAGACCTGTTAGAAATACTGACAACAAAGTGTCTTAAATGCTTTGAGATGGAGTTCCTTGTGTATGAGATGGCGCCAAGTAAACTTGGAGAATTAATTGTGATGGAATGAATAAATACAAGTAAGTTGAATAAAAAAAAACAGCTTCAGAAATACCTGTCTGCTCACTAATTGGCAGTTGGCATTTTAGCTGTTTTCTAAGGCCAGGAACAACTCAAGAGAAAACACAGCATTTAGAACGGTGTAGGAGTGCCCCAGTCACCTTATTAGTGAGCGTATGACAGTTCCTAGCCGTTCAAGCGTGTCGTCACTTTGGTTTCTTCCTTTACTAAATTCAGAGTGAATTGCCAACAAAGCACTAAGGCTCACAAATGACACTTTGTATTAACCTAACAGGCCTTATGGGTTATAAGGAATGTGTTGGATATTTATAGCCTGCTGAAAATCCCTGCCTACACTGTCTCTGAGGTTCAAATGCAAAGGCCCCTCCACCTTAGTGGCATCTCTTGTAACCTGTAACTCATAAGTTAGACAAGCAAAGTGCACGGTGCTGGCAGATTCAGGATATGCCTGAAGCTTCCAGATAAAGTACAAGTCATAGACAAATTGAACTCTGCCCATCTATTTGATAGAAATGCCCCTTGAGGCCACCTAACTATGAGATAATTCCTTCCCTGCTCCCCCTCTGGTCTTCATGTACCCCATTTAAACCCCAAGTCATCAAGTGAAGGAGTACAAGCAGATACAACTGTTCTAGTGATTCTCACCGACGGGGAGGGTTTGCTCCTTTCTATGGGACATGTGGCAGTGTGGACATTTCTGTATGTCCCAGCTAGGAGAGGTGGTGCTGCTGGGGTCTGCTGAGTGAAGGCCAGGGGTGTTGCTCGACATGCCACAGTGCACAAGACAGCCCTCCCCACAGCCAGGAGTTAATCTGTTTCCCCTGCTGTCAGCAGTGAGAGCCTTGCAGAGCTCTGAGTCATTCTGATGGCTCTCAGGACATGACTGGAGACCACAGGCAGATGTAAGTCCCAAATGAGGAGAGGAAAAGAAAAAGGAGCAGGAAGAGAAAAAATAGTGCAGGAGAACAGAGGCATCTGTGGATACGGCAGTGAAGAATAAACAGAGAACCATGGGTAGTGGAACCAGGAGCAGTTAGGGTTTTTTATAGACACTTAGCTTCCTACTTCCCCCGGGCTGTGCTCCATGAGGTCCTGATGTAGTTGGCCCACAGGAGCGTGCTTTCCAGAATATTATGAGCTAACAATTTGAGCTGTAAAAAACTCCAATAGGATTCAATAGCAGCTGCAAAAAAGGAATCCATCCAGGTGATTCTTGTTAAGAATAATTTACTTAGGGGGCGCTGGGTGGCTCAGTGGTTTAAAAGTCTAACTTCAGCTCAGGGCATGATCTCATGGTTTGGGAGTTCAAGCCCCACATCAGGCTCTGTGCTAATGTCTCAGAGACTGGAGCCTGCTTCAGATTCTGTGTCTCCCTCTCTTTCTGCCCCTCCTCTGCTTATTCCCTCTCCCTCCCTTTCTCTTTCTCTCTCTCTCTCTCTCTCAAGAATAAAGAAACATTTAAAAAATCTAAAATATTTTTAAAAGAATTAATTTCCTTGAAACTAACACTAGAATGGCTGGAATATTTCAGAATAGATATAACATTTTCGGAAAGTTTTTTCATCCTTTAGAAGTGTCTTTCACTTCCATAAATAGAAACTCTTGGTGAGATCTGGGTCCGTATCAATTTGTTCATTCTCTGATCCTATCCCCCCACTTTACGTAACTACCTGGTCTTCTGGGAGATGGATCTGTATATGCCATCAGAGAGCTGTTTGCCCACAAATGCTGGATCTCTTTCTCCGCTCTTCATATTGACTATTCTCATTCATCTCTCTCTTTTCTCTGAAGCCTCTTTCTCCCTGATTCATTTTCTGGATTTTAGAAGTCTTTCAATAGATGGGTTAAAACCAGTTTGAAGGAGTCAACCTGGGAATTAATTTATCTTGTCTTCAAGAAGGACAGGGGTTAGCTAGGAACTTAGTAGAGTATTGTTCCCTCAAGCCAGATCAAAGCTGTCAGAAATGGATCAAATGAGGAATTAAAATAAGACTTGCCTGGGGCCAGGTCTGTTGCAAGTGAAGGCAATACTGTTAATAACACAGGCACATGGTAGCTGTGGTGAGTAGAGGACTTTCTCACCCAAAAGGGCTCTTAAAAATGGTTGAATATCTCTCATTTTCATCTTCCACTACACCATCATTATTTCTTCATTTTTCAAAGCTGCTTTTGGAAATGGGAAGCCCCTTTCTATGTCTGCTGCTGTAGGAGTTATAGTAAAGTAGGTTTGAGGAGGAAGAGTTGCTTATTTTTTATTTTTTAAAAATTTATCTTGAGAGGGAGCATGAGTGGGGGAGGGGCAGAGAGAGAGGAAGAAGGAGAATTCTCTGAGCTGTCAGCACAGAGCCCAAAGCGGGGCTCTAACCCACAAACCATGAGATCACGACCTCAGCTGAAATCAAGAATCGGATGCTTAACTGAGCCACCCAGATACCCTGAGGAGAAAGAGTGTTGAAAGATAAAAATAATAGTGGCAAGCCTATTAATTGGGATTATAGTTGGACAGAGATGTATAAACATATATTTGTGACTGTCCCTCATGGATCCATTCACCAAGGATGAAGAGAGATGTTTATACAATTTGGTTATGAATGGAGGGGAAAAAAATGAATCGATGGGTTGGACAGGAAGATGATCAATTTAAAAGTTAAAATGGTTATTGGACTTTATTGATTAAAGCAGGGATTCCCAGCCCAAAGGGATTTCTGTTTTGCCTCTTTGCCACTTACATCTTCCCTAAGTCTTATGAAAGGAAAAAACAATTTCATTCACAGTGAAAGTATGGTTAAATGCGAGGTGAACGCTGCTTAATTGAATTACCTACTGGAGTGTATAATGGGGATGCTGTGCCTTCATTAAATGATGTATGCATCAGGTGTGAGTAATTGAATGTAAATTAAGGGCAGGTTTGGCATATGTGTGCCAAGTAGTGGTTCAGATAATTTCCTTATAAATTACATATAAGTGATGCCAGTTGACTTTCAAAAAATATATATATGAGAAATAACAGGTTTGCTTTTGTGCATGTGGCACTATTTTTAGCATGAGAAACTGGCTTCCATTAGCATATATTTATTTTTTTAATCTTTTTTAATGTTTTTTATTTATTTTTGAGAAAAAGAGACAGTGTGAGCAGGGGTGGGTCAGAGAGAAAGAAAGAGGGAGACACAGAATCCAAAGACAGGCTCCAGGCTCTGAACTGGCTGTCAGCACAGAGCCCGACGCGGGGCTCGAACCCACAAACGGTGAGATCATGGCCTGAGCCGAAGCCAGACAGACGCTCAACCGACTGAGGCACCCAGGTGCCCCATTAGCATATACTTAAAAACATTTATATTATTAGGGATTTTTGAAATGGATCTGTTAATATTATTTATATACGGAGCAGACAATTTTAGAAGATTATTACACTTAAAATACAGAGGAGCGTGCTGTGTCCGAGGTTACATGACTCAGCCTTCATTACAAGACAAGGACAGTTGCATTCCTCTAAATCACACCATTTATATGAAGAAAAATAGAACACAAAATGGGCAAGTATCTAATCCCTCTGATGAATCGCAGATTTGATTATGTCCTTTGAGAGGACTGGGGAGACTAGGCGCCCTGAGTTAGCACCATGGGTGTCAGTGTCACTGGGAGTGTGCAGTGCAGTTAATTGTGTGAGGCTCTCCTGCAGGTAGCTGCCTTCACACCATTGCATTTCTTAAGTATCTGCAGTCAGGTGGATTGCTTTAGAAAGGTGCATGTTTTTAAGCTTGTTTTTGCTTCTCTCAGAAATTAAGTCTCTTCACATTTCTTTTCACGTGCAGCATTCACAAAGCAGACATCTCCCTGGCTCTCCCGTGTGGTCGTGTGGAGTTGTTCCGTTCACCCTAGAGGGTGCGTGAAGCTAAGGTCTGCCCCCGGGGCCAATAGTGGCCCCCCTGTGAGCGGCATTTTGTTTTTCTGACTTCCCCTTTTCAACTCCAGTCTGACTCAGTCCACACTGCACGGCTGGCCGCCCTCCTTCTGCCCCTAAATCCAGGATTCTCTACTGCCAGGGCCACCTGCTTTACCTGTGTGCCAGGCCCAGTGTGAGGATCCAGTGAGCTGTTGATCCGATATGAGATACATCACCCATAATGTGTTAGCAATGCCAGTTATTTCAAACAAAATTATTTCAAATTCAATATTACCTCTATACTAACTATCACCTGTGCTTTGATTTTCTTTTTTTTGAGTAAGAGAGAAAGGGGTGTAGATAGACAAGATGTAGAAATTACCTGCATCCTGGTTGCCTAGTTTCCTATGTGGTCCGTCAGTAGTTAGGAATGTCAGTGTAGGAGGAAGTTAATGGACCCTGGCTTTAAGTTACTGTGAATTCTTTTTCAATAATCTCTTCCTTCCTGCTCCAAGTTTAATCTATCCACATAGGCATTGGTCTTTGAAACTAATGTCCTCAAGGTATTTCTCTTGATTTCCATTAGCTACTTGAGTAGGGAAGTCTGACAGATTTTATGATCTTGGCTTATCTTAATATTCCGATTGTGTATAATTCTGGACTTCTCTTTGGTTTTTAAGTCTCCATTGAATGTAGACTTTAGGACTACACCTTTCTAGTGTGTACCTTTTGGTTCCTTTTTGCAAACTTATGCACACTTAGACACACAGACTTACACAGATACATATTTGGTTTTTTCTTTTTGATAAAAATGGATTTGCATTCTTTGTACTTATTTTTAATAGTAATAGAACCATGGAGATTATGTTTTGCTAATAAATGAAGCTCTAACTCAGTTTTTAAAACTTCTATTCCATGGTATATATTAACCCTGTGCCTCTAGATAGAAATTTAGGTTATATACCGTTTTTTCCATTGTTTTTCTAAACAAAGTTGCAGTAAGCATAGTTGTGAAGATTTGAAAATAATCCTCATTTAGTAGGTTGATCTTAAGCCATGTTCTTATGGCATATCCCTTCTATCATTGAGAAGGCTGTATAATCTAGCCCCTGTCTCCCTCTTCTGCCATCTATCCACACTACTCTTTTTAAAAAGATTTTTTTCGGGGCGCCTGGGTGGCTCATTCGGTTGAGTGGCTGGCTTCAGCTCAGGTCATGATCTCACGGTTTGTTGGTTCGAGCCTTGCATTGGGTTCTGTGCTGACAGCTAGCTCAGAGCCTGGAGCCTGCTTCAGATTCTGTGTCTCCCTCTCTCCCTCTGACCCTCCCCTGCTTGCACTGTCTCTCTCTGTCTCTCAAAAATAAATTAAAAACATTTTTAAAAAGATTTTTTTAAATCTTTATTTTTGAGAGAGACAGAGCTTGAGTGGGGGAGGGGCAGAGAGCGACGGAGACACAGAATCCAAAGCAGGCTCCAGGCTCTGAAGTGATAATGACCTGATCTGAGCTTGTAAAAGAAGTGGTAATCATGTCACATTCTAAACAACCTGTTAATATCGGTCACTTCTGTGGAGTTGAGAATTGCAACCAGGTAACACCAGACTTCTCTTACACTATGTAGTCATAATGTCCTTTACATGACTCTTATTTCAGTTTCTCTTCTCTGAACTGTGGTTCACTGTTGTTCTCATTGATTGCCATATTTCTGTAAGATCTTAAGCATCTGGAAACATTGGAATGGAAAGTGCCCAAGCAATGTGACCAGAGAATTTGAGGAAGGAAAAATCCTGAGTTACCAGGCAGTGAATTCTGATAAGAAATACAGATTAGCTTGACAGTTAATGAAAGCTGAAACTATGAAAAATCCTTGAATGTCACAGTCAAAGGAAGGTTTTCAAAACTATTCAGATCATTCTAGCTTTTGCTTTTTTTATGTTTTTGCTTGAGCTGAGTCAAAAAACAACTTCTATCAAGCTTGACATGCATAAATTCTGCCCATTCTTCAAAACCCCTACTAGTTCTAATTTTTCTAGAATCCATAAAACTAAATATATATAAGAACATGAACGGTGGAGTAGAAGGCCTGCATTTGTATTACACCACTAAATAGCTAGATACTTCTGAGAACTTACTTAAATGTCAGAGTTACCCCTCTTCGTTTATGGCTAACTCTGAGGTGCTGGAGAGGAAGTTCAAGAAGAGTAGTGGGCATAATAGGGATGCCTGGGGGCCTCAGTCGGTTAAATCTCTGACTTGGGTTCAGGTCATGATCTCACAGTTTGTGTGTTTGAGCCCCGGGTTAGTCTCCGTGCTGACAGCTCAGAGCCTGGAGCCTGTTTTGGATTCTGTGTCTCCATCTCTCTCTGCCCCTCCCCTGCTCACATTCTATCTTTCTCTCAAAAATAAATATTTAAAAAAATGTTTTTAAAAGAGTAGTGGGGATAGATGGCAGGAGAGGTAGACAGGGGCTAGATTATACAGCCTTCTCAATGATAGAAGGGATATGCCATAAGAACATGGCTTAAGATCAACCTACTAAACAAGGCAGTAGCCTCGTATTCCTAAATGGACTCTGTGGAGTGGCCAGGTAACCCTAAAACCAAGAGGGATCCTTCTGTGAATTTGATGTAATCTCTACCATACGTGTACTTCAAAGGGAAATTTTCCAAATATAGACTATTAAGTAGATGCAACAACATAAAAAGACTGGTGGCCTAGATTTTATTCAATACAGAACCACCAAGGAATACAGAAGTAGAGTTATGTTGGTGGAAAAGTCTCAGAAGTGAAAACATAGCATAGTATAAAAGGAGGAAAGGAAGGAAAGTTTACGAGTCACCAAATGGTCACTTGCTGAGGAGTTGACAGCTGGTTGAGATTACTGTTTCATATCCTTTAATGACAGCAAGGGAGATGAGTCAGGGAGAGAACAGTAGGTAGAAAACTTAAAGTAGCAGGAAGGAATGAAGGAGAGCAAGAGTCAACAACCTTCTGCTCCGCTTGACATCATGGCAACTGTGTAAGTGGCTGGTATGATTCAGGGTTGTGCCTCTCAGCATGTCTTAGCTTAATATCAGCCTTGTGGCGACCTGGGACCAAAGACTGTTAGCCCCACATTTCAGACCTGAAAGGAAAGAGCCTTCTTAAATGTCAGCTGAGCCTTCCATTTGCTTCCCAGCTGCTAATATCTTCTGTGGTCTTTATTACCAGGCTCCAGTTGTTAGAGTAGACAACTCAAAATCCTTTTCCCAAAATCAGTGGCTTTTGACAGTATCAAGGAAATAAAATCATAATTAAAATAGCCATGTCTTGAAAAAAAGATGTCGGAATCTGGCAATGCAGACATATAGCTACTCTAAAAATTGAAATAAGGTAACTTGGGGTTACCAGGCTGGTTCTCAGTACAGTGGACACGCTTGGAAGAAATGGTCCATGCTATGTTGTCTTTGTGACCCTCAAATCACATGCCTTACACTTCATTAGCTTTAGTAAATACAAACTGAAAAGATTGAATGTAATTGTGTCAAAGGAATAAAACTAATATATAGCCGGGTGACCCCTGACAATCCATATCAGCCAAAGAAAAGGTAACAATTTTGGTGAGACTAAGCGAGTATCAGACACAGTTACTATTGAATGGGGAATATTATTGAATGGCGAGGGTGGTAAAGTGAAGTGTTCTGAAAAATATTGCTGTTGGGGACAGAAGACATTCAGGGTAGAAGATGATACGGTGTATGTAAGACCATTTATAGCTTCTAATACTGTGAGAAGAGGTGCTGGCGGCTGATGAATAAAAGCCCAGCAAGCAGCAGACCAAAATGGCATGATTTCAACCCTCGTTTGATGTCATTCTTTTTTGTGTGTCCACTCATACAAATCTGTCCCATTTCTGTTCTTGGAAATCGACATTCTGAGCATAAATACATTTATGGAAAAAACAGTTTTGTGCTGGTGTAGCATCATCTGAATGATCTTGTCTGAAATGTGGTCTATGTTCCATGAGTCCCAAAGGTGATTAAAGGTCAGAATTGTTTTTTAAGTTAAAAAAAAAATCCCAGCTTCCCCAGTATTACTTCTGTAGCATGGTATCAGTCTATCAACATGTACTGGCCAATGGGGTAAGCATTTCACAAATCCTTCCATCTGTTTCTCAGAGGAACTCTTTACAATAGATACTTGGGTAGCCATCTTACAAATGAGGTATTCAAAGTACAGTGTAGATAGGAAATCTCACAGTCAGTAGGTGACAAAGTCCCAGGATTGTCGTGTGCACAGGCTGGTGCTCTTGGCCTCCAGAACTCCACTGCCTCTGGGCTTGCTATTTGGGGCTGGATCATGTATGTGTCATCAGTTACACTGTTAAGTCCTTCTCACTCATAGATCTACCTTTCTTAAACAACTCCAGCGCAGAAACACTCTTGTCGTCTTATTTCTTAGTCTGATGACGTCATCCTACAAAAATGACAGTTTTCCGCCCCACTGCTATGCTGGTTGACTTAACTTTTTGGTATTAAGAATTTATAGTGTGATTATCTACTGCGATCTTTGGGATTTGAGTACTAACCAGTGAAAAACCCCCAGTACTCCCCAGATGCGATTCAGCATAAGGAGTTTCCTTACCTGAGGTACCTCTCCCTCCTGAGTTCCACTTACAAAATTTTCACCCGTAGCAACCGTGAATGGGGCAGCATTGACGTTAATTCACAAGGTCAGATAAAAATGAACGTGTCAGGGAAAACCATTTCCATTAAATCTAGGTGTAAGATACTTACACAACAAGCAGTCTTATAATGATTGAAACCCAGGTCTGAAAAACTACGCCTCGAGTCCCACATCCAGCCCGCTGCCTGTTTTTCTTTTGTACGGCCTGTAAACTAAGAATGGTTTTTTTAGATACTTACATGCCTGGAAAACCCCAAAAGAATATTTTATGATTTGTACTAATGAGCAGAAATTAAATTTCAGTGTCCACAAATAAACTTGTATCAGAACACATACGTTCACACAAGACCAGTTTTCCAAAGCAGACTTTCTCACTAAAAGTAGCTTTTTGCTCAGTTTTTCGATTCAAGTGGAGTACAGCAGCCTCAGCCCCCACATTTCCTGTCCCTAGCCTGCCCTTTACCTCCTGTTTTCCCTCTGATCTTTTTGATGTCCTAGCACTCAGTCGTGCTGAGTAGCTGGAATTCTTTGTTATATAGATTGCTGGTGTAGATTGTAAGTATGCTTTAATTTTGATCATCTGCCACATTGAAGTATCATTTTGACACCGATTTCAGGTAATCTCCAACTTTTAGCGTTGTAATCAAGTGAGATTCTTTCATCTGCATCTCTACAGATCCAAGGGGAAATTTTTGTTGAGGCTTGCCGGCTTTTATATTATATTTTTGACATGTAAAATTTTGAAATAGGTAGTTTAATTGCATTGCATTATAAATCCCTCCCAGATTGAGGCAGATAATAATTGCATTTTTACTTTGGAGTTCAAATGTCTTTTAACATAGGACTTCTTTTTATATTACTAATTGTCTCTTTAAGAGCTCACGATTTGTTTTTTGTTTTTTTTATTTGGTTTTTTACGAACAAGGTTGAAAGAGCTTTGTAAAAGAGGGAGGGGATGCAAACCTAGTTCAGGGGAGCTATGTCCAAGAAGTTGGGGCTCCCCTGAACACCTCTAACCGCCTTCTAAGTTTGAAATATTTAGGCTGTAGTTTAATCTGCAGGTGACCAGGAAAATATCCAATTATTTTTGAATGACATTTTTTTCATGAGATTCTTGGGATTCTAGATCACTTTGATTATCTATAGAAAGCAGTGGAAAATGCACATACACATAGACACACTAAATTTAGCATAAAATTTCAGGGAGTTAAGGAATGTTGAATTTACTTGAAGATCCATTTGAACCTATTTTAAGTATTTTAAAGATCTCTATTCTGTGGCAGTCAATGTTTTCCCAGGGCAAACTGGAAATATTCTCTTTAAATAAAATCTCTTTAAGGAATTTGAGTTGTAGCTAATGCTTGTGAATCAAGGTGTAGAGAAAAGAAATAAACAGAAAGTATACAAAATAAGTAGTTAAGCATGTGTATAAAACTCTCTCAACACAGAGACATTCCTACCTAAAAAGATGCACAATTAAACCAAGATTACTTCACCACTTTGTGGTAAGCTGGTCACATGGCTGAGGCAATATACCAATCTGCATTTTATTAACCTACACTAAATAATTATCTGCTATTCTCTAATTGGAATACTCCAGCAATAACATTATCCATCTTTAGGTGTTTAAAATGATAAATTACGCATTTCTGTGTGCTTTCAGAGTAGATTTTGGCCCAGGGAAATTTGATTTTGTGTGTGTTACTCCCTGTAGCACATTTGACATCCAATTTCGGAAACTGTCCTTGGTGTCGAAGCCGCGTTTATTTCTAGAGAAGACAGCCATGCTTCTGTTTAATATCTTTGCTTAGTAGCTTTCATAGTTGTCACTAAATATTTCAAACCACATTTAAATTTCTTGGCTCATTACACATTCACACCAAACTGACATGTTGGTAACTTTGCATGTTCTACAAAAATATATTAAGAACTTTATGTTTCTTGAAAACAATATATCACGTGTCAAAATGTAATTCTCAAAATGTTAAACATAATTCTCATATAAATAAGTATTGAGCACGTGTCAAGATTTCATTTGGGGCAATCAGCAGGGTGACAAAGCCAGCTTAGAAAAGAGATAAATATCTCTGTATCCATAGCTGTATCACTTCTATGTATATAAATATAAATTTTGGTACTATATCTGAGACCAGTTTCTTTTTTCTTTATCAAGTATTAATTTGCAGAATTCATTCATATTAAAAATTCCAAATACCCAAGTTTGTAATAATTAAATGGATCCCTCTTGTTAGACCCATGCTTTAAAACCTTTAGCCTGTATCAGTTTCACCTGAAAGATTGCCACCTTCCACTCACAGGGCTTCTGGAACTGTGGGTGGTGCCAGAGAATCTGTGTTTCTCCCAAGTTTCCAGCGGCTGCTGCTGTTCCACAGCTCACAGTTTGAGAACCACTGGTCTAAGCATAGGCTTTGCCTGCAGATCAAGTGAGCCCTCGGGGACTATTGATCAAAACCCCAAAGAAATCAACACAACCTCTGATTGGTTCTCTTATTGTTCCTCTTGTGTTTCTCCTATTTCCTTCTCCTGTCCCGCTCTGTGCACACAAGTTCATTCACACCTGGCTGCACCCCAGGGATCCTCCCTATATTTGATCATCTTAAATCCTAATGTGGGTCAAACTCCCAGTGCCTTCCCCACAGAGATCTAACTCCCTCCTCATTTGTCCTATTTCTGTCAGTGATTTCAATTTCATAATGAGCCAGGGATAGAAGGCTCCAAATCGTGTCTTGTAAACTAGAATATGCTTTTGATTTTTAAATTATCATTGACAGAGTTTCTCTTAGGGGAAGTTTTTAGTGTTTGAAAGTTCAGAATCATAAAGAGATAATCTCTTCTGTTTTCAATCTGCCAGTTCCCTGGTCTGTTCCTCTGATGTGGCCTTAATTCCTTGTAAGAAATAAAAGCTTCAGAGATTTCCGGGAAGCTGGGAACTGACCATAGAATTAGGCCAGGAAGGATGATAACCCTGGTGATCTCTTGGAATGCGAACTTTTGAAGAAGGATTCATCAGAAGTCAGCCTTCTGGAGGTTGGGCCAAAATGATTAAGGGCTGGTTGGAGGCAGAGGATACTAAAGGCATGAGTCAGTTTGGCAGGGCAAGGAAGGAAAGATTAATTTTCAGAAGATGTAACAGGCTCAGCTAAGGGGGATTTGTTTTGGAGAGGGGGAACCATTGAAAGCAGAAAAATTAATGAATTTCTGGGTGGGGGAGACAGTTTCAGTAAGAATACAGAAATAAAGTTTAAAGGAAAGAAGAAGGTAATATGGAGATTCTATGAAGTAGTTCATTTTGAACAGGAAAGAAATCATTTTATCTAAGCCGAGAGGAAAGAATATGGTGGTTATCAGATGGCTTTGAGGCCACACATGAGAGGGAGGGAGGACCAGGCATCTTAGAAGTGAGAAAGCTAGAGAATGCTAAGGTGGATGAGTTCATCACTGGCTAAGTCAGTGTTGGACAGATGATCTTGTCATCAGCCAGCCTGGTAGAAGGTTCTTCCTCCTTGTCCACTACTCTGTAGTCAGGTTCAATGGGATAAGGCTGAGGTAATAATGGTCTCCACATATGAAGTTGATTTGCTTTGCTTTCATGCAAATTGTCCTGTGTAATAGATGCTACTCTAGTTCCAAGGAGATTTGATACTGCATATGGATGGTCTTGCGTTTCTTAGATGCTACAAGTCCATTTGGCCAGTAGATGAGGCTCAGTTCTTTCCCATTTTGTGCAAGTGTCATATACCTCCATGTGTAAACCTGGTGTCAATGGTGGCCAACTGCCACTGGTTCCTCAGCTTTCCAAAGGGAACGAGATTCCCTGAAGGAGGTAATTGTCCCCAGTTATTTCATTTATGGATGCTTAACAGAATAGTTGAAAACTTCCTGTATGTTTAAAAAAATTTTTTTGATGTTTATTTTTGAGAAAAAGAATGAGAGACAGAGACAGAGCATGAGTTGGGAAGAGGAAGAGAGAGAGAGACAGAGACAGAGACAGAGAGAATCCAAAGCAGGCTTCAGGCTCTGAGCTGCTAGCCCCAACATGGAGCTCAAACCCACAAACCATATGATCATGACCTGAGCTGAAGTCGGACGCTTAACTGACTGACCCATCCCAGGCACCTCTTCCTGGATGTTGTATGTGGGAGTTGTTTCAAAAGGCTCTACGTGAAGTCACTTATTTCAAAGCAGGGCTTCTCTTTCTAGTAAAAATATAATTTGGTCTCTCACCGGTACTTGGTTTAGGAAAGCTTGCTCACTCTTATACATAGTCGATGTGATATAGTGAGGTTAAATCCCTCAGGTCATTCAAATGGAGTCAGGAGGATGTATGTGTCTCTTTCCAGGACCACGAAACCTCCTTCCCCAGGGCGCTCTCAGCTCAGAGACTCTCTCCACGGTGGTGCTTTCTAGATGGTGAGTGTTTCTGTATTGCATGGAGTGGTAGGAAACAGCAGGACAACGCACCAACAGGTAGAGTGGATGGACCCCAGTTTTCCAAGAGCTTATTCAGAAACCCTTCACATGGCTCTACACGATTGGCCTTTGCATCTCAAATTGTGTGGACTTGCTGACATTGTCACACGCTTTCCTGAAGTCATTTTTCTCAAAGAAAGTTGGTTAGCTTGAGCTGAACTTCACAGCATCACATTTCCCTTTCAGTGCTCCCCCCAACCCTGCCCTTTTCCTAAAACATATTGAGTGCTTATCTTAGATTCAGGACGGTAGATGGATCACAGGAGATGGGTACTGATTCCTCTGTTGTTTGCTTATTGTGGAACATTCATATATTTTCATTAGCCATCATTTCAGTAAGATGTATACATTTTTACGAAAATTTCTAAATTCTCAGTTGCATTCAGATCTGTGCCTCTGAGCATGACGTATTGAATGCATAATATTTTAGTTATTTTCTGATCAGTTAGTGGGTCCATTTCTTTAGTTGATCTGTTTATGCATCTGAGAGGATATAAATGTGGACAAGAGTGTGACAAGATGTGTGAGTGTGTGAACAGCACTAAGAAGATGAGCACTTATGTCAGATCCAACCCATGTGAATCATGACATAGGTTTTCATTAATAGCTTGTCAGCTGCCTCTGAAGATAATTTATACTACTTTTTCTCCAGCTCCTTTCTTTCCTTGTGATGAGAAGCATAATCATTTGTTTTTTCCTGAATCCACAGAGAAACAACTTATATTTGAGAAAATTTTGAAAATGATATGAATTGTTCTATATACAGTGTATTTCATATACGATCTTAGATAAAATTACAAGTGCAGGTGATGGTGTTAACCCAGATATTAGTTAAGCTCTATAGATAAAAATCCTTTAAAAAGTGATGGCACTTATGGTTACAAAGAACAAAGTAGAGTAAGTCCTTCTCAGACAGATTTTACTCCTCTGTTTCTCTTAGCGGGCAGGCACCATGATTGTCTCATTTCTTAGCTCATTTCCTTTGGAGAGAAGCTACTCATTAAATATTTATGATTTTTGAATGATTATTTGCATTTTTAAGTTATTCCCTCTAGTGCTATGTACCTTGTAGAAAATCTATTTATAATATTTAGAATCTGTTAGATAGATTTAGAAGAGGAACACAATTCTTTTGAGTATTAAGAATAATCAGAATAGTTTCTAGAAACCCAAAGTTTGCAATTTTTTCCCCTCAAACCACAGATGTAGCCCAGTCCCTTTAAGGAATGGTTAAACAATTATTTTCACTGGTTTGGCTTTCTTAAGACATGGCTCAGGGACTCAGTCTTGAAGTGAAATGAATCCTTTAATACCAGATGTGGTCCCTGGCTTTACATCTTCCAGCATTTTTTTCTCCCCGAAAATGAGAATCACTTCCTTGGGAAGTCTGACTATTTAACATTCTTCCCCCCTAACTTCATTTACCTAATAAATACATACTGAATCTTAGCTCTGTTTAAGGTTGTGTGCTAATGTCTGGAGACATAAAAAAAGTCAGTGAAACACAGATCTTTCAAGAGGCAGATCTCTCAGAGTTATCTGCGAAGATAGTTTAAGAAGTGTAAACAAAATGTAAATATGTGTAAAGGCAGGAGAAAAGAATTCTGTCTGGGGTAGGGAGAATGGGACTGAGGAATGTTTCGCAGAGGAGGCACTTAAGTTGGTCCTTAAGAGACAAGATTGGGGGTGGGGGAGGCATACTGGGGAAGGGCTTTCTAAGCAGGGACATAGCGGTAGCAGAGACATAGAAATCCTTAGGTTTTCTAAATAGATTTAGGAATTGGCTGGTGGTCCGGAATGTCGGGAATGTGAAGATTTTGAGTGGCAGAAAGGGGAGAAGGTTGTACATCTGATGCTGGGTCACGGGACTCTGAATGCTGTATGCCTTTTTTTTTCTAGCAACTTCTGCTGATCGCTTTTACCGAATAGACAGATCTCAGGTAAGCTTTCTTGAGCCTATTTGTGAAAGTGAAAAATTCCCAAATAAATATACTTTATTGGTGGCTAATCTTAGCTTTTTTCCGAATGAACACTAAAACATTTACAAATTCTGGACTGGTACTCACAGACCAAGCTATGAGCTTTTTTGTTTGTCTTCACACATTTTGTGATTTGTGGACTCAAGAGGATATTGCTTGACCTTGCAAACGGGTACAGAAACTCACGAGGCTTGTAGATATGATCGCCAGCCTGCACTCCAAATTTTCTCTCACACTGCTGCTTTCACTACTTCTTAGCCCAATTTTGTGGCTTTTTAAATTTGTTTTGCTTAGCAAGTTTGACACCTCAAATGTATATTCATGCTACCTAGTTGCAACTCATCACTTCCCATATCTGTAATGAGAAAAAAAATGCTTATGCCCAAAGATGCTTATGCCCTGAATTTTTCCCACTGTCCAAATTCTCCTGAAAAAATAAAAGAAGAAGAAGAAGAAGAAGAAGAAGAAGAAGAAGAAGAAGAAGAAGAAGAAGAGGAAGAAGAAAATACAGTCAGGAATCCAGTGATAAAATCAGTTGTTAATCATGCCACTTGGCTTTGGCCAGGCCCTGGGGATCCAAGTCCAACTTAGTGCACAGCTCGCGCTGGACCAGGCTGCATGTGTGAGGTGTGGCTTCTGTGACGATATTTGGGAAGGAGAGGCATGACCATCTTTGGTTACACCCGACAAGATCCTGGTCAAGTAGGAGCCCCAAACCAAGAGTGATTGAACGGTTGGCCTCACCAGCCTCTTGCTACAGTGTTGCTTCGGGGATGAATGCCCACTGACTGGGCCTCTGAAATTACACTGTGCTCTTTGGATAGGTCGTAGACTTTCATTATCCCTCAAGACCAAGAATGCCTTGTTATGTTACGTGTCAGATGATAGATTTGACATCCTGTCAGTCATCTGACAGCCTTCTTTTTTCTTGCCTAGGAACATTTGCACTTTGTGATGGAGATTTCCCAAGACGAGATTTTTATTCTGGACCCAGATATGGTATTGTCACAGCAGGCGGGGACGCCTCCTGGAATGCCTGACCTGGTGGTGGAGCAAGCCTCAGGGTGAGTATGCTTCTTCTTTGGTGACGTGGTGAAGTGAGGCTGGCTACAGCGTGGCCTCCGTGTCTGACTTGGCTATGCCCTTGACATTTCTAATGACCTCACACTCTTTTAGAATACAAGTTTTCTTGTTGTGTCTCATTAGAGTGTAGCATCGCCGGTTCCATTATATGTCTGTATTATGTACAGCTATGGAGAACTACCCTTGCCCACCACAATTTGCGCCATCTTTGAGCCTTCTTTACTCACCACATCCACACTTCTTACCAAACTATGAAGTAGTAGTATTTGCATTTGTGCATGTCATCTATAATGCTTGTATTATGCAAATAAAAATGGACACACAGGTGGTTTGACTATTATTTTTCTCCCCCACCACTTCCTCCTCCCCCCCTTTTTGGGTATATCTAGGCACCTTGAAACATATAGATTGTATAACAGTAACTATGATGTATCAGGCACTTACTATGAGCCACATGCTGTCCTCAGTGCCTTTCTTCTATCCCTACCACCACCTAAGCATCAGAAGGACTCTGTGCTTATTTCCTGGTCTGTAAAATGGAAATAAAACCTGCTCATAGAACTGTTTAAAAATTAAATGAATTGAGACATGCCAAGTATTTAGGACCTTTCTTGAAACTTGGTGGACACTCATTAAATATGATGTTATTGAAATGATCATCATCATCACCATCATGTCATAATGCCCTGCAGATCTGGTACTATTATTATCCTAAATCCACAGATAACAAAACTGAGGCTTAGAGGGTTCTTGTAACTTTGCCAGGACTGCACAGAAAGTAAATGGCACGTTTGAGATTTGGTCACAGGTTTCATGCTAAAGTGCATGCATTTAATCACAACGTTGAACTACCAAAATATTATTAATATTTCTAGGTTATTTCAGCAATTCCAAAATATTGATATAGAGCTCTTTATGTGCTGGGTACTCATATAAGCACTTAGGAAACAACAGTGCAGAAATAAAAATTTGGAAATCCCTGCCCTTGCAAAGTCTAATGAGCTTCAACAACTTGCTGGTACATGGAGGCCAAATAGTTAAAAAAAAGGATTTCCCTAGAAATCGTAGACACATGCACTCAAATAGCATTTGCGTGTTGTGTGCACACGTTGTGTGTGTGTGTGTGTGTGTGTGTGTGTGTGCGCACTCATTTATTTGACTATTGCTGTTATTTCTGTATCTTCCACTCTTTGAGATCCAGCTAATATGAGTGGGATGTATCAAGTCAAGAGAAGACAGAAGTGGCAGGAGAGGGCAGGTGTATAGCTGTATGTAGGAAGCCAGAGTTAGTGATATCAGATAGACATCCCTGGGCGTCCCACAAGGTGGTGGAGAAGGCCATCTTCACAGTGCATGTGCTGTAAATCCAGTCTTTCAGCTTTGAGGAAAGCAAGTGATGAGAAGCTGGGTCCTCCTGCAGTAGTAGTAGGCACTAGAGTCTAGGTGTCTTCCCATCCATCCATCCTGATCTACGCTGCAGTCTTCAGTCTGGTAAAGAGTGGACCAGTTCTGCCATGTCCACCCTGGTCTTTGCCCTCTCAGTCATTCTCTCAGTGTCAAGTAGTGGCCAAAAGAAATGGCTTAGTCCTGGCCTGGACTTCCCAGCCTTGGCTCCAAAAACAACGTAGCCTGAAGATCTACCAGGACTTGAATCGGTGTTGCCCCTCTGGAAATGAACTAAGATGGGAAAGCTGTGAAAGAGGATGCACTTTGTTATTTTCTAATTTGCATTTCTACATCAGGCTCCATTATTTCTTATCACATTTAAAATTCCTTATTCTTGAAATGCAATTTTTTCATCTGTAAAGAGGGTGGAAACTTACAGAATAGTTCATGACGGGGTTGAGAAAATTAAATAATAAATGTGAAGACGTAACTAGGAAATACCCAATCAAGATGAAGCCCCCCCCCCCCGTTGAGAGGAGAATCATCTTGAGAAAGAGCAGAGCTAATCCCGAGGCTGACTTTGAATGCCTAAATGCCTGGTGCCTTTCTTTCCCCCAGAATGGCAGACTGGTGGAACCCTGCCCTGCGGAAACGCATGCTGAGCGACAGCGGGCTGGGAATGATCACTCCGCATTATGAAGACTCTGATTTGAGGGACCTCAGCCACTCCCGCGTGCTACAGTAAGGGCGCTCTCTCCTTTCTTTCCCTGCGCGTCCCTGTGACTGCTGGGAGGGATTGCTGGCTGTCTCAACAGTGGCAAGGGTTCTCTTTTCGAGGATGCTCCTCCTGTCTCCTGTGCCAACCAGTGTTTCCACCTTTAGTCACTTTGCTGACTTTTCCCACCCCAAGCTCCTGATGGAGCTTCCTTCCCATTTCTGTAGCTCCTGAGCCACACGGAGGCCTGGCATGTGTACCTATAAATACTTTGAACCTTACCGGCATTTGCTTTATTGCACACCAGTGTTCACTAGATGTCCCTATGTTTGCCACCTCGCGAAGACATGCGTGAGAGAGATCATGAATCGATTGGTTGTGGTGGATACTTTTTTTCATGTGGGCAAACGTTTCCACTTGCTGTTGTAACTCTTTTAGTTTGTCTCCAGTCCCGAGCCTCTGGATGTGTGCTCTGTGTGGAGTAGCCAGGCGGTTGAGTTGGTCGATGTGGGGCTGCTCAAGGTTGTGGTTTCAGAGTCTCTGGGAAAATAATGCAGCATTTGTTCATAGATGAGAGATCTGATCATGGTGAGAAAGTAGGGTGACTGTTGGGAGTTTTGCAACAGTGTTGGCACGTTTATGTCTGGGGAATCTTTCCTCCCTGTCCTACCTCCTTGCTGGAAGAGATCAACGGACACGCTATTTACCCTTCAGGCCAATCACCCCACCTCAAGGGTTATGTGAGTTTGTTGCAGCTCGTGATCAGGCTGGTTTCCAATCCTATCCAAGGCCCTAATTGAATAGGGACAGTGGCCTTGTTACCATGTAGTCTTACAAACATTTTTACAAAATAAAGATTCTTAGAAGCAAGTGTAGGGTTAACTGAAGAGGGACTCTTTTTGAAGGAAAACCGCAGCCATTTTGGTATGAAATGGGGGGAGAAAAGTGCGAAATCTGGAACTAATTAACTTCAACTGTGAAGGTTCTACTCAGACATACCAGGGACAAAAGGCGACTTTGTTTTCATCGCTCTCTGTACTACGTCTTTTGCTGTGTGAAGAGTAAAAGGAAAAAATGAATTACTATGGATTTTCCTTTTTAATCAAACTATACAGTTAGGTTTTCATTGCATTTTAGTTGCTTACAACTCAGGGTGTTTTTCCATTTCTTTTTTATATGGAATTGAGGCTTATGAACCACACTGAGTCAGCTACCCATTGATGGAGAAAAAGTGGCCATCTAGCTGTGGGCTGATTTATTTGAAAATTAGAGGTTATTTAGCCACAGAAATAGAAACTAGGGCTCGACAAACCAGATGAATATTGTAGTTGTTCTTATATACAGGCTGTTTCCAAAAAAGTATGAGCTCATTCTGGTTTCCTATTCCCTGATTTTTCTATATGGAGTGTGCTGAAGTATGTATCATGATATGTGAAGTGATTGTTCCTAAGGTAGTAAGTATTCTTCCCAAATCACAAATAAATGCACCACTTTATAGAATAGCCAAGGTCTTAAAACCCTATGTAAAAGTCAATTCTTATTCTTTATTTGGATTATGTTATCTTCTCAGAGATTTCTTTTAATTTTTTATCGATCTTCACTTGGCCACTGTCATTTGTCCTGGTCATTTATACAACCTTAGCTCTCCAGGGCACTAGAGCAGTTAACTGTTTTTTAAAAATTTTTTTCTGCAAAATCACCTAGAAAACAAAACTTATATTCAAACACTCACCCCTAGCCTTTGAGTCTGTCTAGCTGAACCTCTAGTGAGACAAGTCATCACTCCTGCATTCTGTCTGAATTTTTGACTCATAGAATATAGGAGCATAGCAAAATGGTTGTTTCAAATCACTAGGAAAAAAAAAAAGGTAAATACTGTACCCTACCCGATTTTGCCTATTCATTCTTTAAATTTTTTATTATTGTGTCCATTAATTCCTTAGGAAGAACATCTCTTTATTTCCTTCATAGATCATCTCTGATGTGAAGTAAAATTGCAGCTATAGAATGATTCATTTATGTTACTATAGCCGGTATTGATAGAATGTCTCCTACTTGCTTTGTGCCATCGCTAAATTATCTTTAATTCTTTTTTTTTAAGGTTTATTTATTTTGAGAGAGACAACACATGCTGGGGAGGCGCAGAGAGAGGTAGAGAGAGAATCCCAAACAGACTCTACGCCATCAGTGCAGAGCCCAGTGCGGGGCTCTATCTCATGAACCCTGAGATCATGACCTGAGCCGAAATCAAGAGTCAGATGCTCAAGGACTTAGCCACCCAGAGGCCCCTATCTTTAGTTCTTTTAATGACTTTTATATCTTGCCATTGCTTAACAGATAAGTGAACTGAAGCTTATGGAGATTAAAATATTCATCTTAGTGGGGTACCTGAATGGCTCAGTCCGTTGAGTATGGAAATTGAATAGAAATCGTGGTTTAAGTCACTTGACTTCTGACTTCATGCTTTATCTGACCATACTGTACTATCTTTTCTAAGGGCTGGTGCAAAGGTGTTGTGCCCAGAGCCCCATGGCCCAAGAAGGGTTTACATATATATATGTGTATATATATATATATATATATATATATATATATATATATGTGTGTGTGTGTGTGTGTGTGTGTGTGTATATATGCATATGTAGTCTCCCTATATAGAGTTGTTCACTTTATCTATTATTATTATACATTATTATATATTTAGCCAAAATTAACACAGAAGTAAATATGGTTGAGAATGAATTTTAAAACTATTTTATTGCTTTTATTTATTTATTTATTTATTTATTTATTTAATGTAAGGAGATTCTTATTTTAAAAAAATTTTAATGGTTTATTTATTTTTGAGAGAGAGACAGAGAGAGTGCAAGCAGGGGAGGGGCAGACAGAGACAGAAACACAGACTCTGAAACAGGCTCCAGGCTCTGAGCTGTCAGGACAGAATTCATGAACAGTGAGATCATGACCTGAGTCAAGGTCAGATGCTTAACTGACTGAGCCACCCAGGCACCCCAGTTTTATTGCTTTTAAAAATGACAGACTTATATTTAAAAAATAATTAAATATGTTACATTTGCCTCAATCTAAATAAGTATAAAAATTACATGAGAGATACTCATGTGCCAAACAACCTGAAATATTACGTTATTGTATGTTGTTATTTTCATTAGGTCTTTCAGTCCACAAGCAGTATACAGTAGCATTAAGACATATATTGTTCAATGAAGTTTTTTGTTTGTATTATCTTTTCACTTGTCATCAGCTATATTTTATAATGCATACACTTTTCACACTTGCCATTTCATTCAATGTCCTATTTTTAAAATTTATTCATTTTGATGTATGTGGTTTTTAATAAACTAGATTTAGTATAGAATATTGCATCATGAATATACCATAACTTATTTCTCCATTCTGATAGTGATTTCTAATATTCTATTATTTAAACAAGGCAGGGACTATCCTGCTGCATGTGTCCGATGTTGCAGGGCATATGTGCATATGCAGTTATAACTTCACTTGATGTTCCCATGAGGAATAGTTTTTAAAAGTATGAAAAAAAAGAAAAGGCCCAAGGAATTATTGTAATATTTTGGGTACAACTGACATAGGTTGCTTTCAGCTTTGAAGCCCCAGTCAGCTCGGAGCTAGGAAAAGTCCAAATCTAACATCGTGTTCACAGTATTAAATAACCCACTATATAAAAAAATCAAAAGGGAAATTTTAAATTCTCAGAACCGAGAACACTATCTATCAAGAGTTCGCAGGAACAACTAAAGCCTTAGTCACTAAATGGTTTAGGACTCCAGATTTACTTATCAAGGGAAAAATGATTCATACAAATAAAGCATCAGTTTGATAAGCTGGAATAAGAATCCCAGGATAGAAAACAAAGAAACAAGAGGGAATAATAATAATAAAGACAAAAATCAGTGACAAGGAGAATAAAACAAAGAAATCATTAACCAAGACGAAAGTGTTAAAATATTGATTCTTTTTTTAAAAAAAATTTTTAGGGTCGCCTGGGTGGCTCAGTCAGTTGAGTGTCCTGCTTCAGCTCAGGTCATGATCTCACAGTTTGTGGGTTCGGGCCCCACGTCACGCTCTGTGCTGACAGCTAGCTCAGAGCCTGGAGCCTGCTTCAGATTCTGTATCTCCCTCTCTCTCTGACCCTCCCCTGCTCACGCTGTCTCTCAAAAATAATTAAAAAACATATTAAAAAAATAAATAAAATTTTAACGTTTATTTATTTTTTGAGAAAGAGAGACAGAACATGAGCGGGAAGGGGCAGAGAGAGGCCTTTACGAAAGAGGCTTCAGGCTCTGAGCTGTCAGCAGAGCCCGACGTGGGTCTCAAACTCACGGACCATGAGACTGTGACCTGAGCTCAAGTTGGATGCTTACCTGACTGAACCACCCAGGCGCCCCTAAAATATAGATTCTTTAAAAAAGGTGGAGAAGAGACAATTTTCTGAGAAGACTGACTTTATAAATAATAAATCCGGGAATCTGGAAGGAATGTAACTACAGGACTCTCCCAGTTCCTTCTTCCTCAGGGGCACCCAGTCCACACCTGCTCAAGGTGACCCTTCCCCCTCCATCTTCCAAATGACCCAACCCCCCACCCCCACCCCGATCTCCTTAGAGTTGTCTCATAGTTTTAACTTTGGTTTCTAAGATCCATCAACCTCCCGCCTACTTCAGGAAGAATGAGATGGAATGGACAAATAGAATGAACTAGATTTTTATTATTACTGGAACTGGTTACATTTATAATTCCATTTTAAAACATTTTATAAATTCTTAAAGCTGTGTGTGTGTGTAGTCCACTCATACACAGGTGCCTTAGGAGAGACTATCATTTCAGAGAAGTGCGTACAGCACATATAGGGTCTTCAAAACCTATGAACAGAGTAAAAACCAATCTTTAAGACCCAATGTTGAGATAAGTTGGTGAGAGGTGGTTGACCCACACTATTATTTCTTGAACCGTAATGAGTTTGTTTTTAAATTAAAAAAATGTTTTCAGTGTCTAAGAAAATTGTACTTAAAATAACATGATATGCTCTCATCATTAATTATACCACCACAATTAGTGACAAGGCTGTATTTCATTTTGGCAGAAGAGTTGTAGGGAAGGAATTAACTGAAATTTTAGCAAACAGAATCTCAGTCCTAAGGAACGCTTTCCCAACTTCAGGATCTATGAGTCTTAAAAAAAAAAAAAAAGAAAGAAAGAAAGAAAACAAAAGCACTGATTGAAAACTCTAGTATATTCTCAATAAGTTATTTTTTGAGAAGGACAGACTTAACCTGAGCCAGATGGGTTAAGGGAAAATAGGTAAAGGGCTTGGGAGGTATTTAGTTTCTGAATAAGAATAATCTTTCCTAGGGACCCCAGATGGCTGAGTCAGTTTAGCATCCCCAATTTTGGCTCAGGTCATGATCTCACGATCATGCGGTTGACCCCACATTGGGCTTTCTCCTTCTCTGTCTCTCTGCCCCTCCTCTGCTCACATACACACTCTCTCTCAAAATAAATAAATGAACTTTAAAAAAAGAATAATTTTTTTTAGTTCTTATATTTATTTTGGTTTGTGCAAAACCCCTCAAAACTGACTGAAAGAGATGCACTTTTTCTTAGTATCTCCAAATCCTAAATCTGAAAGAACTAAGATAAAGGTCACACGGATAAAAATAGAATATCCTGCCACGGGGCGAAGACAAGGGCAGAACAGTGCAGTGAATCACCGCAAGGCAAACCTTCGGTCCAGTCATCTGTGTCTAGGCAGGTTATCTGTTAGCTGATCTGCTAAGCAGGGCGAATGGATTTTTATGATGGGCAGTATATATATTTCTGTCTCTAATAAGAGATAATGTTATCAAAAACTGAACTATGATGTATCTGGTCTGATTACTTGATTTTCACTGGGATTCTAAGAAACAGGTTGGGCCATTTAGTTAGTCATTCACTTATTGAGCAAATAAATATTGAGCACCTTGTAGGTAGAAACTGTATATACTCATACAGACCTAGGCACTAAATACACACCTAGGCACTCAATATATACATACTCATACTCATACACACCTAGGCAATAAATATATAAAACTAAATTCAAAAATTATTATTGGCTTTGAAGAGCTAATATTCAAAGGGGAAATATTGCAAAAACTGGTAACTATACTTCCGTCTGCTAAATGCTGTATGGATAGAAACAAGAGGAATAGTATTTGCTGCTTCCTCCAGATTTCATCTCTTTAGTTTTATATGAAAAGAATAAATATTTAAATAATTAAAATGTTAGCCTCGAAGGAAAGAGGCTTTTTTAGAGGGCTTCATGTTTATTTCCTTTGACTTTTGGACATGAGTGGATAAATACCTGCTTTTCATCATTATAAAACCAGAAATGCTCCTCAAATAATTGAATGTACTTGGCGATAGTTTAGCATCACTCTACCTGACATGGGCTTGAAGAAGCTGGTCACCTAGCACGTTGTTTGGGGCTGTCTGGAACCCCTATTCATACTTGAAAAATTGGCTCTTTCATGCAGTCTAAAATTCTGAATCACCAAGATAACCCTGAAACCTCCCCCTTCCAAAAACTCTCAAGTTCTGAGCACAGGACTAAGGGCGTCACCCCCCTCTCATCCTCAACTATTTCCTGTACCCAGTTTCTTTGGGAGCCTTAGGTGATGTCCTGACTCCAGTAGAAAGGATAATTGAGCTTATTGCCACAGCTCCAAGTTCTCAACAGGATGGACCATTGGGCGGTGATTGGGTTGTGGAAATATTCTTTCTGCATCGCAATCAGATAAGAGGGAGAAGATTAATCTTGTTAGTGGGATGTGGGTTTGGCTGGAATCTGTCTTAGAGATGAAATCAGTGCTCTCTGGATGGAGACACAGTCCCTCGCATCTGTCTCACTAAGATAGTTGGTTTCCCATCCTGCCTACCTTTGGACGAAATCCTGTTCTCGCTGCCTAGCCGCTGAGGCTGGAAAAACTGCGGTTTATCTGACATATATCTTCCTTTCTTCTTTTTCTCCCTGTCTTACCTCCAGCTAACCTCCCTGTTTAGCCAAGAACATTAGTACTCTGTTCCTCTGTGTATGCCAAATATTTAATAAGAAATTTAGCTCTGTTCTATATAGAATTGCTCAAATAGTTATTCCTACGGAGGCCCTAAATCTTTTGTCGGACAGGGAGTTCCATTTTCAAGTTCAGTTAGTGGCAGAGCCAGAATAGAATCCTTTCTATGTCAGATTTTATTTTGACCAACATTGTAGAAAAAAAAAACTTGCTGAGGTAAACAAGCTCTAATATTAAACCTCCACTTTATGTAAAAGGATGCCAAGAAATTCTACCCTTCCATTTTGAGTTGACGTTTGGTCAGTGATTGCAACATGAAGAAATGCCACTTTAAGCGGCTCTCTCTTTTCATTTGTAAAAAAAGTGGTGGTTTTACCTCCTCACACTTGAGGAAGACGGTGCATGAAGGGAAGTTGCTTGGATCCTTTTTTAAAGCACGTGAGTCCCTTGGATGGACAGAATGTATTGCTCTCTCTGTATTTACAGCACTTTGCACCGTACCTGACAGAGCAGGCATCCAGGAAGACAGGCTACGGGGCTGAATGGAGGAAGGTGGGATGTTGGAGAGAAGGCGCTCTCTCCAACCTAACCAGGGACATCTATTTATAATACCGCAGCAAACCTGGGTCTGCCTAGCAGTTGTAAGAAAATGATACATTAAATGTTAAACATTTTTGTTAGGCTGTTTGACCCAAAGTAATAAAGACCTATTGAATCCCTGACTCAGAGAGAGGTTACTGTTCTAGAAGTGAGAAAGGCAATGATGGGGAATATAGAGAATTGTGGGCACTGTTGATGGGCACGAAGGTGAGGTGGGGGCAGAGGATAGAGGGAAAGAATACTATCCAGAACTCTGCGCACTGAGGGGCCAGCATGTCCCCCATGTCTGATCTCTGGATTTTTTGGGTTACATCAGTAAAGTTGAGTGTCTGAAGAGGTTTCGGATGTTCTTTGGATGGAGGGGAAGACAGTTGGCAAGTGGGAAACCATAAACCATTGAAGTTTCATGAGTGGAGGAGAATCCTGGGATTTCCTAAGGATTTCCAAACAGAAGAGACAGGACAAAGCTGGAGCTGGGGAAATAGGGGACAATATGTGCAGAAGGAAAGCACATTCTGGAGTTCCCTTAACAAGCAGGGAGCGGTAGAAAGGGCCGCTCAGGAAATCCTCAGTCTTCCTTAAAAACGAAACAAAGGAGATTTCTCTCTCCTTCTGACAACACTTTCTGCTTTAGGGCATTGAGAAAGCTAGGCCAAGGCGACAGAGTCTCTTGTGACAGAAGCGCGTAGGTGCCGTTCTGAAACTGGGAAGGTCACCCCGTCTCCCTCTGTGCTCAGGAGTGAGGGCACGCGTTGTTTAAGCACTGGAGGAAGGGAATGTTTCTTGTTCTCAGGGGCCGTGCCAGAAACCGAGACCTGGGTGCCGCAGGGATCTCCTCTCACTCGTGTCTTGTGTCCCCTGGGGGAACCATGTGCAGGTGGCCGGCTCACTATGCAGTCCATTTTTGCACATTTTTTGTTTTGGTCCTTTCTTGTCCGAACCAGTCACTGGATCTTCTTTAAGGTCTTGGTAGAGTAGGGTTCTAGGGTATGTCGAATGGATCCAAACAAACAAATAAAAAAAGGTGTAGGGGATGTTAAATGTTAGTCCTACAAAATGATGGCACATCTCTCCATAAGTTTTTTGAAACATCAGGATGAAAGTTTAGTCAAGAGTGGATAAGAATCATCTCCCAGAGCCTGCTGGGAAAATGTCCGTGCTGTCCGGCAAACGTGCAGTTCCTGGGGACTGAAAGATCAATGATCTTTCCTCCCTTCCTAAAAGAGTGCAAAATCCGGAGTTGGGCCTTCGGTCACGCCATTCCCAGAGGGTCCCAGCCTTCGGAGTCCTTGTCCTTGGGACATGCGCCGTGTCCTCGGGGATCTACAGCAGGTTCTGGCAGGAGGCGGGAAGATGGGACGCAGCTTCTCTTTCCCACAGGTTATCATTTTATAAGTAAGGGTGCCCAACGGGACCTGAGCCGAACATTTGTTTTTAATTTTAACAGAGTAGAGAGAAGAGGCCGTAGTTCTTCCCATATATGGTGTTGGGACACCTCCCTGTGACATGAGATGTTTCTGCATGTAAGGGGCCTGTCCTGGCCGTGGGTCCCGGGACTCACCCTTCAAAGGCTGCCCTTATCCCCACTCATTCCTCGGTCTCTGAGGAATCAGCTCAGTACCGGCTGCCTCTTCCCCTCCTCCGCACCTGCACACAGAGGGGCAGAGCCCCGGGGACACAGGGGGGAGGTGGGTGCCGTGGAGAGCAGGCCGGTCCTGGCGGGCCTCCAGTCCTGCCCTTTCTCTCCTCTTCCCATGGGTCCTTCTGCTTCCATGTTCAGGGCTTTCCGTGTTGGAGAGTCTGTTCTAAGGTTTCAGCTGCCTCCTCTGGACTTCCCTCCAAGATAGCCTGTTCCTCCTTTTGCTTCTTTCTTAATCACCACCCACACTCTTCTTTTCTCAGTGCGTCTGCCTTAGATGAGGAATTTGATTACATTGATTTAAAGTATGAGTGATAAGTTTAAAATCCTCCCAAAAATACTTGCGCACGAATCTCATGTCGGAGGGATATTGATACTAGGAATTCCTCCATATGTGCAGGAAATGTGGGGTCAGGGTGGGAAGGGACGTCTTTCTTGCTTTTAGAAATGTGGGGTGGGGGGGCGCCTGGGGGGCTCAGTCAGCTGAGCATCCGACTTCAGCTCAGGTCATTTTCTCACAGTTTTCAGGTTCGAGCCCTGCGTCAGGCTCTGTGCTTGCAGATTCTGCTTCAGATTCTGTGTCTCCCTCTCCCTCTTTCTGCCCCTTCCCTGCTCATGCTCTGCCCCTCGCTGTCTCTCTCTCAAAAATACATAAGCCTTAAAATTTTTTTAAGAAAAGAAATGCGAAGGTAGGTATAGGAAACTTCTCTCAGGAACCTCTGGGGACCCCTGAACCCACAATCCTGAGAAGACCAGCACAAGACAAATCTCTCCAGTGTGGACAAACTACTTGCTTGGGATTCAGGGAGACGGCGACCACATTTTCCCCACTTCTCCGGTTATGTGCTAATCATCAAGCGTAAGAACACTAACAACAAATACTGCTTTACGGTTTTCTCCAGTGCTCTCTTTGATGTTAGTCTCACTCCATACCCCCCCTTAGAGTCTCGCTAAAAGTGGGATAAGATGTTGTGAGTTCTGTATCTCCGACACCTCCTGGAATGGAGTGTAGTTTCTAGCGGTGCTGGATATGCACACATGGAATTAATTATTCTCCAGGGCAGAGTCTGTGGAGCCCACTTTCACTTCTTGTTCTCAGTATTACTGTAATTTATTTGTATTAATTTGTCCTTTTCTCGTTGAGCTTGTTGATAAGTTTGGGCTGTTTCTAGTATATGACTTAGAAGCTGTCTGCCCTTGGACACGGAAGTGCAGGGAGGAGACAGATGCGTCTCAGAGTCTGTCTCCCATACCAGTGTCTTGAACGTGAATCCCCTCTTCTGAGAAGGGGTGGGGTGGGAGATTTGTTAGGAAAACTTCTGGAATGCATCCTAGTTCTCTTCAGAAGTGCCAAAGCAATGTCCAACCCCACCTCATTTTTTTCTTCCAGTTTCCTTAAGCTGGATTCAGAAGTCCTTATATATATATATTTTTAAGTTTAGCGATTTATTTTGAGAGAGAGAGAGTGCACGGGAGGGGCAGGGAGAAAGAGAGAGAGAGGGAATCCCAAGCGGGCTCTGCACTGTCAGTTTGGAGCCCACTGCGGGGTTCGAACTTATAAACTGTGAGATCATGACCTGAGCCAAAATCAAGAGTAAGATACTTAACCTACGGAGCTACCCAGACACCCCCAGAAGTCCTTATTTAATAAAAATAAAATTAGTTGTGGATAAGCCTTTGCTCAATTGCTTTGGCCCCACAAGGTAGAATTGCATACCCTAAATATTGTAATGTGTGAGATGGCCGTCTGGGCGTTTTCTGTGTCATCACTAAATGTAGCACTCACGTGATTTGCCTTCAGCGCCCAGAACTTCACTTCAGTTTACACTTAAAAAAAAATCCACATTCACAAAACTCCTGATTGATCATGCCTCAACGGGACCTGTTGGTCAACATTTCCCAAGTCACTAAGTGAGAGCCAGAGGCTCTTGCTAAAGGTTTCTCCCTGCTCATACTCCCTTCTGGTTCTCTGCGGGTGTATCTCCCTCGGTTTGATTTCAGAATAACATGCCATTTTCTATTCCTTTATTTCCCCTCCCCCCGCTTTTTTTTTAAGGAATTAAGAGTCAATTATATTGCAAAAACTGATTTTTGTACATGAAGTATCACATCTTTTGTAACTGCACGACTGTGCTGTGTCTAATAAATACATAATTAGTTTCATGTCTTCAAAACACTACAGTGATTCCCAGGAATGTTCATAGTTTAGGTAATAAAAAGGGTGATGGTCAAGTTCTCATGTTGAATGAACTTGGTCAGTATTGGTTTCTTCAACCCCGTCTCTTTCCTTCATCAATTTGTTTCCTTTGTCTACTGCCCACTTTTGCCCATGTGTCCTCTTTACCAGTGGATTTCAAAAGCACCGTTACCCTCATTTTGTTGCAGTTCCTAGGGATGAACATGAGGTGGCAGTATAATTTCAAGCTCAGCAAACCGATTGTGGAGGGTGGATAAGAAAATCAAATTGTGCGAGCCTGTGGTGGAACAGTGGTATTTTTAAAAAATGCCAACTAAATGCAGGAACTTAAAAAAAAAGAAAAAAAAGATATTTCAAGAACTGCTCATGTGGGGATTATCAGGTATATAGTTGGGTAGGAGAGTCTCAAATAATAAGAAATTAGGAGCCTGAAGGGAATTAAGGAAATTTACATCAAATGAAGAACTTACCAGTCACCCTTTATTATTTAAATTTTGGTTTATTTCTTTACCTCCACACAATTATCCATCTCTCTCTGCTTCCTTGGATTTTGCTGTGTCCTCAGCCTTCTCTCTGTGGTGAATGTTACCTTTGAGGCTATTTGGCGTCCCCCAAATGGGTTTGTGGCCACTTGAATAGAGAATGTATTTGTCTTTCTCATCTCAATGCTACTTTGTATGGTCGCTGTAACTTTCAACTCTCTGGCTCCCATTCTCTGTAGCTCTTTTTTTTTTTTTTTTTACTGTATGTGCTTTGTTCATTGTCTTAATAGCAATATTCATAATTAGAGGAAAGAGAAGCAAACAAGGAGAGGATTGTGTGGTTGATGGAGATGCTCAGTGCTAAGGGATTTCTGGTTCTCTTTAACCTACTTAGGGATGCTTTGGTGCTAGAGTAATGGCCATGAGGCGGTTACCTAGATCTGTGATCTCACTATTTCTCGCTCAGGCTCTCAAAATGATGTCATAGGCTGGACGTAATCTAGGCAGTGCTCATCCTGGAGGGAATCTCCAGGGAGAAAAACTGTTGCCAGAGATGATAATCTATAGCCATGCTTTCAAATCACATTAAATCATCCCTTGGCTTACTTAAATGAAAATTATTTGTCTACCAACAGTGTCAGGAAAGAAATCGACTTTGTATGTCATCATTACTTCAAGCAGAACAAAGGAAAAGTAAAATGGTGTTTCTGTAGCAGTGGTGTTGACTATTGAAACGTGTGATTCAGAAGGGATGTCCAGCCAGGAGGCCAGCTTCCATTTGGGCTACTTCTTGGGACTTTGTTAACAGATACACAGCAGTAATCCTTTAGGCAGGGAACAGCGTCCAGTGCAGGGAACTTTGTCCACATCTGAATGTTGCTGATGTTCTGGAGTTGGAACAAGAGCATTAATTAGCACACGACGGGAAGCTGTGTCAAAGAGAGATGAGATTCTACCGAAGTGTGAGAAAGGTGGATGAGACGAGCCCTGGGAGGGTCAGGGCTGAGGTGAGGAGAAGGAGAGAGAAATACAAGTAGAATGATGAAAAAGAGAGGGGAAGAAATTGAGAATTAATGTAAATAGCTACAAACCACAGTCTTCTATTTTCTCTCCCCTTCCTGAGTAGGATGGATGGTCACCTTTGCTTATTGAAAGTGGTATTCTTGCTGTGGTTCTCCTATCTAAAGCTGGAGGGTAAAGAGGGAAGGCAGGCAGAAAAAGGAACATTGATAACATACTCGTAGAGAGAGTTGCTTTCAGTATGTGGACATGGGCTGCCTTCCTCATGAGGACTTCATAGCCGAGGAATGGATTCTTTATTTGCAGTGGGCCAAGCGGCCTGAAGAGCGAGCATAGCTTCTGGCTCACTTTACCACCTCATTTGCTTTCTGTTATAATTCCATGTTAGTAACCAGGAAATAAAAGGGCCCTGGCTCTTCTGGCCAGATCTAAGAGTTGGTGTGAGTATTTCCGATTTTCCCACCTCCATCCCCAATGAGAGAAGTGCTCTATTGCTCAGTATTTCCAGAATATGTATCTCAGCTTTTGTGTCTATTCGGCCTTGGTTCTTATACGCGTCCTATATGTTTATTCTAACTTAATCTCTAAGCAGTAACCCATTCCCTTAGCCTGGCCTCTCTCAGATGATGGGTTAGGAATGCTAAGGAGAGGGTATATGGGTTGGGGACACTGAGAAGGGAAATTGACATTTAATTGTGAATGAGTCTCTCCAAAACGTAATGGACCCATGCAGATGAGTCCCCAGTATTCATCCAGTTTTTCTTTCAGAGAAACTTTATCTAAACTGGACAGTCTGTTGATCTCCTACCCTCCTCCTAGGAAGGAAATGACACAGACATTCTAAGGAAGGGCCAAGTAGGAAAGCCATGGATGCTATGGGATTAAGGCCATGAGATGAAAAGGAAAATACTGTACAGAGGTTTAAAAAATAGAGTCAGGACGGTATTATTCAAATGAAAATATCTAGTATTAGGATGAGCTTGCAGGCTTAGGGCATTTCATGAAGATTGCCAAGAAAATGTGTTCCTCTAAGATGCCTTGCAAAGCATCTGAAATAGCCATGCTGTTCCTCATCTCAGTTCCAGGTTTATTGATTAAAAACAATAAAACATCACAAGAGAAGTGCAGTCCTTCTTAAAGATTTTTGCCTTGATAAATACATTACTCTTCGGCTCTTTGCTTCTTATGTGTTAAGTCGCTGGTTGGAGACTGTGCACATTTTTCAGTGTCGTTAAGCCTTGTAATTGATCTCCTTGAAAGATTGGAGGTCTTAAAGGAAAACTTGCTGATGGAAGGAAATCTAAATAACTATCTTTGATTTTCTTAGAGATTCCTTGTGTCTTGGTGACTGACAACAGGGTCTGTTTAATACGGTTAATACGGTTTAATACGGTAGCAACTAGCCAGTGTGTGCCCGATACCCCATTCCTTCAGGTTCTTGATAGGTTCGTGCACTCATCTGACAAAAGTGTTTATTCCAAAATGTTATTGCTGTGTATATTTTCATGTTTCCAGACTTTTACTTGGAAACACTCCTATTCTGAAGGAGAACAAACTCACCCCGTGGAGGCCTTGGAGACCGTGCCTGAGGCTGACTGCCACAGGCACAGATTTTTTTTTTTAAGTTTATTGTTTCATTTTACAAAGTCAAGTGACCTTTGCTTTGGGGTCCATAGTCCATCAGTGCCGGTTTCAATAGAAAATAATATTTTAATTTTTACCAGTTAAATTGCATACTCCTCCATCTAAAAATAGTGTGTTGTTTTGCCTGGGACTTCACTTACTTTCAAGTTCCCATGTATATCCAAGTTTGAGAAGTATTGCCTTCATTTAAAAGAGAGAAAAGTATGAATATTCTACTTCGCAGGGTTAACAATGGGAAGAGAACCTTTACCAGAAAATCCTCAAATCGAAATTCAGAGTGAGAGCAGATGGAATTCTGGGGAGTTAGCCATGGAGTAGGAGGGCCCTAGGCTCGCCTTGCCCCATGAATACAAGTAGAGAAGTGTCAGTCATCCTAAATACCCCAGAAATTGACCTGAAGAATGGCAGAACAAACTCCAAAACTAAAAGTAGAGAAGAGGCCACATCGAAGCAGGTGGGAAGTGCAGAGACTTGGTGTGGATATAAACATGTGGCTGCTGCAGAGAGATAGACATGTGCGGCTACAGTCACGGAGAAGGGCAGACAGAGTAACACACAGGGGAGTGCGTGGGGAAAACAAATCCCCATAGCTATTGGCTTGGGAAGCAAGGGGACCAAATTTCATGAGTTCTTGGAACCAGCAGGTCTTAAAGTCTAGAGTTTTAAAGGTCTCACGCTGGGCCGGGATAGAGACCCGAGAGCATTTCACTCCCCTTGGAGAAGAGGCAGAGCAAACAGCCCGCAAGACAGATCACAGGGAAGCAGCAACCAGAAGACGTCCTGGGGCACACAATGGGGAGGGTACTTGCTCATCTTGGAGCTTGTCCCAGAGGTACAGCATTCACGGAGAGATGCCTCTGGGGACAAAAGAGCTCTCCATTCCCATTTCCCTCCCTCTCCCCTCAGCATAAGCGCACGGCCACCTGTGGGAACCAGGACAGGACTGACACTCACTACTCACCGCCCCGTGGGCCGGAGCGGCCGGGGCGGGACACGACAACTACTTACCTTGCTTATTAAAAAAAAAAAAAACATTTTTAACGTTTACTTATTTTTGAGAGACAGAGTGACAGAGAACGAGTAGGGGAGGAGCAGAGAGAGAGAGGGAGACACAGAATCCGAAGGAGGTTCCAGGCTCTGAACTGTCAGCACCGAGCCCGACGCAGGACTTGAAGCCATGTGGCTCGAACCCGTGAACCGTGAGATCATGATTGAGATGAAGTCGGAAGCTTCACCGACTGAGCCACCGAGGCGCCCCTTAACTTGCTTATTACCGCCCCTCCCAGTCACACTTACCTCAGTGCCAGCCTAAGGGGGCCCCTCCCCAGAAGCCTAAACCTCTATTCACACTCTGTCTCCCGATGTGGGAGTTTTACAGAGCCTCATTTTTGGCAACAGTAGTGACAATTCTCATTTCATAAACAGATCAGAGCAAACCTAGTTAAAATACAGCACATTCAGGCCAGGGACCAAACACTGCTCACAATAGACAAAGGGAGCCTCTGCAGATGATTGGCCTGAAGGGTGAACGGACCAGGACAAAGCAGCAGAGCCCATGTAGCACACATCAGAGATACTCCTGGAAGCCCCAGGCCCTTGGGAACAGGGAACACGACACGGCAGCACACTATAGGACCTCTCCTTTATGAGTCCATTACGCTCAAGAATAAAAGATGTAGCTGACTTTCCTAATACAGAGAAACAGGCACAGAGACTTAGACAAATAAGAAGATAGAGAAACTTATCCCAAATGAAAGAACAAGATAGGCACAGAAAGCCACAGCCAGGCATCTAGGTAAAATAGATGTAAGTGGCATCCCTGATGGAGTGTTTAAAGCACTGATCATAAGGATACTTACTAGACTTGAGAAAAAAGTGGAAGATATGAGTGAGACCCTTAACACAGAGATAAGGAATAACATAGCAGAGATAAAAGGCTCAATAAATGAAATGATAATCATGCTCAGTGGAATGAACTGCAGGCTGGAAGAAGCATAGGAAGGAATTAATGACCTAGAAGACAAAGTAATGGAAAGCAACCAAGCTGAACAAAGAGAGAACAGAGAACTATGCTAAAAGACTAAGACTAGTCATAGGGAACTCAGTAATTTCCACCAAACGTGATAACATTCACATTATAGGAGTCCCAGAAGAGCAAGAGAGAAAGGCAGACTGAAAATATATTTGAAGAGTTAATAGCTGAAAACTTCCATTCATCTGGGGAAGGAAACAGATATCCAGATCCAGGAGGCACAGAGAACTTGCATCAGAATCAACAAAAGCAGATAGACACCAAGACAGGTTGTAACTGGCAAAATACATTAATAAAGAAAAGTATTTAAAAGCAGCAAAACAAAAGAAGATAGTAACTTACAAGGGAAAACCCATAAGGCTAGCAGGGGACTTTTGGGCAGAAACTTTCTAAGGCAGGAGGGAATGGCATGATATATTCAAAGTGGTGAATGGGAAAAATCTGTAGCCAAGAATACTCTATCCAGTAAGGCTGTATCATTCAGAACAGATGGAGAAATAAAGCATTTCCTAGGTAAACAAAAACCAAAGGCATTAATGACTGCTGAACCAGCCCTGTGAGAAATATTAAAGGGGATTCTTGGAGCACAAACGAGAGACCAAAACTGACAATATAAATGTGGGAAACTGAAGGAGTAAAAATGAATATTTCTGTAAAAAATCAATCAAGGATCTCACAAAATAAAAGAATGTAAAATATAACAACATATACCTAAAACAGGGGGAGAAGAATAAAGAATGAGTTTAAACCTAAACTACCATCAACTTAATATAAACTGCTATACGCAGAGCAGATTATGTACAAACCTAATGGTAACCACATACTAATAAATATGCAAAGAGTAAAGAGAAAGAATTCCAAATGTATCACTAAAGAAAGTCTTCAAAACATGAAAGACAAGAAAGGATAAGAGAAAACCTTCAGAAACAATCACAAAACAAATAATAAAATGACATAAATACATGGCTGTCAATAATTGCTTTGAATGTAAATGAACTAAATGCAATAATCAGAAGACATAGGGTGTCGGAACGGATTAAATAAACAAGATCTATCTATATGCTGCTTACAAGAGATTCATCTTAAACCTAAAGACACCTACAGGTTGGAAGTGAGGGGATGTCATGCAAATGGAGGTCAAAGGAAACCTGGAATAGCAATACTTACTTTGGACAAAATAGACTTTAAAACAATGACTACAATAAGAGACAAAGAAGGACACTATATAATAATATAGTGAGAACAACCCAACAAGAAGATAAAACAATTATAAATATTTGTTCACCCAACAGAATGCACCAAAATACATAGAACGGTTAATAACAAATGCAAAGGAACTAATTGATAATAATTCAATAATAGTACAGGACTTTAACACTTCACTTACATCAATGGACATATCATCTAAACAAAATAAACAAGGAAATGGCTTTTTTTAAGTTTATGTATTTGTTCATTTTCAGAGAGAGAGAGGGAGAAAGAGAGAGAGAATCCCAAGCAGGCTCTGCACTGACAGTGCTCAGACTCACAAACCACGAGATAATGACCTAAGCCAAAATCATGAGTCAGGCACTTAATCAACTGAGCCACCCAGGTGCCTTGGGAAAAAAATGGCTTTGAAGGACATACGATCCCAGATGGATTTAACAGATATACTCTGAACTTTCCATCCTAAAACAGAATGCACATTCTTTTCAAGTGTACATGGGACATTCCTGAGAATAGATGACATATTAACTCATAAAATAAGCCTCAACAAATTCATGATCAAAGTCATTCATGCATCTTTTCTGACCACAACACAATGAAACTAGAGGTCAGCCACAAGAAAAAAAAATCTGGAAACATCACAAATACATGGAGATCAGATAACATGCCACTCAACAATAAATAGGTCCACCAGGAAATAAAAGGGGAAATTAAAAAATACATGGAAACAAGTGAAAATGAAAACATAAGGGTGGAAAACCTTCCCGAAGGAGGAAAAGCAGTTCAAAAAGCGAAGTTTATAGCAGCAATACAAGCATGCCTCAAGAAGTAAGAAAAATCTCAAACAACACAACCTGACACCTGTAGTAGCTAGAAAGCACAACAACAAACTGAATCTAATACCAATCAGGAGGAAGGAAATAATAAAGATTAGAGCAGATAAAGATTAAATTATATAGAAACTAAAAAATAATAGAACAGATTAATAAAACCAGGAATTGGTTCCTTGAAAAAAAAAACAGTAAAATTGATAAATCTCTAGCCAGACTTACTAAGTAAAAAAGACAAAGGAGTCAAATAAAATCACAAATGAGAGCGGAGAAAAAAACCAACACCACAGAAACACTAACCACTTTAAGGCAACACTATGAAAACTATATGCCAACAAATTGGACAACTTAGAAGGAATGGATAAAGTCGTACAAACATGTCAACTACCAAAATTGAAGCAGGAAGAAATAGAAAATCTGACCAGATTGATAACCAGCAAAAGAATTGAATTAGTAATCAAAAAGCTCCCAACACACACAAGTCCAGAGCCAGATGGCTTCATGGGCTAATTCTGCAGAACATTTAAAGAAGAGTTAACCCCCATTTTTCTAAAAATATTCCAAAAAATATAAGAAAGAAAACTTCCATATTTATTCTATGAGGCCAATGTTACCCTGACACCCAAACTAAATAAAAACACACTCAAAAAGAGAACTACAGGCCAGTATCCCTAATGAGTGCAGATGCAAAATTCCTCAACATAATACTAGCAAATATAATTCAACAGCACATTAAAAATATCATCCACCATGATCAACTGGGATTTATTTCTGGGTTGCCAGGATGGCTCAATATTCACAAATCAATCAACATGGTACATCATATCAATAAGAGAAAGGATAAAAACCATATAATCATTTCAATAGATGAAGAAAAAACATTTGACAAAGGACAACATTCATTCACAATAGAAGACCTTAATAAACTAGGGCTAGAGGGAAAATAACCTCAATATCATAAAGGCCATATCTGGAAAATCCACAGCTAACATCATCCTTATTAGGAAAAAAATGAAGAGCTTTTCCCTTAAGGTCAGGAACAGAACAAATTTGTCCATTCTCACCACTTTTATTGAACATAGTACTGAAAGTCCTAGACACAGCAGTCAGACAGCAAAAAAAAAAAAAAATAAAAGGCTTCCAAATTGTCAAGGAAGAAGTAAAACTTCCACCATTTGCAAATGCCACAATACTATGTATAAAAAAACTTGAAAGACTCCACCAAAAAATTGCTAGAACTGATAAGCAAATTAAAGTTTCAGGATACAAAATCAATGTACAAAATTCTATTGCATTTCTATACACTAATAATGAAGGAGCATAAAGAGAAATTATGAAAACAATTTCATTTATAATTGCACCAAATGTAATAAGATACCTAGGAATAAACCTAACCAAAGTAGTGAAAGACCTGTGGTCCAAAAACTCTAAAACACTGATCAAAAGAAACTGAAGATGACACAAAGAAATGGAAAGACATTCCATGCTTATGGATTGGAAAAACAAATATTAAGATGTCTATACTACTTAAGGCGATCTACAGATTTAATGCAGTTGCTATCGAAATACCAACAACATTTTTCACAGAATTAGGACAAACAGTTCTAAAATTTGTATGGAACCACAAAAGACCTTGAATGGCCAAAGCAATCTTGACCAAGAAAAGCAAAGCATCACAGTTCCATACTTTGATATATTACAAAGCTGTAGTAATCAAAACAGAGTATGGTACTGGCACTAAAACAGACACATAGATCAATGAAACAGAATAGAAAATCCGGAAGTAAACCCACAACTATATTGTCAAATAATCCTCAACAAAGCAGGAAAGAATAGACAACAAGATAAAGGCAATCTCTTCAACACGATGTTCCGAAAACTGGGCAGCAACCTGCAAAAGAAAGCAACTGGACCACTTTCTTCCAACACAAGCAAAAATAATTCAAAATGGATTAATCATCTAAATGTGAGACCTGATACCATAAAAATCCTAGAAGAGAGCACCAGCAGTTACTTCTCTGACATTGGCTATAGTAACTTTATTCTAGATAGTTCTAAGCAATGGAAACAAAAGCAAAAATAAACTCTTGGGACTACATCAAAGTAAAAATTTTCTGCACAGAGAAGGAATCAGTCAACAAGACTAAAAAGCAAACTACTGAATGAAAGAAGATATTTGTAAATGACATTCCAATAAAGAGTTAGTTATGCAAAAATATATAAAGAACTTATACAACTCAAGACCCAAAAAGTAAAAAGCAGACATTTTTCCAATGAAGACCTACAGAAGGCCAACAGACACATGAAAAGATGTTTATCATCACTTACCATCAGTTATGATACAAATCATAACTATAATGAGATATCACCTCACACCTGTCAGAATGGCTAAAATCAACAACACAAGAAACAACAGTTGTTGGTGAGGATGTAGAGAAAAAGGAACCCTCACGCATTGTTGGGAATGCCAACTGGTTCAGCCACTGTGGAAAACAGTTTAGAAGTTCCTCCAAAAGTTAAAAATAGAGCTATCCTACAATTTAGCAATCACACTACTGGATATTTACCCAAAGAATACAAAAACATAGGATATACACATCTCTATGTTTATTGTAGCATTATTTAAAATAGCCAAACTTTGGAAGCAAACCAAGTGTCCAATTGATAAGTGGATAAAGAAAATGTAGTGTATATATACAATAGAATATTGTTCAATCATAAAAAAGGATGAAATCCTGCCATTTACAATGACATGGATGGAACTAGAGTGAATAATGAGCAGCAAAATAAGCGAGTCAGAGAAAGACAAATACCACATGATCTCACTCATGTGGAAGTTAAGAAACAAGACAAGCAAAGAGAAAATAAAAGAGAGAGGGAAAGTAACAAATCAAGAAAGACTCCTAACTCTGGAGAACAACCTGATGGTTACCAGAGTGGAGGTGGGTCGGGGGATGGGTTAAATGGGTGATTGGCGTCGAGGAAGGCACTTGTTATGATGAGCATGGTATATTGTATGGAAGTGTTGAATCAATATATTGGACACCTGAAACTAATATAACACTGTATGTTAATTAACTGGAATTAAAATTTTAAAAAGCTAGCACAAATTGACAGAAAAGTAAATCAAAGTGAAAAACAGCAAGACACTTCCACAAAGCAGACACTTGAAATGGGTGAATAATGAAGGGCTTGTATCTTATATCTTTTTAGCTATTATTCACCTTTCATTCTCTTCCCAGTGCAGTGGTGACACAATGGAAAGAACCCTCAAGTTCTTTCTATAATTTACTAGTTCAAAAACTCTGGACCAATTTTTGTTCTTTTCCTCTGCTGTGGCACTAGGACTATTTCATTATTATTGTATTTCTTCTCTATGTTGCTGTTTGCAGAGGTCCTATTACATCCTTCATTCCTTCCTTACCCCCCTCCTTCCTTCCCTTTTCGCAATTCTGAACATCATAGAAATCTGTTATCAGTTTTCACCTGTCCCGCCATTATCTTTTTAGTCTACTCCCACCTGAAGTTCTGTTTGTCAGCACTTATCCTGCTCTCTTCCTGGAGTATTTTCGTGTGGATATCATGCTGGTTCCTTTCTTTATTACTCATATTTGTATTGGAGGAGTTCTTTTTGGAACCACTAGTTTGGAACAGATAATTAGGGATAGTGGGTTGGTATGTTTCTGGAAGCTTGACTTGGATCTGTTTTCAAGTTCTTTTTTAGCAACGTTACCCTACGGGGTTTGACTCTCCTTTTAGCTCCCAGGACACCTGGCTCAGAGCAGAGGGCTCTCTGCCAGGTTTTCTGGTACGTGGTATAACTTACATCATTTAAGTTGTCTCAAACCAAAATACTCTCTCCCTGTCTCCCTGAAACTTGGTCCAAGTTTTACTGTACTTGGTAGCTCCTCTTTATGGATGATTTTGATTTGTAGGCATCTTCTAGTTTAGTTAAGGATAATGTTTCCTTTTGTTTCTCCTTCTCCCTGTTATTTTTCATGAATCTCAAAGAGGAGAACAGAAGCTTTTTATGAGTGGTTTTTAACTTCTCTTCTGCCTTTATTTTTACTTTTTCCTTCTACTCCGTGCACCCTGCCTGGTCAGAGGCATGAATGAGAATGTGCGACTTCTCTGCTTCAGAACCTCACTTCGTTTAGCTCAGAAGGTCAAATTACCAACACTCCAAAATGGGCCATCAGGCCCCATGTGAAATGGCCCCTGCCTTTTCTGTCTCTAGTCCCAACCACTGACTCCTTTACATTTTAGCAACACTAGTTACTTGTCTGTCTGATAACATATTATGAAATTTTCCTGTCCGGATTCCTTGTCATATGCCTGTTGCTTCTGCCTAGGATCCTTCTCTTTTCTTATGTACCTAACAAGCTTCTGTTTTTCCTTTCAAGCCTGGCTTACATGGTCCTTGCTTTCTGAAGTCTTTCACTCTTTTACAGCAGAATGGGTCTCTCTCCCATGCTCCCTCTTTACTTCATACATGTTTTGATCATCATACTGTTTTCACTGTAATCGTGTGTTTACATATTTTTTCCTTCACTAGATTGAATTCCTTGAAGCTGATCTCTTGTTCGTCTTTGGATCCCTGTCACAAGGCACAGGCCCTGGTACCTAACATGGTATCAAATAACAATTATCATTTAGGTTTGAGTTGTCATAAATATAAAGATTGAAAATAGGAAGGAGATTTTAAAGTCCAAGACTTGGGTTTTTGTTGTTATTATTTTACTTTGCTGAATTTGAAAGAAATATAAATACAAATGTAAAAACAAACTTCACAAAACAAATAATACTAAGCAAAGTCAAGGGTAGATATTCTGTAGACCGTAATGAAACACCAGGACTAAGGAAAGAGGTGAGGAAGACCCTTAAATCCTGGAGTTATTTGAATGCTAGTCATAGTTTGCATTATGAGCACAGACGCTATCTCCAGGATAAAGTATATATGGAGGAGCAATGAACAATCTGGAACACAGTCTTGCAGGTGCAATGGGAGGAATACGCAGTGAGCTTGCCTGCATTCCTCAGTTGTCATGTTGAGGAAGATTATCTGTTCCCAGAGCTCAACCTCTCTGTTTTAAAAATAACTACTTATATTGCTGATTTCATGAATTTTCCTCTCTCCTGAGCCAAGTTCTGTGAAACTTTTTATGCCCATTTCCAGCAATAATGGATGATGTGCATGTCTCAGTAGTATAATTTAGTGACTCGTTAAGAGTGAAAGGTGAAATACTGAGTGAGGATTGAAATACTCCATATGTCTTAAAGTTCCACAAATCCAGGCGTGTGGGAGACATTCAGCACGGAAAACTCAACATGACTAATCCTTAGAAAACACTCTGAAATTGATAGTTCTTCCCCGCTGCCCGGACGTACCGCAGAATGCATCCCCTTGGGACTTGAACTAAGCCATCTGGAATTTTTCAGATTTAATATTGGTGCTTTGCCTTCACAGAAAGGCATCAAAAGCTCTGCTTTGCAAGCCTTCTACCTGAGGCATTTAGTCGTCTGTTGGCATGGATTTTTCTTTGTTCCTTTAGCTCTGCGAGAAATTAATTGCAAACAGTCCAAGATGTGTTTTTGCTTAATTCCCGTCACAAAACACCGGGGTTGAAGACGTTACCTCGTTGCTGACTCTTTTTGATGCCCTAGGAATCTTAAGAAATTATCTTATTTCAAATATATGCCTCTCGGTAGACTCGCCTTCCAATTCCATTCACCTCAATTCAATACTCTCTCCCCACTGTTTCTCCTAATCATTAAGGCAGATTGTGGGACTTGTTGCTGGGTGCGTTGGATGTCTTTTGGCCCTGAGAGTGCTCACGTTATCCCCACTATGGAGCTTGGAGCTTGTCTCCTCCATAGGCCCTTCCCTCATGGCTGGCCTAGGAGCTGGCAAACCTGTCTGGCAGGTAGTTTGAAGGTGACAAGGTGATTTTTTGAGGAGCTCCCAAAATGTGTCTAAGTCTAAACACCAGTGTGGTGGTGCTGACATTAATTCAGTTCAACAAATTTCAGTCAGGGGCCCATTCTATCCTAAGTAAGACATGGTCCCATTTTTCTGTTTGCTCACACTCAGTGGGGAAGACCAGAGTGTGGATGGCATAAAACAGGGAACTTCCAAGGAGAGCATAGATCAGCTTCACCTGGGGAGGCCAGTGACATTTCTCAGGCAGCTGATTCTGCAGGGTCGGAGGGTGGTGCTAGCCTGTGGCAGGTTCCCTTTCAGTGCTCCCTGTGCCCATGACCCAGATGTCAGGTTTCCCCCCTACCGAATCTGGGGACCCTCTCTTGCACAGGTTTACTTGACAACACATGTAATGTTGAAATGATTTGACACTTTACCACTAAAAGAAATTCAAGGCTTTCCCACCATTACTGCTATGTCTTTATGCTTTACTAATCACTCACATAATGGACAAAAAATTACCAATCAGTAGATAAAGTAAAGCATTATCAAGCTTCCCAAAGTAGCTAAAATCTTCCTTCAACCTCTGCACACCCCCACCAAATCATTCTTGCCCCGCCATCTGTCATCATGTCTTATAAATACTAGTTATATTAAAAACTCTTGTGCTAGCTTTTGGTCATGGCCCTGCTCTGGATTCCTGCAGGCCAATCATTTAGAAGAGAGGACACTTCCCAGCTTGGTTCTTGCCTTTCCCTTCAAAATTCTGTGCATACAGAATTGTATGTCTCACTTTATCCCAAGGAAAGAATGACCTGGTGGAGTCAAGACAGTGTCTTTCAACTGAGGGGAATTCATCTTTAGGGTCATGTCCGTACTGTTCAGAGCAACTCAGTGAGTGGTCAGCTGAGGCAGAAAGAAAGGCCTTTCTTATGAAGGGTTTGATCCACTGCTTCATCGGGGCCTTCCTAACATAACTGCGGCTGTGCCCCAACTGGTATGAAAAAGTCATAAAAGTCATTGATTTATAAAAGTTCTGTGAACCGCAGTGGTTGCCCTCTTGCCTCAAACTGGTTCTGACAGGTTTCGAAGTATGAGTCCAGCACACGGTCATCCTCACTGAAACATTCAGTTCCACGAAGAATGGAAACAGAACCCAGTAATGAGAATGGTGCATACCATTTATTTTACTTCTGTCTCATTTTTTACCATCCAAGTAGATTTCTTTTTATTTACACTCCATCTGGTGCTCATTTTCATCCCTGGCATTTTCTCTGGAAGCCTGGCCTTGGGCATTTGGTGACATCACAGGATTCCATCCATTACCACATTTCTCTGACTTTTCTCTTTGTGTGTGATAAATGCAGACTTAACTAAGTTTGTTGCAGTTTTATAACACCATGTAGTAGACTGAAATCACATGAACCCCAATCACCCAACCAATCCAGGTAAGCTTTGAGAGTTATTGATTAGAATAAACTATGCAGGCAACAGATTAATTACACTGTCTACTCTACTGACTTTCTATGTAACTGAATTTGGGGGGCATTCTTTCTAGGAGATCATTCTTGATGGTTATTGCATGTGTAATTATAAGTGTCATTTACAAAACATTTATCATGCTTATTATCTCGTTTTAGGTCACCAGTCTCTTCAGAAGATCACGGTAAGAATCTGTCTTATTTATACTAATTCAGGATTAAAAGTTGAGCTCTGTTCTTTCATTTCACTGTTAGAGGCAAGAATTATTTGAGAAAATGTTTCTAAAGACGTTGGCCTTGGATATTTTTTGTGTGTGAGATGTTAAGCACTTTTAAAAAGTCAATGCATTCTGACTAAATGTGATATCTTGTGTCTTCAAATCTATATATGACCATTGACAAACATTACAGAGCTTAATTTATCTGCCTGATTTCGGCCCCATCCCTGGATCCTTTCTGTGACCTGGGGCTAGCTGTGTGGCATCTCTGAATCACAGATTTATATCTTTACAATGAGGGCTTGTGGTAGATATTTCCAAAAATCCCTTCAAGATTGGACCTTGGAATTTGCTAAGGGGGTTATGAGTCTGAAATGAACCAAACCGGTAGTGGTGTGAATTATCACCCAGCTGAGGTGAGTTATTTGCATTTATGACACTATTATTTCATTCAAAGGATAAAACATATAGTATTGTCACATTTAACTTTTGGAGTTGTTCATTTATTCATTCAGTCATTCAAAAATGTTCACGGAGTGTCTCTAATGGGTTCCATTATGCTACATAATCGTGTTGTACAAATATGCTATTGGGGGCTATATACAGAGACAACGTGGTGTATGACACAATTTTCCCCCTCAAGGAACTTTATGAATCTTGTGGCAAAGAGGGTGGTGGAATGACACATACCTCCTGCAACATACAGCGAAATGAGATTAATCTTATAAAACAGAAATGCACCAGGACCCTGAGGCCTACTGGCATCTCTCCTCATGCCATCCCCAGTTTAGCTAAGGGCCCCATTGTTCCCTCTGCCAGCTAAGGAAAGCACATGAAAGCACTCTAAACTTCGCTCTTCATCCCCTCATTCCATTTGGTCACTAAATTGTATTACCTCTGGTTCTTAGATTTTCTTTAATCTCTGTTCTCTTTTCCATCCCCATGGCTACAGCTTGGGGCCTCTCCATGTCTTCCTTGGAGTTTTAAATTTGTCTTAGAACTGATATTTATGTCCTAGTTTCCCATCCTCCAGTTCACTGTAGACTTAGATAGCACCACGCTGACCATTCTACAGCGAAAATCTACTCCCACTGCTTATGGGAGGAAGTCTAATCAGTAGATGAATCATTGTATTCAGCTTTCCAAGATTGCATCTTCACATGGAATGGAAATACTAAGTGATGAAACCTTTGTCTATCTCTACTGCTTATTGCTTCTTTTGGCCTCTTTACCCTCTTCTCCTACCCATGCTGTATCCTCTCGCCATGCGGTATTGTATCTAATTTCTAGGCCTCACCATGTTTTCATGTTTCCCTGCTTTTATCGGTGCTATTTTTGAGACAGGAAGCTACTCCACAGTTTTGCGAATTACACAGTTGATACTTACATTTGAGACCTTGTTAATTATCTCATCTTCTCCAAGAGCTTTGTGACCCATTTATCATTTGCAATAAATCTTTTTCTTCTAAAACCTGACACATAAATTTGATGCTTGATTTACCTGTCTCCCCTGCTAGGCTGTGAGTTCTTCGATACAGATCCCAACAAATAGTGAAGGTTCCACAGATGTTCATTAAATGAATGAATTAGGACAAAGAGAGGGAGTTTTAGACAGGCCTATTCTGCCGTATCATAAGATCGCTCATAATATTGAAATGAAAACATATCACATTATCTGAAGATCACAGAGCAATCATGTTCAGGCCTATTAAGTAAGCATTAGGAAACCAATCAGCAAATGATGACCTATTATGGGGTGCTAGTTTGCTCACTGGTGTTGGTGTGACTAGGTTTTTTATTACATGGTTACAGGCCCTTGGACCTCCGAGTTCTAATAACTCAAAACTTGTGTTTTGGTTTTTATTTTGAACTATGGTTCTCCTAAATGGCTTTTGCTTGTTTTGGCCTTCCAGTTTATTAGAACTTATCCCCTATTCCAAAAACAGGAGTGTGTGGGGGAGATATCTGAATTGCAGTTCTTTAGTTTGCAAGGAATTCTTAAGGGGTTATGAGCTATCAGTCAGCATTTGGTGGTGACCTTGGAAGTCCTTGGAAAATAACTACCACCAGAAAGGCTTGCTCAGTAAGAATAGTACTTCAGAATTGATCATTTTAAGAACTAGTATAGTTAGTTCTTAACTAGTATTAAGTGCTTAACTAGTAGAACTAATATTAGTTAAAGAAATATTATCCAAATGAGAGGGCTTTTATTTTCTTGGCTTCAAAAAACTTATTACAGGGGTGCCTGGGTGATTCAGTTGGTTAAGCATCCGGCTTCAGCTCAGGTCATGATCTCATGGTTCGTGGGTTCGAGCCCCACGTCAGGCTCTGTGCTGACAGCTAGCTCAGAGCCTGGAGCCTGCTTCTGATTCTGTGTCTCCCTCTCTCTCTGACCCTGCCCTTCTTGCACTGTCTCTCTTGGTCTCTCAAAAATAAAAAAAACATTAAAAAGTTAAAAAAAAAAACTTATTACAAGACCATGCCTCTTAGTTTGATTCTGCAACTTCCAAAAATCTCTGCGAATATGTAATTTGAAATTACAGTGCTGCTTTATGTAATCTTACTAATTTTCCATCATCTGCTAGCGCCTGTAACCTTGGGAGCATATTCTTGTCCTTTTCCTTATCACCAGGATTTTCTACTAGCACTTAAAATATGTTTCTCATGTTTATGCATTTATAAGTGTTCATATTTTCCATGGTTAGCATTAAACCTCCTGAGTATTCTGTCATCAAGCTTACAAGATGATGACATTGCAGTATGTGTGCTTGGAAGAATGGTAAGAAGTGACATTTTTGCTTTCTCAGACTTTGTGATAGGAAAATTGAGGCTTATTGGGCAAATGGATTGTGAAATTGGAATGTAAAGCCCCAGGCCTCTTGACTCTGTTTTGCTAGCTTACCACCAATGCCCTTACTTTTCTCTTCAGTAACTGGTTACTCTGGCTATCTTCAAAACAGACTCTGTTCTTGAGAAAATCTAATTTTCCAAAGTCCAATATCCCCAGCATTCCCCATTCCCATAGGTTACCTTCCATAGAAAATTAGCTTGAATATCATGGTTCTTTATTCACCCTCTATTAGTTCCCACCTCCTTATCTGCGAGGAGGAGCTAGTCAGGTCAACCCTTCCCACCTCATGGAATTTTGAGTTCAAGTGGAAGATCATCTGTGAAATCACTTTCCAGTTTGTTAAAAGCGCCCCGAACACAACGCTATTATTGTCCAGGCAGTCAGTGAGGAGGTGTGAGTGCAGTAGTGTGGTTTGCTCAGCATTGCGTACTGCCTTTGATAAGTTAAAAGAGGGATGCCTGGGTTAAGTGCCTAACTCCTGATTTCGACTCAGGTCACGATCTCACAGTTTGTGAGTCAAGCCCTATATCAGGCTCTGTCCAGTGCAGAACCTGCTTTAGATTCTCTCTCTCCTTCCCTCGCTCTCTCTCTGCCCCCCCCCATTCTCTCTCTCTCACTCTCTCTGTCTCTCAAAAACAAATAAACTCTCTCTCTTTCTCTTAAAAATAAATAAACTTAAAAAATAGAGAAGTTAAAAGATGTACTAGGGGTGAAAGAGGGGCAGAAATCTGTTCCCTTCAACATGATCGTTAAATATTGAATTTACATTGGAAACCTTTTTCTATCAGGATGAGGAAGAGGGAAATGGTTTTATACAAAATGTAGTTTGTAGTGACAAGGTAAAGATACCGTTCATGATGTGGGGTCACATAGAAAACTGACCATACAAGGCATAAATGAATGTAAAATGTTTCTATTTATATAGTATAGAATCAGTCATTAAGGATAAAGGCTAAAATTTACTGAGCACATTTAATACAGAGGCACTGTGCTAAAGTGCTTCAACTCTATGACTTCATTTCATCCCACAGTAGATGTGTTATTTTCAGTTTGTTAGTGGGGGAAACAGGCGCACAGTGCCTAGCTAACGTGCCTCAGATCACACAACGAGTGAATGGTAGAGTTAATTTTCAAACCCAGTTCTAACACCCACCTTTTGATCACTTATGTCCCCTGTCTCTGGAAAACAAAACAAATGATTGTCAGCATTAAGGTAAATTGATAGAATCATAGAGGAAAAGAAAAAACTCCCTCTAACAAGAGTTTATTTACTACTGTGGAAGTAATCTCTTTTTCATGACAAAACAAAACAGAACAAAAATAACAACCTGTCTCTCCTGCTGGGAATGATTTGTCCCAGTAGAAAAAGTAAATGCCAATGTCACATTCTCTCATAATTAGTTAACTGAGTGAAACCGGAGCTTTGGGGAAACCTGCCACGCTAAGTCCCAGCGGGAACATTACATTTTAATGTTTCAGCTGCAGCCTGGAGTCCTCCCCCTGTCAGGAGATAAGTTTGGCAGTGATTGATCGCCCGTCCTCCGAGTTTCCTTTGCATTTAGTGCCTTTCACCTCATCGTTTAAACTGCTCCAGGAGCCAACTCCCGTGCCCAGGCTGCCTCGCCTGAGCTCACGGATTCTGTTCTGTCCTCCCAACCTGCTTATTTTATGGGCCTCTTAGACTGCCTCTCTCCTGACACTGCCTACGCCAGTGCACCGACAGGGATCTTGCAACTAATGTCTGTTCACTTAGAAATACAGAACAGTAGGGGCGCCTGCGTGGCTCAGTTGGTTGAGCATCTGACCTCTGTTCAGGTCATGATCTCGCGGTCTGTGGGTTCAAGCCCTGTGTCGGACTCTGTACTGACAGCTCGGAGCCTGGAGACTGCTTCGGATTCTGCGTCTCCTTCTCTGTCTTTCTGTCTTTCTCTCTCAAAAATAAATAAACAAAAAAGAGCATACAGGACAGTAACTGACTCTTTTACTTATTTATTTATTTTAAATTTATATGATTATTTTGAGAGAGAGGGACACACAGCATGATAGGGTGAAGGGCAGAGAGAGATGGGGAGAGAGAGAGAGAGAGAGAGAGAGAGAGAGAGAGAGAGAGAGAGAGAGAGAGAGAGAGAGAGATTCCCAAGCAGGCTCCCTGCTGTCAGCAGGGCTCAACCCCACAGATAGTGAGTGTACCTGACTCTAGCAAGGAAGTGCCAGCAGCCTGTTCGATGGCCCTGGAATGTGTGAGGCAGGCATCTCCTTACTGTCTTACCCCCTACACCTCGTGGCGATAATGGCTCTTATTTTTGTTGCAACAGTAACAGTAGACAAGGATGGAAGTGATGGGTATTTGGAAGTAAAGTTTTAACAACCACAATCACTAGTGTTAAGTGCCCAAGAATACGTGCACTATCAGGCTTGGAGGCAGTTTGACTGCAGTGGGTTGTACAAAAAAACACCTTGTGGGGTGGCCGAAAGCTCTTTAATATATCAATAACTGTCTCTTGGTTGAAATATCATAGATTCATTTTTTCCTTTTAATATAAACATATGTGTATGTAGAGTTTTACTGACATAGATGATATTGATAAAAATGAACAAAATTTATCAGCTCTGTTTAAATGATAACCAAAAGGAACTACTGCCTACCCAGCCCCTAGTCTAAGAAATAAAACATTTAGAGTAATCTAGATCCCTCATGTTTGCCTTTCCGTTTACATTCTCTTCCCTTTCCTGCAGAGATAACGCTATTCTGCTTTTGTGTTAAGAATTTCCTTGTTTGTTTTGATCATTTTACTACATGTACACATATTCCACATATGACTATGTGTGTGTATATATATGTCTTCCAGATGTATGTGTGTCTATGCACATAGATATGTTTATTTGGAAGTATTATAAATTGAATCCTATTGTAAATTCTTCTGTGATTTGCTTCTTTTGTTCAGAATGTTTTTGCGATGCATCCTTCCTGAGTGCCTTATTCGTTTTATTAATTTTTCATGTTGTGTAGCATTCTACTGTATGAATATACAACAATTTATACATCCAAGTTCTGATGGATGTTTATGTAGACTCTGGGAGTTCTGATTTTGTTGTTACTTGCTATTGCAAGCAATATCGTTACGAACATCCTTTTTCATAACTCCTCTTGCTTCCATATGCAAGAATTTTTCTGGGGTTTAAACCCGGGGATAGTATAGTTAGGTGGTAGGTTATATACTTACTTAAGTTATCACGTAATGATTAGTTGTTTTCCAAAGTAAGTATTCTAATTTACTCTCCCAACTATAGTCGCAAAGAGTTCCCATGGATTCACGTCCTTGCCAACTCTTGATAGCAACTAATGAAAAGTATTTTGCCAATCTGGTGGGAATATCAGATGGCCCTTGGGATTTTAATTTATGTTAAATGATTACACATCAGATTAAGCACTTTTCATAAATTTATACGCCATTTGTATTGACTTTTCTATGAAATGTCACTTTATTTCTTTTGTCCATTTCCCCCCACACTGAGCTTTTTCTTAATGGTTCATGAACATCTCTATGACTTCTAGGTAAAGGTTTTTTATTGACCATGCATGTCGCAAGTTTATTCTGATTTGTGGGGTATCTTTTTAAACTTTTTGAGGAATTAACTATTCTTTAATGTTATCAAATTGTTAACCTTTTCTCTCTGGTTTATACTTTTGGTATTTTTTTTAAAGAAATCCTTTCATAGCACAATTTTAAGGATATTCTTCCATTATCTCTTCTGCCATTTTTATAGTGTTAACCTTCATCTGTCTTCATTATCTTCGAAATGATTTTGTGGTTTGATGGGAGGTAAAGGTCCAGTTTCATTTTGATTTTTCTCATATGTATAACCAATCATTATCATCAATTTCCTTCCCTGACTTGCAAAGCCTGTTCTGTCTCCCCATATATGTAGGTTTCTAAATTCTCTTTTCTGTTTTATTGATCCATATATACTATTCCTGTACAGTGCACATTGTTTTAAGGGCTCTAATTTTGGTATAAATCTTGCTATCTTAGCACACACTCTAAAATTTGTTTTTCTTTAATGTCTGAATTGTGTTTGGACCTTTGCTCCTTCCTATAAGTTTTAGAATCACCTTATCAAGTTTTGTGTTGAAATTTTCACAGAAATTAAATGAATCTATAAATCAGTATAAAGGGAATTGATATTATAACAATGAGCCTTTCTATTTCAAACCATATCTCTTTACATTAAAAAATTTTTTAAACTAATTGTCCTTTTGAAATGACTGTCAGTAGAATTTCGTAATTTTCTTCATGAAGAGTTTGGCCATCTATTGTTCAATGTATTCCCAGGGACTTTACACTTTCTAAAAAATTATATTTTATATTTTAAAAATTATATTTTCTAGATGATCACTGTTGGCATAGTAAAATTAAATTGGCTTAGAGTCTTTTTTTTTTAGTGTTAATCTGTTTTTGAGAGAGCATGAGCAGGAAAGGGATGGAGAGAGAGGAAGACAGAGGATCTAAAGCAGTTCCAGGCCATGAGCTGTCAGCACAGAGCCTGACGTGGGGCTTGTACTCATGAACTGTGAGATCCTGACCTGGGCCAAAGTCAGATGCTTAACTGACTGAGCCACCCAGGTGCCCCTAGAATCTCATTTCAAGATTCTTGTTTCAAAATCTTCAATCAAGGGATGCCTGGGTGGCTCAGTTGGTTCAGTATCTGACTCTTGATTTTAGCCAAGATCATGATCCCAATGTCATCGGATTGAGCCCCCACTGAGTGTGGAGCCTGCTTAAGATTGTCTCTTTGCCTCCTTCTTCATCTCTCTCACTCTCTCTCCCTCCCTCTCCCCTGCTTTTCTATCCCCCTCTCCTCCCTCTCTCCCTCTGTCACCCTCTGCCTCTCTCCCCAGCTTCAGTGCTCTTGCTCGTTGTCTCTCTAAAAATAGGTAGGTAGGTAGGTAGATAGATAAAACAAAATCTTTTTTGTTAATTAAGAATTTTTTTTAACATTCATTCATTTTTGAGAGACAGAGAAAGAGCATGAGCAGAGTAGGGGCAGAGAGAGGGAGACACAGCATCTGGAGCAGGCTCCAGGCTCAAGGTTGTCAGCACTGAGCTGGACATGGGGCTTGAACCCACGAACCACGAGATCATGACCTGAGCCGAAGTTGAATGCTTAACTGACTGAACCACCCAGGCGCCCCAAAACAAAGTCTTGAATCAAGATTCCTGCGAAGCTTTTAAATTCACAAACTTTCCTTGAAGGGTCTTTTGTGAGGAAGGAATTCTGTAGAGGCGTCTGCCGTGATGAGAATTTTGTTTCATTCTTTCCAATGATTATGCTTTGTTGCATATTTTTCTGGTCCTTTCTATGCTGTTTAGAACCTTCACCACAGGATTGAATGGAAGTAGAGATGGCGTCGTCAGTTTGTTCCTGATCTCAAAGTGGATGCAGTCCACAAGTCATGATCAGTGTGAAGTTCACTGATGGGAACAGCACTGGTAGTGGTGGTGGTGGTTACAGAGAGCCTCTTAAGGACTTTCCCTTTCATCCAAATGTGTTAAATTCAAGAGGTATTTGAGTTTTACTGAGTACTTTTTTCTTCATCTTTTGAGATTATGATTTTTCTTCTTTGGTGTGATGGTGTACTTCGTTTCCTAGAAGAAACCAGTGTTATATGCATGAGATAAATTCAGATTCGTTATATTTATCTCCTTTACATATTCTTAGGTTCAGTTTGCTCAGACTCTATTTAGCATCTTTTGCATCCATGTCCATCTGCGTGATTGGTCTCCCATTTTCCTTCCTGCTCTACAGAGCCTGTCTGACATTCCTAGCTTCATAAAAGGAGTTAGAAAGTGTTTCCTTGGGGGCGCCTGAGTGGCTTCGGCTCAGGGCATGATCTCGTGGTTTGTAGGTTTGAGCCGTGTCGGGCCATGTGCTGACAGCTAGCTCAGAGCCTGGCGCCTGCTTCGGATTTTGTATCTCCCTCTCTCTCTGACCCTCCCCTGCTCATGCTCTATCTCTTGAAAATAAATAAAACATTTTAAAAGAGTGTTTCCTTGTTTTCTCATCTCTGGAAGACTTAATATTACATTTCACTTATCAATCTCTGGAATATCTTAGAAGATCCCATCAGTAAAACTATCTGGAGTTGGCATTTTCCTGGTGGGAAAAATTTAAATCACATTCTCATATTATTTGTTTACAGGGCTAGTCAGAATCTCTATTTATTCTTGAATCAATATTGATAGCTGTTTTTGTTTTTAAGGAATTCATCTATTAAGGAATATCTATTAATGAATTCATTTTTTGGCATGCATTTTTATATCTTGTTGTCTGTGTACTTTTTGTGCCATCTGAGGTTCCGTCTGTCCTTTTTCAATATTTTTAATTTTTTATATTTTTAATATTGTCTGTGCCTCTTTCTCTCTTTTTTGTCTCTTCCCCCACCACCCACAAGCCTTGGAACTCTCTTTATTTCTTTCTTTTTTTCAACAAACCATTTTTTAGGTTCATTGGTCCTCTGTATTATATATTTGTTTTCTGTTTCAATAGTTTCTTATCTTTAGAATTTCCTTTATTCTAATCATTTGGCTTATTTTTATTATTTTTTCTACTTCTTTCTAACATAGACAATTTAAGTACAGACGTTACCTAATGCTTTCTCCTCTCGTTCTCTCTCCTTCTGGAAGCTGGTTAGATACACCATAGACCTTTTCATGCTCTCCTAATGCGTCCCACTCTCTTTTATCTGTTACTTCTCATTTCTCTGGAGTGCATCCGGATCATTTCTTCAAAGGCATTTTCTTGGTTTTTACTAATTTTTATTTACATGTTTTAAATTCTTCTTTGAGCCACTCATTTCCTTGGACCTTTTTGTGTGAGAATTCTTTAAGTCCTTCAGAGAGGTTTGCCAGTCACCAAAGAAAACAACCAAACTTGACTAATTTAAATTAAATTCTTCTTTGGGGCATCTGTGTGTGTGTGTGTGTGTGTGTGTGTGTGTGTGTGTCCGCATGCACTTGTTTGTTTCTTGTTTAAGATACGTGGGGGACACAGAGCCATTAACTCCGAGTGCATAGTATTCAGTTGATGGCAATAAATTCACATAAGAGTTTTCTTTGTTTTTGTTTTTAAATCCACACAGCATCAAGTTTTCTTGTTAAGTCCTTTGTGGGCTTTGTTTATTATTCATTCTGTCCTGCTTTAGGTCTTCGGGGCCACAAATTTATGCAGTGGGGGGCATGGGGACTGTCTCTTTGGACAGGTTCCAGCCTTTATCTTCTGTCCCATGCCTCACACAGCCTTCAAAGAGTGGCTCAAAATCCTCAGGGTTCGGCAGGAACCTTTAGAAAATCAGGTAGTTTGAGCACCTGTTCACCAGCTAGGGTCAGTGCATTCACTCTGTTTAATGGATTAAATTATTTTTTCTAATGTTTTATTTATTTTTTGAGAGAGAGAGAGAGAGAGACAGACAGACAGCATGAGCAGGAGAGGGTCAGAGAGAGAGGGAGACACAGAACCCAAAGCAGGCTCCACGCTCTGAGCTATCTGTCAGCACAGAGCCTGACGCGGGGTTCGAACCCACAAACCTCTAGATCATGACCTGAGCCGAAGTCGGATGCTTAACTAACTGAGCCACCCGGGCACCCCACTTTGTTTAATGGATTTATAGATTCCTAACTGTCTTTCTTAACAGTAGGAAAGTGTGTGTGTGTGTGTGTGTGTGTGTGATGAGTTTTTAAAGGTTACTTTATTTTTGTTGTAAAATAAGACACAATGTATAGCTTAGCACATTATTATCATGGTAACACTCTCATACCCGTCACCCAGGCCAAAAAATGGAATTTCTTCCATGTGCCTCCATCCTAGTTACATCTCTCTAGCCCTCTAAGGGACCACTATCTTGACTTCTATAATTTTTTTGGCATATCTATAAAATTGTATCAATCACTCTATTTTATCTGGCACACTATAGATAGGATAGTTCAATCTTGCCCCATTGAAAAAATATATAGTATGTCTTTTATGTCTCTTTTAAGCACACATTCTCCATCTATCCCTTTCTTTTACTTAGAATTTATTTTGGAAATGCACAGGCCATTTGAACTGCAGGCTTTCACACAGGCTGGGTTTTGTTGAGGGCACACCAAATTCAGATCTGATGTCTTTGGTAAGTCAATTGGTTATCATGGGTTCTTTTTTTCAGGGGCAAATGATGTCTCGATTTCATTGTTTTGTTGATATCCAATACCTAGATTTAGTAATTGGGGTTATAAAATAGTGCTGTTCTAATGCTAGTGTTGGAGTTTTTCCAACTTCATCATTTTATAAAAAGGCACGTCATCTCCTCAACTATTTAATTATTCAGTGAAACAGTGCCATATAGGAAAACAGAGCACATGTTCAAGTCTGTCCTTCTCTTTATCTGGTTATCAAGATAATTAATTGATTCCTTGTCAGCAATATCCATAAATCTGTTTATTTTTATTTTTACTTATTTTTGAGAGAGAGAGAGAGACACCATGTGAGCTGGGGACGGGCAGAGAGAGAGGGAGACACAGAATCTGAAGCAGGCTCCAGGATCTGAGTGTCAGCACAGAGCCCAACGGAGGGCTCGAACTCATGAACTGTGAGATCATGATCTGAGCCAAAGCTGGACACTTAACCCACTGAGCCAACCAGCCACCTTGATTGTTAATCTTTTACTTTACTCTCTCACGATCAGGATTACTGAAAAAAATTAAAACATAATTCCTTGCATTTTTATTGATTTATGGCACAGTGGTATTAAGATCATACAGCCACTGCATATGGTCATTTCTCCCTTTTTCAATATTCATTTTTGACTTCGTTGCAAAAGTAACTAATGCTTATCTGAATCATTATGTTGAAGTCTCTCTACTTATTTTAATTTTCTGAACCACATTTTCTGCTAGATCCCTTAGGAAAAATCTCCCCAAAACAGTAATTTTTAAAGTTGTTTCATATAATAGCTTATTTGGGCCTTTTACCCTTAAGAATCAGTTGTGCTTCATACAACTCATTGTGTCACATGTTCTTCCCTTGACTTTTAAAATTTTCCATTTCCTCTTGGCTTAAAGCATTGCTGTTAAAGCCTAAGATGATATTCTCCTCATTGTCTAGTATTGTCTCATACTGTCAATATTTTTCTTTAATGTTCCGTACCTTTATGAAAATACACGTTGGTGTAGATCATTTTGAGACACTAATGTGCTCAGATACATGACACATTTAAATGTATGGTTCATTTTTTAAGTTTCAGGACAGCATTCTTTTTTTAACTTTTTTTTTTAATTAATTTATTTATTTATTTATTTTTGAGAGAAAGAGAGAACGAACACAAGTTGGGAGGGGCAGAGGGAGAGAGAGAGAGAATCCCAGGCAGGCTCTGCCCTGTAAGCACAGAGCCCAGTGTGGGACTCAGATTCAGGAACTGTGAGATCATGACCTGAGTCGAAACCACGATCCAGACGCTTAACCGACTGAGCCCCCCAGGTGCCCCGGAACAGTGTTATTGAATTAAGTTTTTATATTTGTTCTAGTCTCGTGTTTGGTTTTCTTCTTCAAGAATCCATTTTACATGTTTGACCTTCACCTATCTTTAACATTTGTCATTTTTGCTCATGTTTTTTTTTAATGCCCTTCCTTATTTTTTAGGTTTTTTTTTTCAAATTTATATCTTCTACTTTTCTTAAAGCTTTATTGGTTGAATTTATTTGTTCTTGGGTTTCTTTTAGTTTGCCTTAATTGGAAAATGATTTTTCCTTTTATTTCTAGTTCTTTTTTCTCACCTCATTTCTGAATTATTGTAATTCTGTCTTATGTTATTCTTAATATTGTGTGTCACTTTACTAATGTCTTTATGCTTATTTGAAATCGTATGCTCCTCTTCCTTGTAGGAGGTTTTGTGATTCACTTTCACTGCCTATAATAGGAATGTTATTGTCTTCTTTATTCTCTTTTCTCCCTAAAATAATTTCATATGAGATTTTACCTTGTTTCTGCTACTTTTATATGAAATTCACTTTTTCTGAATTTTAGAAAGAAAAATGAGTTCAGTTAGCGATTCTCACTTCAGAGGGCTCGTTGTTCTGTTGGTTTTGTGCCCTGCTGGACGTGCAGCAGTTGGCTTTGTCAGACTTCCGGGCTTTGATCCGTGTCCTTATTTTTATCCAGACCTCTTCCTTTCCTCCCGTTAGCCCTCCTCAGCTCAGAGTGTCTTCCACTCAGAAAGTCATCCTCAGATTCGGTCCTGTCTTGAAGGGGTGTCCTGGGTGGTTAGCAGTAAGAGTTAATAGGAGCTACAACACTCTAGGTATTTCCGTTTTCACTGGGGCCCTTGCACTAGTTTGCCAAGGGAATGGGAAAACCTTGTGAGGCTGTTCTCCTACTGCCAGCCCGTGCTTTTCAGTGACTGCCTGTTGGCTCTTGGCATTCCCGCCCTTGGGTGCCCCAGTGCCCGCTGCTTCCCTGTGCCCCCCTGTGCGGACACCGGTGGAAGGCAAGTCTTTTGCCGTCAGTGGCCTCTCTCCACCCATTTGTAACCTCAGAGTTGATAAGGACACCTGGTTACCTCGTTTTAAGTATTGACCCTGTGTTTTGGTTCTTTTACTGACTTTCTCTTTCTATGTGGAGATTCAGACATGTATAAAGGAGGACACTTGTGATGAGCACTGGGCTTTGAACGTAAGTGACGAATCACTACGTTCTACACCTGAAACTAATACGACACTGTATGTTAACTAACTGGAATTTAAATAAAAACTTGGGGGGAAAAACAAAAAGAAAAAAAACAAAACAACAAGAAAGAAGTATTTAATAGGTGTGCTGCAACTCTTACCACCATCTTCCCATATTTCCAGATTTTTTTCCCTCCATTATTTTAGCTTAAATTGTTAGGGAAGGTTAGTGTCTGTGATTCCTCTTATTATCAAAAAGAGAACTTTTTATTCATCTTTATTCAAGTAAAAGTTAAACGTCTGGAAAGTTTTATGTATTTTTACATTTCTGCCATCTCCTGAAATTGAAAAACTAAAATGAGAATAAGTGATTTTTGAGAAACTAAGGATGGAGGGATTAATGGTTTGGGTCCTGGTATTTTAGCAAAATAATTCCAACTCCTCCTTTGGAATTATTCGGAATAATATATTCTTATATGTACTTAAAACCTTAAAAAGGGCAGTGTTTTTCAAAACTTAATCAGTGCCAGACATTGTACTACAGTGTGTTCTGTTGAGGCTTCAAGAAGTTAAGTAGTTTCTTTAAGGTCACATCAAATTATTATATACTGAACCAACTACTCCAGATGTTTTATATACACTCAATGTACAAATCAGTCTTAGTAATACTACTCCTTCTCCCGTTTTATAGGTGAAGAAACTAAAGCACGAACCTTGTAGCTGACTTGTCCAAGGTCCCACGCACAGCTAGTCAGGGTTAGAAGCTGGATTTACATTCAGGAAGTTGAGATCCAGGTCCCATTCTTAGCCTCTCCTCCATACAGTCCCTCAGTAGCATTCCTAAGGGTTGAATTCATGTACTAGGAAGTCTTGATTCTTTTGGTTCAATTGAGATCTCCCAATTATTGGGCATAATTTATCATTAAAAATGAGGTATATATATTTTTTCATACCAATGATCAGTACCCTTGACACAGAACAGTTCAAAGCTGTGTTCTTGGTCCACTTCTCCTAGCCTCACACTTTCATCAGCAAGGAAACAGGGATCTAATTTCCTAAGAGTAGCATCCATTTTATTGAAAAGGTAGAATTCTTGATAGGTGGCTATTTCCATATGTAAATATCACAGCAGGTAGACAATAAGACGACCAGAATGGCAGAGTAGATTAGGAAAGTTAGATGTTTTCCCCTTTTATTATCTATAAGCTGTTAATTAGTAAAATGTGATGAGTAAATTTGGCTGATGATCCAGATGGAAGCCTCACAGATCTTTAATTGCCTCACTGGAAAGAGTTTTCAATATTGGCCATCACAGTACGCCACTTTGCAATGACTTTGGGCTAGCTAATGCAAAGTTGCTAGAATGTTCTTTGTTGCCCCATACTCTGTTTCTGACTATGGAATCCCCCACTGACTTTTTAATTAGATTCAAACATTTTAGTGCTCACTTTTGAGGCCCTTTCTTAGCCTGGTTTAGCTCATGTTGCTTTAGTGAATTATTTCTACTCCCCAGCTTGTGGGCCCCTCTCCAGGTCCATCTCCTTTGTACTCTCCCAGCCATATGGTCTGTGTCACCTCCTACCACCTCTCTGGCGGACCACCTTCATTGTCTTTCATTCAAGTCCCTCCCCGCTGCTCATTAATTCTCGCGTGTTGGAACCACCTCCATAGATCTAAGGACAAACAGTGATGAATTTTCCTGACAACTCAAATGCCATGATTTCTCCTTCCCTATTCACTTACTGGTTTTTTGAGATTATTCCAGATTTTTTTCCCCATGGGTGGTGTCGCCCTTCTTATTGGACTCTGAACCCAGTGAATAGAGATGTTTCCCCATTCTATGCTGTTCCCTGGCACAGAACTGATTTTCTCTCTACGAGTCTCACTGTTACATTCGCTGCAGTATGTGGTGTTGGCAAACAGAACCTCTGAATTCCATTGTAGCCTCATTAACATTGTTCCTGTTAGTCCTGGAAGATAGGTTAGTCCTGGTCCTTTTCCAAAGAAATTCAGTTGGTAATGTGCTGAAAAAATGGCCTTTTATGGTGGTCTCACTGGGTGCTCCCTGAGGACTGTGTGAAAGGAGAGGAATAAAAATGACAGCATGCTTTTCTTTGGCTAGCCTTCTTTCACATTTCATAGGAAAACAGACCCTCGCTGCTGATTAAAAAACAAAATAAAACAGAACAAGCAAACAAAACAAAACAAAAACCCCCCGGCTTTCCAAGAGCAGGTTATGTCCCTTTCTGTGTGTCCTGACCTTGCTCTTCTCCCCGCCCTCTTTGTTAAATCTCACTATTGACTGTAACCATATCGTCTTTTGATCTTTCTGGTTTCTTTGGAATGCTTTGTTGGGGATCCTTATCTAATCATCTTTTGAAGCCTTATTACAGCTGTGTGCATGTTGAGAGGAAGGATGCTCTTTACTGAGATTCACTTACAACTTGGCTTGACCTTCTCTGGCCTCAGGGAATATTTTAAGTATTTAAAACATCGCCAGATAGGAGAGTAACAAGAAGGGGCGCCTGTGTGGCTCGGTCTGTTACATGCCTGACTCTCGATTTGGGCTCCAGTCACAATCTCACCATTCATGAGTTCGAGCCCCGTATCAGGCTCCATGCTGACAGCATAGAGGAAGAGGCTGCTTGGGATTCTCACTTTCTCTCTGCCCCCCAACCCCTCCCCCTTAAAATAAATAAATAAATAAGAAATAAGAAAGTAACAAGAAAGGAGAGACTTAGGAAGGGAGAAGGCCCCCCTGGTTTGCTGGTAAGTGGATGGGTCAGAAGAGGTCATCAGAGCAGCTTATGTGTCACGCGTGGCTCCTCTGGCAGCAGATGAAGCCACCACGAATTTCGTCCCTGCAGATCAGTCACTTACCCGCGAAAGGGAAAGGGAAGTGCCTGACTTGGTCTCCATGTCATCACCCATATGAGCAGAAATGAAAAATCAAATTGTGCTAACTTTTTAAAGTCTACTGTGTTGATTTATGCTTTTCACCATCTGAACTGATGGGATCTGAGCTACGTGAACACCCATGTCTCCAAGGGCCCAGGCAGGTACGCTGCGAGTTACTACAGTCCTTATTTGAAGATCATTGTTACACCATTTGCCTGTCGTCTACTTGACGAGAAACCCCAATATCCAATGAACGCTCATTCCCCTGTAAGTGCAACCCAAAGCTTCTTTTTCCTTTTGATGACTTCCTCCTGCCAGTAACCAGCTGAGTGCTGGTGCCTGGTTTCCCTTAAGGGTGCTCTTGGTCTGTGCATCCTTTCTCATGATTACCGGTGGCAAAATACTAGAACGCTCTGTCACTGTTTCCGTTGGTTCCTGAAAGATTAGCCCTGGATATTTTACAGTATGTTCCATTCTGGAATGTTCCAGTTGGAAGCATTTTGTGTGTGTGTGTGAATTTCTGTTTGCCCAGGCTGTCTACTCTAGCTCCTCAGGCCGGTGCTGTCCTGCATAGAGCTGTGGAAATGGCCATCAGTCCAGCTCGTTTTCAAGATAACAACGTGAACTCTTTGCGGCCTTATTTTGCCAGCCTTCTGTACCCGTCCTCATTTTCTGGGTCGGGTGCCCTGCGTGTCAGGGTGCGGCTTAGCCCCAGGCAGCTTTCCTTCTTCCATCAACATAACTGCACAGGATGCCTCTCGGTGGTTCATTACTACCCACTTCCTTCCCCCAACGCTGCAACTCTCTTTTCTGTAGCCTCCCTCACCAGAGCCAAAGAAGCACAGGGCATGGAGGCGCTAAAACTGCATTCCTCGTGGCTGACCAGGGGGACGATAGGAAGAGAGGACCTTGTTTTACCACCTACTGACTGAGGGAGGCAGTGCCTTGCCCTGTCCTACAAATCAGTCTCTCCCACGCTGGGTTTCCATCCTGGCGTTGCTGCATATTAGCCATGTGGCCTCCAGCAAATGACTTAACCTCACGAAGCCTCAGTTTTTCATCCTTAAAAAGGGGTGATGACCGTAACAGTACCTATCTCGTACATATATATTCAGGATTAAGTTAGATAATACTTAGTTCGATGCCTAGCATAGAGTTTGCTTGCAAATGTTTACAAAAGAAAGGGACAGAGCGGGAGTATAGACATGTAGAGTAGGGCAAGAGAAGTGATCAGTGTCAGACAACCAAAATGGGAATATCTTGTTCTACAAATAGACCTGCAACGTCATACTCGCATGGACTTGAGATACTCTCCAAGCCTGTCGTGTTCTACATTTGCTGGAACTAAACACGTCTTTCAGGTTAAAGCCCAGTGGGCAGAGAGTGACTCGTATTGTTCCTTGACTTGAGTGTGGGTGGTCGCATCAGGCAAGGACAGGAGCCTTGTCTCGGGGTGGGGGAGAACGGGGAGAACCAGGCCTGGCCCTGGCTCCACTCTCCACCGGGTGGGGGACCTGGGGTAGATCGTGTCTGTTAGGCCTCGGTCTCTTCAGAGAGCAGCCTCAGCTGGCCGATAGCTAAGGCTTCTTCTGTTCTCTAGACTCAGGCCGCTGAGCCAGGGAAGAATACTGGGCAGTGAGATCACGCGAGGAAAAACCCAAAACGTCACCTTCGGTTTGGGAAGGGTATTTAGGGGACACCCATGCCCTGCCTCTCACGGGGCATGCATACAGATTCCTGCAGCGAGTGCCCATCTGTTAATGTGCCCGCTCGTGCTGACCGCCAGCCCTCACCAGGTGCCTGCCTTCTGAAAAGAAGGAAAATCAGCTCTGCGAGTGAGTGCGTAAAAGCCGCAGGCAGGGTTCACACTGGTAGCTTCTCTCACAAGGTAGCTGCATCCAGGACTGTTAAGTATGCAGCTTCCAGCCTCTCTCCCGACAAAGCAGTGCTTACTGAGAAAGGGATGTATAATCAGCCAAAACCTACTTGGTTTTTCTCGGTCTCATGACATTTCCATCCCCTCTTGCACCCTCCCAAGTAAAGGCAGTGTTTCAGCTATTGCCAAAAAGTTAAAGGTGCTGTTTTATAAGACCACAAAAAAGTCATTGAAACCGTACTCTCTGTGTAGCGGTTTGTTCCGTGCCTGTGACCATGTGCCTCTCTGGGCCCCGTAGCTTCCCGGAGGAACTCTGTGGCCTGCTTCCCGTTCTCAGAAAGCACGGCTCACCCAGAGATGCTCCTTGGACATCTGATTTCCCAGCAATCTTTCTAGTTAAGCTCCTTTCACATTTGAGGAAGAGAGTGATAATCTTGGCCAAAGTTGTATTCTGAAAATGGAGTTGGTGAGTGATTTTCAGTGACCTTAAAAAAAACTAAAACAGTTTTTTTTTAATGGTTTATTGTCAAATTGGTTTCCATACAACACCCAGTGCTCTTCCCCACAAGTGACCTCCTCCATCACCACCACCTCTTTCCTCCCCCTCCACCTCCCCCTTCAACCCTTGGTTCGTTTTCAGTATTCTATAGTCTCTCAGGTTTTGCGCCCCTCTCTCTCCCCAACTCTCTTTCCCTCTTCCCCTCCCCCTGGTCCTCCATTAGGTTTCTCCTGTTCTCCTGTTAGACCTATGAGTGCAAACATATGGTATCTGCCCTTCTCTGCCTGACTTATTTCGCTTAGCATGCCACCCTCGAGGTCCATCCACTTTCCTACAAATGGCCATATGTCATTCTTTCTCATTGCCATGTAGTACTCCACTGTGTATATATACCACATCTTCTTGATCCACTCATCAGGTGATGGGCATTTAGGCTCTTTCCATGAAAAACAGTTTTTGGATTCACATTACTCTCTGTGTCTTGGAAGCCATTCTCCTGGGACACCCTTTTGGCTCCCTTCCTGACTCCTTACCCCCACCCCCATTTCAGACATCCCACTTTATCAAGTGAAGCTGCCTACTGTTTGCAACCCCCTCCGCCCCGGTGCCTCTACGCCGGCTTGTCTGTTCCGTAGAAAACTCCGCACCCATGTTTTCTGCCAATGCCAGGTCTTCCCTTTTGGACAATTTCTTGCAACCTCGTGAGGAAGTAGTTCTGGACACCACTCTCTTTCCCTAGCAGTCAGGGGCTACACGTGGGTGTGTAAGTACACACGTGTTGCTTTATAGGTCCTCTTTCCTTCCTTAAGAATCTGTGAGTTCCTAAGAAGAATGGAGGATTTGTTTCTCTTCACAGCAGCTGGACAGTAAAATCTGCTCTTGAGTAAATATCCTTCAAGATTTGCTCATGTACTGAGGTCCTATTCTATTTCGTATCTTCCAGACAAGCTTCAGCACTAACCATTTTCTTTGGAATTCTTGCTTCTAAGCTGTGATACTGCCTTAGACAACTTAACACGATGTTGAAGTGAAAATTAAAACTCATTTTTCATTTCTATGAAATAAAACGTGTTATTTTTCTATGTTTTCAATTAATATGTGTCCTATGCCAATATGGGGCAGGTTCAAAATTAGCATTTAATTATAATTTAGTCACCAGTACAAATTATCTGTATTTACACTTCCAAGTGAGAGCAAGCTCTACAAACCAAAATTTAAAATCCTTTAATGATAAAACTTTCATGAATAACTTTAAGAATAGAAGAAATTTCCTTATACTTTATATAGGGAATCTATGAAAAACCTTCAACTAACACCATACATAAGGGTAAGATACTGAATGTAACACCATGCATGAGGGTAAGAAACTGAATGCATAGTTTAGGAATAAGGCAAGGATGTTCATTCTCACGATACCTATTCAACATCATACTGGAAGTCATACATAGCCAGTGAAGTAAGCTAAGAAAAAGAACTTAAAAGCATACAGATTTGAAAGGAAAAGATGACTGACTTTATTTGAAGACAACAAGGTTGTCAATGTAAAGAATTACAAAGATACACAAAAACATTCCTGAAATTAGTATGTAAGTTTTCATTTTTTTAAATGTTTTTATTTATTTTTGAGAGAGAGACAGCATGAGCAGGGGAGGAACAGAGAGAGAGAGGGAGACACAGAATCTGAAGCAGGCTGCAGGCTCCGAGATGTCAGCACAGAGCCCAACATGGGGCTCAAAACTCACGAACCGTGAGATCATGGCCTGAGCCAAAGATGGATGCTTAAATGACTGAGCCACTCGGGAGCCCCTGTATGTAAGTTTAAAAGACCAATACACAAATCATATTCTTATCTTCTGACACTGAATAACTGCAATGTGATATTAAGAAACAATACCATTTACAGTTTTACCAAAAAACTGAAGTACTTAGTTATAAGCTTCACAAAAGATGTGGAAATGATGCTGAAAACTATATTGATAAAATATATTAAAGAAAATATAAATATATTGAGAAATAAAATGTGTTCAGGGTTTAGAAGCATCATTATTATTAAGATGTCATTTCTCCCCAAGTTTATCTTATAGATTCAATGCAATCTCAATCAAAATCATAGTAAGCTTTTTATAGGTAATGACAAGCCAATTCTGTAATTTATATGGAAAGGCAAAGGACTTAGAAAAAATAAATAAATAAATAAGTAAATAAAAAAATAAAAAAGTCGTACTGGGGTGCCTGGGTGGCTCAGTCAGTTAAGCATCTGGCTTCGGCTCAGGTCATGATCTCATGGCTCGTGGGTTCAAGCCCCGCATCGGACTCTGTGCTGACAGCTCAGAGCCTGGAGCCTGCTTCAGATCCTGTGTTTCCCTCTCTCTCTGACCCTCCCCTGCTCATGCTGTCTCTCTCTCAAAAAAATAAATAAAAACATTAAAAAATAATTGTACACTTTTGCTTTATGTGCATGTTGTTGATGTATGTCCCTGAAAGGGACCTTTGCTGGGTTAACCCTGCCCCAGTTTTACTTGTGTGTCAGTGAGGAGGGTTTTGGCTAAACCTGTTCTTAGTTCAAAAGGCCTTCATCCTACAGAGTGGTCAGTGCTGCGAGGCACTGATAAGGTACGTACTGAGTGTCTCGATGACCGGATGACCCATAAACCCATCATCTTTATGAGTTCACTCATTTGTACTTGGATCCTGGCCTTAAACACCATTTCTCATTCGCAGTCTTGATGTTTGGTTAAAACCAGTAACCATCCATCACTTTCAGGCCACATCAGATCTGCTTGCGGCTATCGCTGAATGAAATATGAAGGCAGCTTTCCCACCTAAGTTCCTTTTTGAGATCCTGAAGGACACAGCTAAAATACATCAGATGAACTCGAGGAGACCTATCACAGGAGGCAGGGGCCCCCGCATTGAGAGGCAGGATGAAGCTGAGACTCTGATGCTATCTCTGAGGTCCTCGGTGAATGTCATTACGAGCCAACTCCAGCGGCAGCGCCCCTTCTACTTGGCATCTTCCTCTCACCTGTGAGGCGAACAAGGCTCTTATTTATTAGTTCTTCCATTTCTCACAGTCTCTTAGGATTATAGCTTTATTATCCAGATGCTGAGAAAGCAAAAATAAAGTTCAGCCTTCTAAGTCAAATTCTCTGGACATTCTGGAGATGGAGGACTTTTGGAGAAGACTAAAACAGTTCTAAGGTACTATGAATTATAATATGCATTACTTTATTCAAATGTTAAGAAGGAGAAACAGTGTTATTGTGTACTATGAGTATTTGAGGTTCATGAATTTAGTAAGGTATAACCAGAGTAAAACCCTTTATATATGTATGAAAAACCTTTGCTGTTGGTGGAAGCTTAATATTTAGTGAACAAAAGTAGTTGATGAGGTTCTGTAGTAATACTACTAAAAAGGAATTTCTATTTTTCTAGGTTTTTTAAAATTTTTTAATAGTTTATTTATTTTTGAGACAGAGAGAGATGGAGCACAAGTGGGGGAGGGGCAGAGAGAGACCCAGAGATGCAGAATCTGAAACAGGCTCCAGGTTCTGAGCTGTCAGCACAGAACCCAATGTGGGGCTCAAACCCACAAACCGTGAGATCGTGACCTGAGCCAAAGGTGGATGCTTAACCGACTTAGCCACCCAGTCAGTCACCCCTATTTTTCTAGTTTTAAGGGAATAGTTGGATATTACTATAAAAGGTAATACTATATATTTTCTAAACGCTTATTTATTTTGAGAGAAAGAGATCATAAGTGGGAAGGGGCAGAGACAGAGGTAGAGAGAGAGGCTGCCAGCACAGAGCCTGATGTGGGGCTCCATCTCACGACCTGAGCCAAAATCAAGAGTCAGATGCTTAAGCCAGTGAGCCACCCAGGCATGCTGGTACTCTATTTTTTAAAGTGTTGACCACTACATCCAAAGATGGTAAGTTAATATATTGTCACTAGAAAAAATACTAATTTTGAGTTGCATAGATACTCAGAAAGATAATTTCAGGAATCTCTCTCATCCCACTTGAGATTGTTGGCACATAACATACGATGTTGTAGAAAACTGAGGATGATCTATAGACTTAGCTTCTCTAACCCAGGACTCAAAGCAAATTAACCCATGAAATTTCTCTTAACACTGATATAAGGTTTACCACTTAAGTTTTAGGAAATAATTATTGCTTAGCGTAGGGCTCTGATTTGACCCATAATATAAATATTTATGGTTTATTAAGATACTTACAATGTTGTTTTGCTGCATCTAATAAACACTAGATACCTAAAAGAGATTCGATTCAATTCGATTCGATTTGATTAGGTGCCTACAAAGACATGAAAATATTTTCAACTCCAAAACCAACTGCCAGGTGCAGCAAGGGCCAGTAAAGTGGGCTTCACTCCAATCTTTACAATGTTTTTCTTTGACTCAGAGTTCGAAGAAGATTGAATGATAGCTAGGTCAATCGCCAGACCGCAAGTATCAACCAAGTATTTATTAAGCCTTCATATATTTCTTGTGCTGTAGTTTTTATTGGAAGATGGAAAATAGATAAAATTAAAAGGAGCAAAGTTAAAACACAGTCCCTGTGCTCGTGGCTTAAGTGCAGAGATGGGGCTTTCACACGTAAAACAACCAGGGAACAATTTCACAACCCCAGGTAAACAAATGGCGTGTTTGGGAGAGACATCTGGTCCCCACACTGTTTATAGCTAATTCCAGGGGGGGATACCAGAGGAATGGAACCAACCGCTTCTAAAGGGAGCACGTCCTGGTCCTCTGGCAGCAAGGTGGAAGTTTTCTGCCAGGAGGGGAACACTGGATAGGGGGCTGTTTGTTTTTTCTCCAAACAGGAAACTCCTTCCATGCCAACAGTAGCTTCAAAAGGATCGCTGTAGCAGATGGAAAGAACCCATATGCATTCATGCATTCAATTAGCAGGGACTAATTCAATTTGAGGATTAACTCTGTCATTAGAGAGAAACAAAACCTATTTATGTCTCCCATCTATGGTTACCCACTCTGAGCGCCATTGGCACGGGTGGTGGTTGAATATTAGACCACTGTAGCATTCCGTGGCCTTCAGATGCTGCGGATGGATGAACCCCAGTGATGCAGAGAGAGCTGAAGTGTGTGTGCTCTCTTAACCCCCCCCCCCCCCCCCCCGCTCCATATTTCCACAATGGAGGAGAAGCTGGTAGATCGGGTGTGTAGGATATGGGACTAGAGTTTGGTGAGTGATTGCTTGGCTGGAGGAGAAAGAGGAGGAGGAACAGTGTTTTTTCTTACGTCTGATTATTAAAGAGAAGTTCAGGGTAAGCGTGCCTTAGATGGAATTCTCGACTCAACAAACATCTGTTGTCTGCATCATCTTCTACTTGCCTTTCTTCCTCCTGCTCCAAAAAGCTGATCCTTCAGATAAGCGGTTGTCAGCCTCTTGTATTTTTCAATGACCGTGTATGCAAAATGTATTCTCATTGGTGACCCCGGTAACAAAAGCTGTTGTTCATGGCCATTTCCCACTGCCAACTAAAAGTCGACAGCAACGCTCTTACTCAAAGCACGCCACAGTGCAAATGTGGGACAGACTGTATTTCCCAAAGACAGCCACAGCATTCTCTCCCAGCCCACACCTTACTCTTGCAAGACGACTCTGACATTCTTTTCATTGAGATGTGGGGTCAGTGTTTTCTTGAATATGGACAAACTTAGGACTGTCGCCACAGTGACCACATATGATTTCCAAGGCAAGGTGACTCCCGCTAGGCTTTCTTGGGATGGTTGCTCTGAAGCCCAGTCAGCATCTCGGACGGGAGCTCAGACAGCCACAGAGTGTCAAGCAAGAGGAAGTTAAGCTCCCAGGTGAAGCCAGCACCTGGTTATCAGTCCTGTGCAGTCGCCTTGAATGTGGATCTTTGAGGTCTCCGTGGAGCTGCCCCGCCTGATGCCAGGTGGAGGGGTGACAGCCTTTCGGCTGACCTTGACCCAAATTGCAGATTTTTGAACAAAACAAATAATTGTTCTGTTTGAAGCCACTATGTTTTGGGATGGTTTGCTGTGCAATAACAGCTGATCCAGATTTGTGCATCATTCTAAGAATAATCTTGAACTTGTTCCAGTGTATTAAAAACCGTCAGTATTTTAGCTATTAACAAATAACTTGGCACATAGCTGATTATCAATTGTCAAAACTTCCTCTAGGCTTATATTAAAATGCAGAGGTCTTTCAAAACATCTAATAACTCCTTTCTCTCGCCTCATCTCGTTCAGTATGACTATGTAAAATAATACTAATTAGAGTCATTCTCATGAGCTGCTTCTCACTTGTGCCTAATTAGGATGATTCCCAGCAGTTATCCATACCATTAAATAAGTGTTGGCTACCTTTGCTGTATTTGATGATTATGCTAAATTTCATTTTGGGGAGTAAGTTTTCACAGTTTGTTACTCACGTACCATTGACTGCTTACAAAGTAGAAAAATTGGACAGAATGCTTCTGATAAGGAAAATATGGGAAAAGTCTGCAGAAACATGTATCTCAAAGAAACAGGCTCTTGGGCAGCGGACCACACAACTTCCCTGGTGGCGAAGCAGTAAGTAACTCTGAATAAAGGGAAGTTGGAAGATGCCCGTCATGACCCAGTCAACAGAATGGTGAATGCAGCATCTGCCTTGGGTGCGCTCAGTGTTCAGTGTCTCCCTCAGCATAAGGAGAGTTGTACTTTAACGCCACAAACTGACGTCATTTCCCGTGTGATGCGTTCATGAAACTTTTATTGGAAGTTGTTTCCATCTTTGTCCACCACGCTCCGGGCTAAAGGGGCAGCAGCATGGTGGAAAGAATTCTAACATGGGTCAGACACAATAACCTTAAAGAAAATATATAAGGAACAAAAAAGAAATAAATAAATAAAAGCCCCTCTGTTCCGCTGGATTGCTAACTATCTGTGTGACCTTGGAAAAGTATACTTACCTCTCAAGCTCCAGTTTTCTCATTTATGAAAGGAGAGGGTTCGTGTGGGGCCAAAAATAGTCCATTTCCAAAGCGATAGTTCTAGGATATGCTACTTGCTTTGCAGATGAAATATTTAGAAGTAAAACGTGTGCAGAACTTGGCAAAGCGAGATACATGTTTATGATTTCAGTGCCTCAGCTGGGTTCTCCCCCAACCGTAGGAAAAGCTATTCTTTGTTCAACATCTGTTGTTTGTACTTTTAATTTTTTTCTTCAACGGTTTTTTAAAAACAGATTTAAGTGACTGCTATCATTAGTAGGTAACAAACAGTCTGGTAATAGAATATTAATTTAAGAACGAGGAATAACATGAAAGATTAAAGTTTTTAAATAGACATAAGTGTTCAGAGTTGAAACTATATGATGTAGTTACTTGATTTATTGAGAACTACATACGCATGGCTTTGCCAAGTTTTGTATTAAATATTTTCGTATTAAATATTTTGGCCCAGTTTTGTATTAAATATTTTCTTTGGCATCGCGAAAAATCACAACCTTAAACTATCCCTTTGGAAGGAGTCAGATGCCAAAGTCTACAGCTGTAATTGGCCTTAATCTAACCTTCTCCTTTCATAGGTGAGAAACGGTTCTTTTTCTGTGTAATGAGGTCAGAAACATCAGTATTCCACGGTGTTCTACAAAGGAGACCGTAACAGTCAGATCCTCTGTTCTTTGGGCTTATTTGCAAGGCAGAGTCTCGAAAAGGACTGACCTTATTTCATTTTTCTAATGAGAAAACTGAAGTTTGGTAAACTGTAACTCGCTAGTTAATCGCGCTCACAGGGCTTACACTCAGGCGTTCTGACCCAGTTACCATGTATCCCTTCCTAAATGGGACTTCTTGCCAAAACCTCAGTTCCTGGCAAGGGATGGAGTTTGCTTTGTGCAGTGGAATCCCCAGATCCTTGAAGAGGGCGGGGCACTGCAGGGAAGGTGGCGAACCAGTGACCCCTCAGATTATTTTCTCCCTATCCTGATTCCAGCAGAAAGCATCATTTCTTACTTGCACTGATTTCGGAGGATATCCAGACTTGGGAACTGAGGCCTGAGACAGAGAAGGAAGACGGGGTTCCTTCCTGGAAGTCTTGACTTGTCCGTTCCAGCTTTCTGTCTTATGGTGTTTACTGAAAAGCAGTTTACTGGAAGGCGTAGCACTGAAGGGAAAAGCAACCATTTCACATGAATTAATGATTCAGCTTCTAAGCTCTAAAAATGAGAAACCTCTCAGTTCTCTACTCCCTGACTCTCCTGTCTAACTATGTAATTAATGCTATTTAATTGGCCAGGGAACTTACTATCCATCTACTCAGTAATCTTGACTGCCCCTTAGCAATTTGACTTCCCGTCTTTGCATTTGGGAGCATGATTTCCCCCGTTGGAAAGAGTTTTGGAAAAGGCAAGAAGGAAAGCTCAGAGACTGAGAAATAATAAGAAGTAATACTGTAGTCATAACAACTCATTATTTGTTGGGGTTTTTTTTTAAGCTTGATCTTTCAGAAGGTTACAGTCTGGAGTTGAATACTAATAGACGCAAGCTCTGTGTATGCAGAGGAAATCTTAAACAATAGTGTTCATGGGAAAGGACATTAATCAGGAGAGAGAAGTGAGCCTTGAGCCTCATAATGTTTGCATAATAGCTACCCGTGGGTGTATGGCTTGGCTTAAAAATAAATATTCAAGCTTTCCATCTCCAGTACAGTTGGAAATTAGTTGTGGTTATGATTCTGTTATATGATCCTCTGCCTGTTCATGGGGACTTTAAACCAGGAAGCTGCTGGAAACCAACAAACAGCAGTGCTTGTGATGAGTCTGGGGTAGGCATTTAAAGAGGCTATAATGTGGGCAATCTGGAGAAAATGAGCAGAGAGCGGTCATAACTCTCTTTCCAGGAGGGGAAGGGTAGGATCAAACTGGCGTGGTTGACATTTATGGATTTCCCTGGTTTGCTTTGAACCCTGAAATAGTTTGTCATGACCTGCAGGACAAACTCCCAAGGGCTTTATCTTGACAGAACAGGTGCTCACTGTGGGGGCAGGGATCCCTCAGGCTCTGCAGCATCTTATCTGAGACCACGCCTCACCTCAGGGAGGATAACATACAGCCCTTTTCGGCTTCCCTTAGAATCACGACTTAACTTCCATGTCTTTGTTCAGATCCTACCTTCATCTTGCATGGATTTTCCAAATCCTCTTTGCTAATTAATTTCACTTACCATGAAGAGTTGGTTAAACGTCACCTTCTCCAAGAAATCTTTGAACTCCGCAGCTAGCCAGTAAGTTTTGCCCCAGCTTCTAATATTTTTCTCTTCTTTCTTTCTTTCTTTCTTTCTTTCTTTCTTTCTTTCTTTCTTTCTTTCTTTCTTTCTTTCTTTCTCTTTCTTTCTTTCTTTCTTTCTTTCCTTCCTTCCTTCCTTCCTTCCTTCTCCCTTTTCTTCCCTTTTCCTTTTCTTTCTCTCTTTCCTGGTTCTCCTTCAATAGACTTTGTCCTGGGAAATTTCTTCATTGTCTTGATTTACTGGTTATACACACCAAATATTTTTACACAAGTGCTTTAAGTTAATTCATTTTTCTTCTTTCTTCTATTTCTCTTTTTCTTTTGATTTCTGGGAAATGTTTCAAAATAATCTTGAAAAAATGGGCTCTATACTCTTTTGAGGTTCTGTGTTGTTTCAAGCTCTGCATTAACTGCCTCTCCCTCAGGCGATTTCCCTAACCTTATTCCTTTCCTAATATGGATATTCCACTCTGTCAAGAGAATATCCTATAGGATAAAGGCCTGACCTGATTTGTTCTTGCAGACCTGTGATTGGCTAATATTTACTCCTGCTTCTCCCTCGCCGTCCTCTGACGTAGGGTTTACATCATAGAGTTATGCACCATCCATTGACTCCTTCATCCGTGCCTCTCATCTCATGGGTGCTGTATGAACACGATAAGTCTGCTTGACTTCTCCTACCAATTTTACCCTTCCTCCTAGGCTCCTTTTGCAGTGTCTGTCCACATGTCTTCAGGTGGTTAAGTACAGTCACAAAAGTACTGAAAATGACCCCTTCTGTTGATATATCTACTTAGACAGCTTTTGTTTGTTTTATTCTTACCATCGAGAGATGAGCAGTGATTACTTTTCCTTTACAAATAAGAAAATTGTACAGAGTCATTGACTTGTTAAACTTACCTGTCTGCTATGTTAAGTTTAGAATTAGATTCCAATCCAGCGCCCGTTCACAGCACTACAAAGGCTTGATAGCCTATAGAGACTACTTTCTTTCCTTTTCTCCAGGCCTCACAGAGCCTGGCAGAGCTCCGCCTGGGGAGCTCCCAGAGGGCGCTGGACAGATGCCTGGGCGGGACACAGGGAGCTGTGTTACTGCAGTGATTGGGCCACTACTGCTCTGTGCCCTGAGACAGTCACTTTACTCTGAACTCTGGTGTCCTCATCTATAGTAAGAGGAGTGAGGCACTTGTTTCTTGGGGTCCTTTTGACATTAACCTTTTATCATTTCCTCTCTGTTTCTACCTCTCTCCCACCTGGCTCCTTTTCTCTCTCTGCCTTTGGTCACTTCCGCAGCTCATCGTTGCACGTCCATATGGTAAAGAGTGATGCGCTAGGAACCCTAAGGAGGTGCTTGCAGCCTATTAGGGGAAGGAAGCGTTCTTTCCTCTTTCCCGTTCTTCTCCTTTTCTGTCCTTCTTTCTGTCTGTGTCCTCCTCGAGTGCTCAAGCAGCCCTCCTTATTTCCATGGGTTTTTCATGGTTTCTGTTGTGGTCCAGGGCAGGGCCCTCAGCCCCGGGCCAGTGAATGGGTTTAACCAGGCTGTGGTGCGTCCGATCACTCAGGGCCAGTAAGTACTCAGTGTGAAGACCTTGAGGCCTGTGTCAGGGCTGCTCCAGGGCTCTGTGCACTTGGACGCACCATACAGCACCTTTGGCTCGCTCAGTGTGAGAGTAAATGAGAATAGAATGCCTCTTTGAGAAATATAAAGTTTAAGTTACTTGCTTCTAAAATTCTATGCCATTTAAGCCTTAAGATAATCTATTGCTTTGAGTGGTTCTAGAACCTAGGTATTTATTTTTCTAAAGGGACCATTTCCAACCTAAGACAGACGTTCCCTGGGGAACCATTGCTGTCATTAGGTGCTCACAGATTCTTGTCCTTGTTAATCAGTCATTTCTTCTCACTCCCCTTCTACCTCCCCCATGACCTACATGTATGTACACTTCTAGTTTTACCCCTAAAGCTACATATTTTTACAAACTAGTTTAGGTTTCCTAAGACTCTCAGAATTCTTTCCACATGGGTTGCCGGTGGATGAGATGCTGACCACATGATTATTTTCTTCAGAACATAATTAAAGTATTACGTCCCCTCTCTACTACCATTAGTCTTCTTTATTTCCACAGAAGTAAGTATTTGTTTCCCATTACATAACAAAATTACTAGCAATTTTTGATACCCCAAGAGGACACAGTGGATGGAATTGGAAAGAAGGGAGCAGAAAAAAAAATCATGGTTAGGCACCTAGCCTGCCACAGTAGATGCGTTGAGAACATTCATATGGTTTAATCAATCACTTCAGTAATTCTGTGAGATTTAGACTTGATATTTATGTGAAAACCAGGTTCAAGGGAGTTCCATGATTCACCCATTGTTCCACAGCTTGTGTCAGAGCTAGATTTGAACCTACTGTCTGTAACTCCAAATTTCATGAGAGGGTGTCCATGTAGACTCTAGAATGACAGACAGAATGGGTGCCCCAGTAGGGGTAGGGAAGGGATCAAGAGAAGGCTTTAGCCTGATGCAAGATTCTTGGCATGCTTCTCCTTCCCTGATTCCTGCCCCAAATGTAGACTGTTTCTGCAAAATGTGGAACCAGCCCTTTGTGGTGTTTTGATGAGAGGGTCTTCTACTAATGGGACATCTCTCTTTTGTCTTTCACAGCAATTTTGCAGGCAGTAATAGCTGGTGATCTTATGAAGGTAAGATATCTTCCTACCGAAATTTTTGGTGATTAAGAACTTTAACCTCATTTCTCACCAAATTTTCATGATCTCTTGTATGTTATCGATCATACCCCTGTTGTGCTAGCTGATTTGAAAGGGGAAGGATGCTCTTTTGAGGACATGTACAGGAGTACTGTGCTGGCTGCCTCCACTTGTAACATGGACTGAATGTTCCCAGGATGCAGAGCTCATAGTGCCCCAAACTCCCGCTCTCTAGGAGCTGATATTTGGAGTTTTAAGGTTTCTTTTTAGACAGGTCTTGAAATGAGTGCATTATCTGGATAATACCCAGAAATACACTCTCCAGGCCAGAGCCTACAGCTTCCAACATGATTCGAGTTTTGTCCTTCAGGGGTCACAGTTAACCAAAACAAGATGCTCGGTCTGATCTCCTTTGAACATTTTCATTCGTGCGGATGTTTTCTTACTTTGGAGGGAAGGAAGTGGTCACTGTTGCCTCCGGAGTGAATACAGATTCGGGAGTCAAGACATCCAGGGTTCAGTTCTTGGCTCTGCCATTCATTGCATGTGTGACTTTATTTAATTCTCTAGGTGACTCAGTTTCTCCATCTGTAAAGTTGAATAGCGTTGCCTCTATCCTTTCTTGTGAGGCTTGAACGTAACAATACATGTAAAGCTCTTAAGACTTTTTATTACATGGAAGCGACCCTGAAACGCCAGCTAGTAGTGTTAGCCTGTGACTTTTTAATAAACATAGTGGAGATGCAAATATTTATTATCTAGTAGAGTCCACGAGTATTCTAAACGTTGTGTTTGGTTTCATGTCATTTTCGGGCATTGGGACTTATGATGCCTATCTATCCCTCTGTAACCCACACTGGCTTGATCCGCTCTGTAACACTGGCACCTGAGGGAGACCGAGGCTCTCCCTCCTCACCAGCCTGTGGGGTACGGTGCCACTGCAGATCGAGAAACCAGGAGCCTTGAAAGGAAGCTGAGAAGCACTGACCTTGCATGCAACTTCTTCTGAAGCACATCTGTTGAATAAACTGAGAACCCCCTGGGCTCCAATGTTAACAGGTTACTAATAGGAAACAAACAGTGAGAAGGTCACAGGCATCCTGATAAACTGCCATCTTTAGACACATAAACCTGGAAATGGCGCCTGTGCCACTGTCTAGATCATAGTGTTAGCAGCCATTGTCACCCACAAGAGAACAGCACTCGCCAGGTGGTCTACCTAGGACTTTGATGCTGTTGCCCAGCAGTGGATTAAACCAAAATTACCCTATACTCCCTGCGAAGCCTCATATGAGAGATACTTTCGGCAGTAAGATGTGATTCCTGTCCTTAATAGAGCTCCTAAGCCAAAAACAATTTGCAAACTGCTGTATATTTGAAATCGTTTTTTATTTTGCCTATGGGTTTAGCCTGGGCAACGTATTTTCCAGGTCCCTGGGTATGTAGCCACGCTTTTTTCATACTTAACAAAGAACTATTTGAAATATGGGAAATGACTATATTCAGTTGGTTGTCTTATTACATACTCTGTTAATACCATTTCCCTAGTGCCTGAGAGGTTACTTAACCTTACTTATTGAGAGACGAAATATTGTAACTTAGGGTGTTTCTTTCTCATTCTTTAACCTTCTTTCTGTCCCAAGTGTTTTTCTTCCCCTTTTCTTTCTTCTTCCCCATCTTCTTCTATTTCTCTGTTCCATGTAGAAAGCACTGTGCACATTTACTATTAAACTATGTGTGTAGGAGAGAGTGCACACCAAACAGCAGAGAACAGAAGAATCCAGGAGCGGCTGCCCTGTAACTTGGTGGTAAAAGATACCCATGGACCAGCTGAAGGTCCACACTGTCCGAAAACACCGAGAAGGGCACAGTCAAGGCAGCTGACATACTGGTCTGTGCTTCTCTGCTGAGCCCGAGTCCCTTGTTCGTCTGCCTACAAAGAGAGTACCGTTGTAAGACTATTGTTGAGCAGCACTGGATATGCTTAGGTTTTTTGTGGGAAACTCCTAGCTACCTCTCATTGTCCTGTAGCCTTGTAGTTTAGGGATAAAAGTCCCCGTATGTTCTTTACTTCCATTCCACTGTTCCTTTTTTATCTTTTTTCTAGAAGGTCTTCTGTGACTCTTCCTTACCCCTTGAAGGCCTCCTCAAGTTCTTCTACATTCCTCTGTCTATCTCTCCACATCTGTCTCCCCCATGGATGGCGAGGTCTTGAGGCCGGTGACTGAGTTCTGTTTTATTTGTTTCCCTAGAATCTGGCACATGGCGGTTCCGTGGTTGGATATGACTGAAATCACGAACTATGAGTTTACTCTTTTGACCTTAGGAGATATTTAATTTTTTTTTAAATAATGTGGCATCTAATTTTTGGTGATAGGTATATTCCTTTTGCTTAGTACCTCCTGGGTTAATTTATTCTTATTTGTCCTAAAACTACCCTTTATAAGCTCCAGAAAGACTCTCTTGTTCTGCTATGCTGCAGTTTGGAGAACAGAAACCCATTTACACTTTCCATAATGCTCAATATCTCATGAAATTAGACCATATCATTACTTTACCTCATTATTCTCAAGCTACAAAATCTGTGAGTTTTTTTCTAGTCTGTTTTCACAGGTATTTTAGGTTTCTACCACTACGTTCTCTGAATCCTTTTGATTCTCCTCCTGCGGATCACCTCTAGCCTTAGTGGGTGTGGGTTGGATGGTTAACAGAAGGCGTGAGGCCGGGCTGCAGATGGGGATGAAGAAGAAGGCCATACAGGTGTGCACTTCTGTCTGCGATGTGCACGTGTGCCGCGATCTCCGCAGGAAGATGGGAAGCAGCTTCTGTATCTGGTGGCTAGGTTCATTGAGGTTCACTATGGGTGAGGAAAGGAACTCAGCTACCAGACACCAGGCTATTCCTATCTACAGCCTTAAGGATCCTCTCACTCAGGAGAAAGCTCAGCCAACCTAGGAAAACGTTTATTCTCTTCACCGCCCTTCACTCCCTTGGGACAGATACCAGTGCCCAGAAAGGAAAAAGACATAAAACAGAAAAGAAATCAGTAACTCAGCATGTTTCAGTTTCCTTAGGCTGCTCAGTGCCCACAGACCCTCTCCGGAGTCAGATGAGACGCTGGCCATCTATTTGAGTGGTAACACAGACCAGGAAGGTTACTTCATCCCTTTGACTTTTCTACGTCCTCTGAGGCTAGAAACATTTGTGGTTTGCTCCATTGCTCTTATTTTATCACCGGCTAGCTGTTTTCCTTGTTCCGGACTCTGCCTGAGCTTCTTTTCATGTGTCTCTTTTTCAGCTAATAGAGAGCTATAAAAATGGAGGCAGTCTGCTAATTCAGGGACCAGACCACTGTTCACTCCTTCACCATGCAGCTAAAACCGGCAACGGGGAGATTGTGAAATACATCCTGGACCACGGTGAGTTGACACAGTGAACCAAGGATCACTTCTCCGCGAAATAAGTGAATTTTCTAATTTGACTTCCTTCCGGGCTGTGTTCAGAATGGTAGAAATGCTCTCCAAAGTTTATCTGACTCCCCCTGCTTATCTGAGGCAGACAGAATGGCAGACCACTGACACATGTCGGTCCCCATAACCAAAGATTTCAGAGACATACTTTTCACATCAGGGCCTTTGCAGGATATTTTTGAGCTGACTAATTAAAAAATAAAAGACAAAAACAAATGTGACCTGACGTAACATGCTGTATTGTTTTGGAAAGAGTGTTAAGTTGACTGGTTGGGACAAGGTACCAAATCCACGTTTTCATAGCTAATTGTTCTGAGGATTAATAAGCATGTTTTTTTTTCCAACTTCCTGGCTTCTCTCTTTCTCTTTCTTTTTTTCCTGTTTGAATTTCATTCGTGTTTTCAAAATAAGCCACACTTCATTCTCTTTACAAACATCAGGTACTCTTGTGTCTTCTGCGGTTAGATGATTATTACGTGTAGCATGTACTTTAGCGTCTTCCTTTAATGGCCCCTTTGAAGGCATAAACACATGCATGGACACCAATCTTGACCACTGCTTTCAGCTTCCCATGTTTACAGTGTTTTTAGGAATAAAGAACACAAGTAAAGGGGGTAAAATCTGCGTGGCTTGGCTGTTTGAGGAAGGAGAGGAGTTAGCCTCTAGCTTTGCTAAATATAGATACACGGAGACTGTGGAAGATTTCCTGCGAGCCCCAGCAGTGACACTGTAGCATCCAAATCCAGGCTGTAAATAGTCTATCAGTAGACATGCACATTACTTTTTACTCCCCTTTTTATTCAGTTCAACACATGCTTTATTCCTTTCAGTAATTCCACAAATATTTGTGGAGTGCCTAACAGGAAGTACCTGTTATAGACCAGTATACACACGCGCGCACACACACGGTTAACAGACGCTGTTTTCAGGCAATCTGGAGAAAAAAATATAACCATATACAGCATTAATTTGAAAACGGTTGTATATAGATGGTTTAAGTCCTGTTGTAAAGCCACAGGTAGATAACATAGCTCCCACTGGTCACACACTTCTTAGATTTCAGATGCTTATACTAAACTCATCCTATGTCAGGATGTGACACGTCAAATGTCAGCTACATGTGACTCACCTTGTTTTGTCTTCAGTTCCTTTTCACCATGAAGAGTTTACTCGAACCCTTGGCCTGAATTATGGTGGAAAGAATGGCGAATTTTTAGGGAAAAAGAAAAGATTAAGTGGGATGGTGGTCATTAGACCATTTCTAACCCCCTGTAGGCTGGGCCGGACAGTCCCAAGCCAGTCTGCCCTGGGAAGCTTAGGTGGTCGGCTGTGTTCTCGGTACTGTGTCTGCGTGTGCGTCTTTTCATCTCCTTTTGCGCTGCCCATTCTACCCCCTGCAGTGAAAGCATTTCTCCTCGGACAAGACTCACAAAGCAATGATGGCAGAATCTCTGCTTGCCTCCTTCACCCACCCACCCACACACACACACACACACACACACACTCATAGGTGTTTTCTCTTTCCCTTAGTGGCTTCTCCCAAAGCTGGTGAGAGGCAAAAGCAAACGTTAGAGCCCTCTATGATTATTTTTCTCTTAATAGAAAAGATTTCATGGTTTCTACTGACAAACTGTACGTGTGCTTTAGATATACATACTGTCCATTTATCTGTCTTTAGCTCAAGTGAAAGTCCTCCTGGTTGCTGTCTGCGTGTCCATTCTCAATCCTTTCTTCCTAGTTTACCCAGTGGGACTGAATGCTTGCTCACATACCTTAAGCTGTTCAATACCCACATCACCTCTCCGGAGTTAGGTGAGACACTGGCCATCTATTTGAATGCTAACGCAATTTAGGATCTCTCTCTCTCTCTCTCTCTCTCTCTCTCTCTCTCTCTCTCCTGCTCTACTCTCCTGAAGAGCTAGAACACCCCCGCCCCTTAGTTCTGGGAACCCCTCTCTCAGTTACCTGCCGGTAGCTCCCTTGGTCTCACTCACGAGGCTGCAGCGGACCGCGCTGGAGACTGAGTCTGTATTGGAGATGGACTCCCCCACGTGTGCGGGCTCTCAGCTGTGGTGCTGGAGTGCCCGGGACACCTGGAGCCTCTCCCAGTACCTGTTCTTTTATCCACAGCTTCTTCATGGCATGACGCTCGTAGGGCTCCCGGAGGATGGAAGCTTCCAGATGTCCTGTGGCCAGTCTGGAAAGTTCTGCATCGATTCTGTAGTATTCTGTTCACTAAAACGGGTCACAGAGCTGGCCCTGACTCAGGGGACGGGGAAATGGCCCCCACTACTCCATGAGAGGGGCTGAAAATAATTTGTGGCCAGATTTAACCCTTACTCTGTCTTCTTCAGTTGAAAATGATGAGCCTGACTTCTCAATGTCCTGAATTACTGTGTCACCTGAAATCCCCTGGACCTCTGCTTGTATGTGTCCCTTTGGTTCTCAGTTCTAAGGTCTACTAGTAACAATAATTCATTGAATTTGCAGGTTCTTTAACCTCAACAATTTCCCCTCTTTTTAGCATAAGCATGACCCATGTAATATTTGGGATATACTTATACCAAAACCAAAACCAAAACCTGTCTCCTCAATTGCATGTCCCCAGGGGCATGAGATGATATTGGTCTAGAACCATGGATTTTTCACTCCCCACTACTCTTTTCACTGCCTTAAAAAAGAGGCTTGCTGTTTCTAACCCTCTCTGTGGACTGGTGCCCACGTACTCCGCCGGGCGTGAAATCCCGCTGGTGTGTCCGTCTCTTCGTGTTGTCACCAAAGCCTGACATTCCAGTACTAGGCTTGTTTCTCTTCGACCCCCCAAGATCTCTTGCAAAGCGTGAGCCACACAATACAATTCTCTCTGTCCAAATGGAAGAACGTGAAGCAATCTGATAATTTGGGGGGAGGGGTGTTTCTTTTTCCAGGTTTTGTTTTTTTGGTTAGATTTTATCAATTAGTTGGTTTACTAATTATGATCATGAGAAAAACCAAAAACAAAACACAAAAACCTTGAGATTCCAAACACCTCAACTTGCTTAAAGGCAAGTCATTCTCAAGGTCACAGAGGCATCTGATTCTCTCCCTGCCTCGCCAGGATCTCTCATGGGCCAGTACATACCTGAGAGAGAGCCTGTAGATACGAAGCACAATCCATCTTTCTGTTTGGAAATAAAATCTCCTTATGCTCTCTAGTCCAGGAATCACTGCATTTTTAACCTTTTTTTGGTGATTTTTAACTTTTTAGTACCGCAGTCAAATAATACAAACTAAATTGCAGTTGGTTTTTATTGAAATTAGTACTTACCAACCTGATAGGCTTGGTCAATTCCATCTCTCTAACATTAATCTCATTCTTTCTCCTTATTCGGGAATTTGTATACAAAATCTTTCTTGCTAGCCTAATCCTGCAGGGTCCTTAAGAGCTAAGCACTTCAGCTCAACTGTTTTCAGTGTTGCTGTTTGTTTTAATATCTTTAGTTGCTGATAGAATTTAATTAGCCTGTGCATTTTGAAACATTGATCTCTTTTAAGTTATAGAAACCTCTATAAATTAGAGTGTTCTTGAAGTCAGGGACAAGCACACGGGAAACATGACCCTTTCTCTTCTGGAAACCCATCACCTGGATGTGATGTCTGCTCAGTGAAATAGCCTCTCCTAATTTAATACGATGGCAACTCTAGAATCCCCCTGGTCCGACATGGAAAATAGCCTTTTCTAAGAGGCTTTAGTGAGGCTGGGTTTCAGGATGTGTCTCAGACGGTGGCACTGTATTTATAAACCAGCACCCGGTTTGCCATAGACAGGTCTGATCAATATGAATTCATGTAAATGGGGGAAAGAATGGAAAGTTTTCACCACACCCAAGAGGGACATTCCTCCTCATCTCTCGAATGCTGCAACTCTTTTGAAGTTTTAGGGGTTTTTTTTTCTTTTCCTTTTTTTAAAATTTGGTTTAAGTCTTTCCTGTGGCTTCATAGGATAGGAATCCTAAAACCTGTTCAAAGACCTGACTGTAATGATGCGCTAGTGACAGGGTTCTGGAGAAATCGGTGGGCCCTTTGCAAGGTGCCTGACGGTGGACTGGCCGCCTTGCGTCCTGCACTCCTGCTCACGGGGAGCCCCTCTCCCCTCTGCTGTGCCCGCCTCTTCCCTGGCTGTTTGCGGTGAGCAGTGGGGTCCAGGAGTCGTGAGAGATTCCTGGTTCCCCCAGAAACCGCAGTGAACAACAGCTTTCTCTCCCAAGCGCTCTTTGGAAAGCGGGCTGGGGGGCTGGGGCAGGAGATGTGCGGTTGGCTCTGCAAAGCCACGGGAGGCTTGGATTGTTTTCTGTCCTCCTCCTTCTTTGGGACTTTTTCTCTCAAATACACAACCTGCTGTTTTCCTTTCTGAAAACCTGGAGTTTGGGCATTGGTAGGGTTGCAGAGAGAATGGAGGAGGAAGAGGGAGAGCAATCCCCAGGGTGGAGAGGGAAGGACTCGAGGGGCTCCAGCCCCGGCCCCCCAGTGGCTCCCGCTTTTCAGCTCCTTTCAACCATATTTTCTCCGGCTCCTTCCTCCCTCCTTGAACCCCTCCGAGGGACTTTTGTGTTGTTTTAGGCTTTTACCACTCTGCACATCTCGCCCCTTTGTTTTTATCCGCCCCCACTCCCACCCCCTTGCCCCCCTACCGTGTGTCCCGATAGAAATCTCACTCATGCATTTCCTTTTTGATTTCAATGGCTTATTTTGTCTTCCCTCCTTTTCTGTCTTCAGTCTTTCTTTTCTTCTTTTTTTTTTTTTACCCCCCTTTTTCAGCCTCTGGTCCCTGAGAGAAAGGACCACCGTCCCGCTGGGACAGGATGGCGGTACGGTTCGAGTTCCCAGTGCCAGCTCTCCCCACATCTGTGCAGCTTTTGTCCTGGGGCCCAGGAGGATTTGGAATGGTCTGCTGGCAGCGTCAGGGAGACTAATGGGAATTGAGGGCCGCGGACCGAGAGGCCACCGAGAGGTGGAAGGAAAAGCGAGGAGGATTTGGATGCCTCGGTGTGGGAAGCGAATTAAAGGATGCATGCGACAAAGGACACATCATGTATAATACAAGCACAATATTGATGATAGGGTCGTAGCAGCAAGAGCTGGGGATCCCACGGAAGGGCCGGTGGAATGAGCCCTGGGCGGCAAACTTGCAGTCTGGAAGGCTCCACGACTTAACCTCGCTCTTCACTTTCTCACGTTGGGAGATCTGTGAAGTTTTACCTCCTTTCACGCTCCCCGGCTTTCACTCGAATACTGATGCCTGGATCTTAATACGTTTTTTCCTCCTTCCTTTTCATATAGCACAGTCTTTTGAATCCATGTTACGTTTATGGATCCTTCTCTGGGGAAAAAAAATATGGTGCTGGCTGGGATCCACATTGATTTTTAAATGGCTCTCATTCCTTCTTTCATTCAATAAAAAGATGAAGTCTGTCCCATGATCTTTGGAGAAAAAATGTTAAAGTACTAGTCACCGCTAACTTTTATCGCTCTAAACACTTTGTCTGTATTAATGTATTAAATTCTTAAAAAAAACCCTACGTAGGGAGCTCTCTCCATCTGACAGGCGGTGAAAACCGAAGCATAGTGAAGTCGGGCTACTCCCCAAGACTCACATGTAATATCTGGTCTCTGCCCTCCTTTATTCTAAAACCCAGTGTGGGAAATGAAATACAACCCCACACACCGTAATCTGATACAAGCATGGCGTGCAGGGTTCCAGTGACCGCTAGTGCAGGGCCCTGAAGGGGCAGCGCTTGTCCGCCTCTGAAACTTTCATGGGGAAATTTGCACACATGCCCCTTGAGTCAGGATTTAACGGGTGTGCTCTGGTATAGGTCAACTGTGGGACTGAGTGTGGACACGGTAGTAAACCCTAGGAGGGAGCAGTCAACCGGGACTTGGTTTTATATTCAGGGAAGAATTGTGAGTTCACTGCTGACAGGGTAATGGTGCCTCTTCAAATTCCCCGAGGGACATGGCATGGTGTTCACAATGTATATCTAAAATATAGAATGGTGTGTACTCAAATATAAAACAAGCTCCAGATCCAAATAGTCACCATCGATAGAAATTGAAAAAATTCCATCATCTTTTCTTTCTCTTGTTCTCTCCCTTATTAGTGAGTCTCACAGTAACTTAAAAAAAAATCACAGATGCTATTTTTATTATTTACTTATTTTAGTTTTATTTATTTCTGAGAGAGGGAGCACTAGCAGGGGGAGGGCGGAGAGAGAGGGGGACAGAGGATCCCAAGTGGGCCAAGCGCTGACAGCACAGATGCGGGGCTCGAACTCATGAACCGTGAGATCACGACCTGAGCTGAAGTTGCACTCAACCAACCGAGCCACCCAGGTGCCCTGATGCTATTTTTAAAATACTTTTTGCTTTAAAGAGCACTTTGCAGTCTGTGTGGGTGATTTCTGTTTCTCAGGCCATGCCCCATCTCTGCAGACCCTCCTTGGGGCTGTAGTAAACAGCACAAGACACTAGGGAGGGACGTGGGGAGGGAAACGCCGGTCTGTTCCTAGGCTGTAGCCTGACTCAGTCCTCTTCTCCTTTCCTCCTCTGCCACCCCCTTCTTGCTGGCATTATGCCAACACGGTTATTGTAAAGCAGGTTAAAACACTGTTAGAAAATTTACCTGGACTGTTAAAAACAGCTTCCCGCACCTGTCATCGGTTCCCTGCCACCCTTCCCTCTGCACTGGGGATCCACCTGCCGCCCTCAAACTGTTCTGCTCTTTGGTGTTGTCTGTACTGATAACACAAAGGGGAGGACGGTTCCGGTTAGTTAAGCCCATCACTCCAGAGCCCATTTCATTCCAGAAACCTGTAGCTGGCGTTTCATCAGATTCTAATGAAGCATAATATCTTGCTTTAGGATCCGCACCTCTCCCCCTCACCCCTGCGGGCCATGGCAGGTTAACAGGAGACAAGGCGGAAGTGCAAGCAGCTGCAGGTGTCTCTCACTCATACATTGGATAATCAGCTCTGGAATTGTTCTGCACTGGCTGTGTTTATGGGGATTCTTGTCAAGATATTTGAGGAACAAGATCCTTTCTCTTCCTTGTCCCCACTTTCAGCGTGTCAAACAAATGCCATCTTAGCGCAGATTAAGTTGGTTCCACAGCCTCTCATTTACTTGGCAGCAGGGATCCTGAAGGCAGGGGACCCCGCCATGGGTGGAGCCCTGAGTACAGAATGAAGGGAGAAAGGAGGCAGGGCCTCTGGTGCCTAAATACGCAGGCCAGGCACTTAGTAGGAATGGTGGGAACGCAGCTGCCAGTGGGGCTGGGTTCCATGGAATTCCTTTTCAAATGAATGGCTCCAGAGGTTTGCGAAGAGGGCAGGCGCTATCTGTGAGGACCGTCGGGCACTGTAAGCCGTCTTGTTCCTGACCTTGACCTTGCAGGGAATGCCCTGCCCGCAGCTAAGGAGGCACGGGGTATTGCTTCTCGGGACATTAAATTTGAATCAACAAGTGGCTTCAAAAATCAATGGAAGGAAATGCAGAGTCCAGTACATTTCCTTCCTTTACTGATTCTCCACATCTTGATTTAGTGTAACCTCTTGGATTATGCCAGAGAATAGGACCCTTAGTATGTAACCTTCATCGTGTAGTGTGGTGCCCGCGAGATAAATATTAGCAACCCTTCTTTACATATGTGGCATTCGAGGGACTGAAAGATTAAATGAACTTGCCCGAGGTCCAGGAAGTGGTAGGTAGAGCTAGAATTTGGCAGCAAGGAGGTTCACCTCTAGGACCCATCACTGCGCCGTACTGAGCTGCACTTCTTGGGGTGTTTGTTGCAGGAATTATTTGTTTGTCATGAGTTATTTTCATTTTTCCTTAGAAAAATGTTCCTAGTTTGTTGAGGAACAAAAATGAGTTAAGTCTTGTTAAATCCTTAATGTAGGATAGATGCTAGAGGGATATGAAAAATAATAAATATTCTTACACTGCAGGGATTTGGAAGAATTCATTTAGGGATCAAGGCATATGACTGAAAATCAAATACATGGTACCCATGGGTGGAACCAAGTAAGTGTTACAGGAGTTCAGAGAAGGGATAGATTCCTTCTGTGAAGGCAGGTCTTTTCAGAAGGCCTTGTCACAGACTGGACTTCACGGAGCGGGTAAGACTTAGGTGTGTGTCTGGGAAAGGGAAGGCTGGTCTGGATGGGCAGTGGAGAGAACAAGCTCTGTGAGCCGGGAGGGTCTCAGAAATGGGTGGGTGATGGTGCAGTTACCAGATGAGCTAATGTGAAAAATGGAACCTGGGTCAAGTTGAGGAAGGGCAGTTCCAGATGAAGGACTGTGAACTTTCATGTTGAAATACTTGGGAGTAAACTGTCAATATGCTGAATTGGAAACCTGGAAATCTGACTGATCAGAGACTTGTTACTTTTCTTACTGTGTCTGCAAGCTATTTATGCTCCAGCCAGGGACCAGTTTGGAAGCCTATTTGTCAAATAAGACAAAGAGGAGAGACAAATAGGGCAGAAGGTGCAGGGGAAGATTCACCGGCCTTGATGGCCAGTATCTGTGAAAGAGGAGACCAAGCTGATGAGGTAGCTCTTGGATGACCAGGAGGATTGTGAAGGTCCCATAACATCTCAGCCAGCTTCTTGGTCGTGACTTTCGTGGTTGGGAAGTCCTAACCTCTTCCCTTTCTTCTTTTTATGTAATAAGTGATCACCTAAACACATCTTTAATGATAATGATATCCAGCAGTAAAGAAAGCAGATCAGCAGGATTGTATTTCTAAAGACTAAAATGCTCAATACCTAGAACTGTGTTTGTCACATTTTATTCATTAATTCAGCCCAACATTTAAGCATCTGCTTGCTTCAATGCCAGGCACCAAGGAAGGATATAGTGATGAATGAGTCATAGGCCTTGATGTTAAGGGGTTCACCAGAGTCTAGTGGAGGGAGACAAATCAGCAGGTGGTTTTGTTGTGGTTTAAATGTCTTCATCAGTAAAGTAATTGTATGTCCCCTCCTGTGCGGTATAGTCTCAATTTGGATGATGAATTATATTACCCTCCCGATTATAGGACACTGGCTTAGCACACAAAGGGACGTGCACATAGGCAGGATACTTAGCGCAGTGTTTGGAGCGGGATCACTCAGGGCTTGATGGAAAATGTGTCTCAGCTGACACCTGCAGGCTGATTAGAGGGAGGGTTCGGGACGACAGCCGCGGTGCAGAAGGTGGAAAGGTGGTCATGCCAAGTGTTGTTTGCAGATCGAATGAATTAATTGATGAACAAATAAAACATCATCAGTGCACAAACTCACCAAACATCGCGATTGCTAACCAAGTGTCTCTTAACATTTGATGTGTGTACAGAACATTTCTTCCAGGTCTTGGAAGGGAAATCTTTTGAAAACTGTAATTTTACTTTGTTTCTAAAATACAGATGTTAGACTGGATGATATCTGTGACATTTTATAGTTTTAAAATTCTACTGTATAAAACCCCATCTCCTACAACCTGCTACTGGAGAATGATAAATAGTCCTTAAAGCCCACTGAATTGTCCCCTTTCTCCCAAGGTAACCAACCACTTAGTTATTTCTCACTTATTCCATTCCAATTAATCTTATTCCTTCATGTTGATTGAAAGCTGCTTCACAGGCAGAGACCATATCATTCTTATGCAGCTCCCATTTCACACATACTGGCTGGTGGCGGTTGGGAGTTGGTGAGGAGGAACAGAGTGGTCCTTTTTTTTCAGGGGGCATGGGAGGCAGTCTCATCCCTATTGCCAAATGGCCCTTCTTTATTCAGCTTCCCAAGGCATTATAATTCTGTTATTACAGATTTTTGTTGTTGTTGTTAATGGTTATTTTTTCAACTTCTCTTTAATGGACATCTTGCTTTCCTCTTATTTAGGACCTTCCGAGTTATTGGATATGGCAGACAGTGAAACGTGAGTGTTGCCTTTCATTACATAGTCTAGATTATTTTCTTTAGAACGTATCTAGGAGAAGAATGCAGTCTATAGGGCATATACTAGATCATTTAAATGTCAGTGATAAAGAGGTCACTTTCTTTTTTTTAATGTTTATTTATTTTTGAAAGATAGAAATAAAGTGGGGGGAGGGACAGTTAGAGAGAGGGAGACCTAGAATCCAAGGCAGGCTCCAGGTTCCAAGCTGTCAGCACAGAGTCTGACACGGGACTCGAACTCAGGAACCATGAGATCGTGACCTGAGACAAAGTCAGATGCTTAACTGACTGAGCCACCCAGGTGCCCTAAGAATTCACTTTCAGTAGTGCATCTAACTGCTAATCTTCTAAATCAAAAATTACACAATAAAAATTGATGACAAAAATTATAATGATTTTAGAGCTTTCTACAGGCAAGGAAGTTCTGCACTGGTGCATCTTGGACTCCTGAGAAGCCTAAATAAATACATTTACCTTTTTTATTTACTCTTTCTCACCTGGGGTTTGTGAGAAAATGAAGTCCTAATACTGTATGGCATCCTTTGTAACGAAACCTCTACGCTAAGTCTAGAATGGAGGAAGTTAGATACAACCATTGAAGAATTAAGAATATAGGAATTCCATCCATTGTTATGTTCTGTAGTTTGGTGGAGAAAATCATCCACTTTGGGGTGGTCCCCAAACTGATAGTTTGTTTTCAGCTTTTTTTGTTGTTGTTCCTCAGGCAGCAAAAATAACTACTCCTTCCCAAACAGGAACAAAGAAACGCTAAATATCGAACTCTGAAAGCTATATAGAAGCACTGTAGAACTTCTCAGAAATTCGAAAAGAGATAAAGATGGTTGGGGAATAGCTAAGTCGGTCTGGAGGAAGAAAAGTAGGAATGAAGAGACCAGAAGATGAGTGGGAGGGGTCTTGTTACGTAGTTATGAGTTACTAGACATGGAAGAAACTATCCGTTGTTACGAAGAGTCCGTCCACATACCATACCCTATTGACAAGATTGTCACCCATCTGTCTTGTGTAAGGACTGCATTTGATTTTCCGTGACAAGCTTTGGCATTGAACATCTTTTCCATTTTGGAATCAGAATTGAAATATTTTCTTTCCTCTACTGCCTGGGGTGGAAATAGCTACTTGGCCTCGCCCTCTGCCTAAGCTGAGTGGCTGGCCTCAGCCCTCCTGCTAACAGGGGGGAGAGCTCGTGTCCCCACCTCTCCTGGAAATCCTCTGTGACTGCCCACACCCTCCCACCTGCCAGTCACATGAAATCAGTAGGTAGAACAGCTTGTGTTGACCAGTCCTTCAAAGTTGAGTCCCCAGGAGATCCTCCACTGAGGGCCCCAGGGCACCGTGTGATGCGCCTGAAGGCCCTGTGGTTTTCCATCATGGTTCTGCGTGTACCACATCCGATGCCTCTGCGTTCTGCCCGAATGTATCCGCAGAGAGAATTGCTCGGCGGTGCTCCGACACATCTGTGCGTTATCGGTCTGTGTAATAGTGCCATTGAGTATTGCCTGAATCAAGCATTAGAGGTTGAAAACAAAATCACTCAGCCTAGTTAACACTCTTTAGAAAAGAGATCGGAGCCAGATATTACGCTTAATTGATGACTAACTGAAGACGTTTTTAGATACCCCGACGTCCACCTCCCCAGAAGGTGCCAGCAGCCAGTGTCTCAGCTGCAGATAGCGGAGGAGGCCGAGGAGCACAGAGCAGCAGCAGCAGGGATAGGAGGCCTCCCTCGCCCCCTCCCTGCCGCCTCCGCCCCCACTCCCGCCCCTGCCCCCAACCCCTTTATGGGTGGTTTCCCATCTCATCTTTGATTTAGGGGTGAGACCGCACTGCACAAGGCTGCCCGCCAGCGGAACCGGGCTGTGTGCCAGCTTCTGGTGGATGCGGGAGCATCTCTGAGAAAGACGGACTCCAAGGTAACTTGATGAGTGAGTGCAAACATCCTCCCACTGGGCAAGACCACCGGCACCATTGCCTTCACTTGTGCCCATAGCAAAGGCATCCTTTCTATGCTTATGGAAGTGCCTGGGGCTTTGGAAAAAGGAGGAAAAAATAAAGTGCTTCATTCAGAGAAACTGTAGTTTAAACGTATAAGCACAAAGGGAAGGGTGTGTGCCTGCCTATGGGACTTTATATCCCCCTGAATGGGCTGGCCTTGGGACTTTGGGGGTTGTCCTGCTGCATGCCAGCAGCCCAGCGGCAGGGCGGGGAGGTCCGAGGCCTACGAGAGGGCTTGCTGCCCAGAGCCCCTTCTCCTTCAGCTACTCTGTCTAGCGTAGTTTGAAATCTATGATTTATGTGGTCCCTGACTCTGAAAGGGTTATAATCTTAAACCTGGTACGTTTAGGTTGGCTTGATATCTTTAAAAGTTTCTACCTATTTATTTTCTTATATTTTCCCCTAAAAGTTGACCCCTGAAGTTAGGATGGGAATTACTAATTACTCTCATTGATGTGAGAACTGAAACCAAAAGGAAGTTCTACGCCCTTAGACCAGTCGCTGAGCCCAAATCCAATTTCAGCTCTTTTGACACCCAGCCCAGTGTTGTTTCAGCAGGTCAGTGGTTCTCATTTGGTGACAGAATACCCCCCACCAGATGCGACAGGATGAAGTGTGGCAACATAGTAACAAAGTTGGGTTTTTTTTCCTATGGTTTGTATAATGTTTCATTGCCTTACGGTGATAGCTATGGCATGGAGGCTTGAAATGTGGTTAGTCTCCCTGCAGCAAAAGTATTACAAATCTAGATTCAAAGTGTGTTAATGCCTTAATGAGAGGGCAGTGAGGCCAGAAATTGATAGCGGGACATATCTGCCAACCTTGATCAGAAAAACGCCAACAGGTAGTAGTAGTAAGGAGGAGACCCTCGGTCCGGGAGAACTGACTTCAGGCTGCGCTGTGAGTTCTGCATTTACAGATAGCACCAAAAAAAGGGCTGAAAGCTAGAGCGATGGAGGAGGCATTGCTCAGTAGAATTGACCTGGGACTGTGGCCCAGGAGACGGGGAGATACTTAATATAGAAGATCAGTGTCACAGAGGAGCCTGATGAGGGTCTGAGAAAACACCCTGGGGAAATTCTCAGAAAGGACAAAGCATTTAACTGTAGAGGGTTGCAGAGAAGAATTTTAATATAGAGATGAGGATTGCATTATGCAGGCACTGAATAAATAGCTTACATTTTGGGCCAGTGAATATAGCCAAGGAACACAGATGTATTACTTACATGACTTGAGCCCCGTTAGACTTATTTAAGTGACTAGCAACTGCTTATATGCAGTTTGCCTCCTGGGGTTTCCTCAAACCACAGTGAACGCCTTGAAATAACTTTTTCTCCTGGGTGGACCTCTTTTTCTGCTCCGAGCCAGTTCTGAGCCAGTTGCATGGCGTGATTCTCGGCTCCCCCAGCAGCCCACCAGATCCTTGCTCGCTGCCTGAGGTCCCCGGCCACCTCCATTCTTCCCGTGGGCTATTAAACATGTTAAGCTGTGTCTGGATTTCTAGCAGGTCTGTTACCTGTCTGGCTAGCTGAGTGGGTATAGGATTTCAAATGGATTGCTCAATGTGATATTCTTCCCAGATGATATTTGCACTGAAAATCTTTGTTACATAACCTGGTAGAAAGACACACACCAGGTAGGCAGGATCAGTGAGGCCATGATTTCAATGGTTGGCCTTGCTGGGGTCACTCACACTGCAGCATGGCAATTGCCGTTTGCCACACAAAAGACCATCTTACACTCAGCTCAGAATATAAAAAGAAAGAGAGGACAACATGAAATAGACAAAAGACTGGGCAGAGAACCTGGCCCCTGGGCAGATTGCTCTTTTTTTTTTTTTTTTTTAATCTTTCCAAGTTCTGTGAATCCAATAAATGAGCTCAACTTTCCTGGAGATTTCTTCCTATTCTGTGTTATGTATATGCATGCCTTTTTCCAAAACACAGCTTCATTATTTTTGTGATTATAAGTAGAGTGCATTCTTACATAGAAAACTCTAGCAATGCAAAAAATATATAAAAAGATAAAAATCTCTAGAAATCCCACCCTGTAGACGTACATGCTATTAAATGTTTAATGATCCCACTTTACATGTAGCTATGCCTGTTTTTCTCTCTCATTTATTTAAGTAGGTGAAGTCATACTCTTCACGTTACCATAGAAGGCTAGCGTTCACCCAACAGTATGTTCTAGAGGCCTTCCCATAGGAAGTAGTACATGACTCATCCTTTTGGGGATCTGTTAATTTTTCCATTTTGTAATTCTATGCTAAACTAAAGCAGAACATGGTAATTATGACTGGATCTTCTCCTAGAATGTTTTTTTTAATTTGGAGAGAAGCGTATCTTTAGAATTTCTCTTGATACAGAACATTTCCTTTGAAATGAACTCAAGGGCCACCCCAGTCCACCTCTCTGAATATTTAGAAGCTAGTAATTCCAACCTCATTAATATTGAGGTTAAGACCAGATAGTCTACTAATACTGTAAACAAGTTGAGAAAAATTATGATAGGAACTTCAAGCAGGGTATGAAATACTGAGTCCCAGCTAAATAAATAAAATTTTAGAAAGAATCCAGAGCCGCTGCTACTTTCCTTTTATCCTCTGCCCATGTCCCCTTGTAGGCTGCTGGGAGCAGGCTCAGTTAAACTTGACACTCTCCATTGCAGTGACTTAGATGGAAGCTGAGAAGCCCTCAATAATTTTTGTGATACTCGTGTGCATTTATACGTGTGGAGCTGTTTCTTTAGTACAGTGATCATGCCTCTACCTTTTCCCTAGAACTTAATATCACTTTTTAAATAGAGAAAACCATATCATTGAACACAAACTAGAAGTTTCAAAGGAGTGTTAAGAATCTGTAAGCATTCAAAAGAATAGAGACCTTCCTTCCTTCTGCTGAATTCTATTCATTGACCTGATCCCAAAGATATCATATGTGTGTATAAATATACACATGGCATTATAGTAGGCTGCAAGAAATGATAATCACTTAAGATGACATAGAAGATCACTGAATGACAGAAAAGTTTTGATATATTAGGTGAAAAAGTATGTGACAGGATAGTATATAAACAGAGTATGGTTTTATTTTTATAAAAAATATGTATAGAGCTACAGGAAAATACAAAACAGTCACTGTGTGGAAAGTTAACAGTGGTTATCTGAGTGTAGTAGAGGAATTATTGGTGATTTTTATTTTCTTCTTTATGCTTTTGTACTTTTCCAAGTTTATTTTTAATCAATGTCCATTACATTTATATTCAGAAACTCACTCACTTTTTGGAGAGATGAGATAGTTCTGAATTGGGGAGAACTTAACTGAAGACATTAAAACCAGCAAAGAAACAACCTCTAGATCATTTACACCCATCCCACGCTATCATTTTCTGCTTGCTGCTTCCCAGACTTAAGTACAATAGGAAGAATCCCAAATCTGAATGCCTCTTCTCCTGCTTTTCTGCTCAGTGTTTTCTACCCCCTTCTCCCCAGAATCATCTGGGTGCCAAAGCTGAGCATGCTACACTGTTTCCTGCTCTGGACTCAGTTTCCCTGGACCTCCGTTTCCTTGGATGTAAGCCCCACCTGTCAAGTGATAGTCTCTTTCTCTTAGACTTACCTGTCTCACATGTTTAATGTGATGATAGATTTGAAAGTGCCTTGTGAGCTCTAAAGCCATCAGCACGGGAAAATCCTTTAGTGCGTTATCTCTGAATACCTCTATTTCTGCATTTAAAAAAATCTCATTCCAAGTATTTGTGTCTCCTTCCTTCCCACTGCTACCTATAGGGTAAGACACCTCAAGAGAGAGCACAGCAAGCTGGAGACCCAGATTTGGCTGCTTACCTAGAAAGCCGCCAGAACTATAAGATCATTGGCCATGAGGACCTGGAAACTGCTGTTTGACCCTGGTGGATCACAAAGAGAACCTGAGCGAGCATATCACCTGTGCCCTCCCGGCGATCGGGCAGCTCCCCTGGAAGAAGCTGATGGAATCCATAAATCTGTCTCTCTCCTGCAAGAATCAATCTGATACCGTGTCACCAGTTGTTAAGGGCTACCAGGACGTCCAACAGAACATGATAGCCCACGGAGGAAGAGGCAGGATACCTGGAGATTTGTGGAAGACAAGTTCCACAAAGTTTGATCCTTATTGCTTCCAGCAAGTAGCATGAACTTCTGTGTTCACCTGTATAATTTATTTTCAAGATTCAAAAGATGTTCGTATACACGGCACTACTGCCGCCTCCCCCTGTGCATTCATGACTCCCCTGTACCACACAATTCTACTGTAACTACTCACCATTCGCAAAAGATGATCTGTTCTCTTTACATTCAGTCTTCGAAGACCACAAGACCGTCTGAAGGTCTTTGCAAACCCTCTGGATGTCCTGCAGAAACACAACTGTAAAGCTGCTTCCATTTCCAAATCGAAATATACCAAGACTATCAGTGACTTTTTGCATGTTCCCCTGCCCCCCCTCATCCCTTGTCATTACGTAGGAGCTGGGACGTGCCACATGGATAATGTCAACTTGTATGCTCTTATCTCTGAGGTATGGTGAGGTGGCATGGGAGGGAACCCAGGGACCGGCCCGGGGTCGCGGGGCTGTTGCTGACGGCCACGAGGACTGGCTCAGCTTGGGCTGTTTGCACAGCTCCGCACTGCCTACGTGTAGCCATCTTTGCCTTTTGCTGCAATAGAGGCGAGCAAAGGATTAAACGAAGGCCCACGGCTGGTTTGCAGAACCACTGGATTTTTAAGTGCAGTTGAAGTTGCCAAGCAGAAAACCATGTGCAAGAGCTGCGGTAACAGGAAATGGAGCACCGTGACGGCGTTTACGTGTAGACTTTCTTGAGCGATAATAGAAAGCAGGCTAATTGACTTGAAATAAAACAGCCAGTGCAAAAGTAGCAGCATACGTCAAAATAACTCACTTAAGCAAGAAAACAGTCACTGGCATATTGCACAGAGGCTATTAAGTATAGACTCTTAGGTGCAGTGGTGAAAGGGGGCCCATTTTAGCTTTTCCTTCCAAGTTTTTGGTTTCCATTACCCCAAGGAAGCCTTGTCCCAAGGACAAAGCCTTGTTTTATGAGTTCCACTGCCAGATTTCCAGGATGGCTGGATCTTTCTGATGGTTGCCTCATCTTTTACTTGTCCGATCCCGGGCTATGCCTGATAGCACTACAGCCCCATTTCTTCTGTCCGAGGGAGTCTAATATATTCTTTTCTCTGTCTTCCTCTACTGGAAAATTCTTAGTATAATCCACGGTGGGAACCTAGCCAGAAATGTGTCTCTGGCATTGAAATTGCAACTTCTAATCCTGCCACAGATCCATTGGTACACACATTGGTCCCCTCTCCTGGGGACACTGTGATACCTACAGTAGCAAGAGGAAAAGTCTAACTTTCAGTGAAGATACCTATTTGACTTCGGTATAAGTCAGAAATGAAAGTGGGTGATTAGCGGTTGTTTCAGACTAGAACTGATGTCTTCTGAGCTTTCCTCCATTTCGCTCTTAGACACAAGCAAAGTACTTCTCTAGTGTTTCTGCATGTGACCATATAAATGATGGCTTTCCTGCATTTACTGTAAAAGGTCCGGTGGTGACGCACCGCTTATCTGAATTGCATCTGGTCACATACCATTTTGAAAGGACACATATGAGTACTGGACTGAATAGGAATAGCTTCTCAGTGGATGGGAACATGGTTTCAAAATCAGATCATTGGTGTTGTTTCCAACTTTGGGAGAAGAGGTTGGTTGTGAGTAATCTGTTGCCATATATCAGTCTTCGTAATGGAATTATCTGTTGGGCTTTTTGGTGAGGGGAAGGAGGACTGCAGCAGATTGTTTCCAGAAGCTGGAAAAAAATGTGCTCCAGGAAATTTTAATCACTGGGCTTCATCTGGGAGTTTTTCAGTTGGTGAGACTGTCAAAGAGACGTTGTGATGACAGAAATATAATCCTTAAAACAGACTGGAGTCTGGCCTTGATTGGTGCCTTCCATTCCCTAGATTTAGCCAAACAGTTGGCCACACCGTCGGTTACCCAGCTGCCATTTCTGGGATGAAGGAATATTTTCACCGACTACCATCTCATATTTCTTTGTGATGCTTCAGAGCAGTTCAGAGAAAATTTAGGGTAGAGATGGCTTTGGGCCAATTCAAATAGGTCCAGCTGAAGTCACAAGTAAATTCCTGGTATGAAAGTAGATTAGGTAATGACTACTGTAGGAGTTTCTGGTACATTTGGAAATTGTTCCAAGCCAAAAAAAAAAAAAAAAAAGTTCTACATTATTGATGGGAAAGTATATACAACCAAGGCGAATATCTCTTTGAAAAAGCAAATGCCCTCAGGACTTGGGTTGTCCAAGAAAAGAACATCAAAAATGAGCAGAGCAGTTATATATTTAATGGATTTGATATTAAACCTACCTCCTGTAGCATTTTTTAAAACTGATCTCTGCGTATGACAGTTCTGGGCTTTAGAAAAAGCTATGGCCATATGCTCCAGGAGTTTCCAGCTCAGCTTAAGTAGAGCCTCTCATCTTTAATGGGCCATCAGAAAGTGTAGAAGCAAATGGTCTGGCCCTGGTCTGTAAACCCACATGCATTTAATTTAAAATACATAAAACTATATACTTATAGAAATAACAATTTCTACAAAACCTCCTGAGACAGAACTGGAGAGCGGCAGCCTTAGCTGGCATTCCTCTGTGTCTGGCTCAGAAGAGCCCCTCCCGTGGTGGAGCTTTCTGCTCTGGGATTCCATTTTTAGGTTAGGCTGACAGGGAGGGGGATGAGGACGGGAGAGGTATTACAAGACAACACCATGGAACCCTAAAGGTAGTCATTTCCAAAGCTGTTCATTCCAGTCATATACACTTAATGAGACAGACCCCAGCTAAGCTGTGCTTTCTCACATTCAAGGACTTGATAAAAAACAGAAGCCAAGAAGGAAATAAACACCATGGCTGCGAATTTCACTTTGGGAGTTCTGGTGAACCTCTTGTAGTTAACCTAAAACCAATGCAATTTCTGAAAAAGAGACGCTAGCTGGCAAGCACACAACCATGAAGTTGGTGACAGCTGATGGGAGGCATCGCGCACCCAGTCGCCCCCCACCCCATCATGGCAGCTGGCCCTTGGCGCTTAGGCACATCGGTTTGCATTGAGGGACCCTCAGCAGGTAGCTTTCCTTTGGATCTCATAATCATTCTTTGCCTAAAGGATTTCTGAAATTTATCCACCAGACTTCTCATAGTATCCATGTCTTACAGTATGTGGGGCAGCAGTCTTATGTTTTCATGTGTCTACTTTATTTAAAACATTTAGATTGTTTAGTTTATGGAAGTCAAACATGCTTTTTATAAGTTCGAATAGCACAGATGAGAATCAAAGGCAAGGTCAAGATGTTCCTCTCTGCTGCTGTAATGTCCTCAGTCCCCTCCCCAGAGATAAACAACGTTAACACTGATAAACATTGTTGCTCGTCTGTTATGTCAGAAATGCTCTGTGTACACAAGCCCCCACCCATGTATAGAAATATATTTATTTGTATACATATGTGTGTATCTCTACTATACACACGTTATTGCATAGGCTTGTAATAGAACATTTTAGAAGCATGCTATTCATCTCTATGTGTATAGTTAACACCAACAGGCAAAGACAGGCTACCAGAAATACCAGAAATTTTTCATTTATTCTTCATTGTGTTTACTATTGCTAAGCTTAGTTCTATTACTACCACACTCCAGCTGCACATGGCATTTGCTATTGCCTGTGCCATAAAATCCATGACCAAGAAGTCGTATAATGAATGGTTTATGTTACCTTACATGAAGCATGAAACCTACCTGAGCCCAGAGCTTTGTCTGCACTGTTTTTGGATCTCAGACCGAGAGTTTCTTCCGCTGTCCTGCTTACTCCACTTCACAAGGCCGAGTCTGCAGGGCTAATAACTCTCCAGACACTGCCTAGTGATATTTAATTAGGGCCAGCTACTGCCAGGAAGGTGTCATAACTTAGATATGGGCTGGGGTCTGAGGAGCTTGGCTTCCTTCCAGTAGGAGTAGCTAATGAAATCACCAAAAACAGCGTGATCTTTTATTCAATTATGCTGTTTAAAAATAAAATAGATCATTGTTGAAATGACTCATCATAGCCATCAAATAAAACTAACTGCTCTACTTAAATGGATTATTTGCATTTTAGCTGAGAAAAAAATAGAACATCTATTAAATGAGAGACGTTTCTAACTAATCTTTAGCATTTATTTGTGTAAAATAGTTTCTGTCCAGGTCTACCTAGAACCTTCTCTTAATCTCTCTACTTTCTCATTCTCTGAATTCCGTATTCAGCTGATTGCTGTAGTTTTTTCTCGACCGAGCTTCTCAGATGGACTTTGGCCCCATCCCTTTCTGTGACCAGGTCTTCACTCATCCCTAGTCCCTCCATGGTCCCTCTGACCATGGCAATAGTCCTCCTGGACTTTCTGCCACTACTTCTAGTAATTTTGTCATACAGACACCCAGATTTCCCCCAGGTATTATGCTCAAAATGGATCAAAATGAAATTACCCTCTGGGACAAGTATCCATTTTGCCTGAAGGACAAATAAATGTCCACTGACCTTGATTATCTGACAGCGTTACAACAAGCCTTATTCTGAGAAGTCATCTGCCACAGAGGATTAGCACATGCCTGTCTCAGTACCACCAAGGGTGTCTCCAATCATGGCAGTTTCTTCCACATCCGGTCATGTGAACCATGTGCTCCCCAAATGACCTGGATGACTGGATTATATACAAGTTATACCCCTACTGGCCACCTGTGTATTTTTAGGCCATCTCCCCACAGTTTAATGAGAAACCTAAAAATAGGAACTAAGCAAGGAGTGGTGTCCTTAGACAGCCCCCTCACCCCAGACACATAGCACCGACCTGGTCTCAAAAAGAAAGCAGAAAAAATAGTTCTTAGGCCATTGCGGCATTGCCGTTTAGAGATGTGAATATTGAATAGTATCCTCATGGGAGACAGGTTCCAGAGTCATGTATGTATTCAGGCGTCCTGCAGGCAATCATAGCTTCATGAGCCAATCACACCTTTGTGTACTGAACCATTTAAAAAATATATGTATCCCTTACTCTGAAGCAAGAAACATGCTAAGGATTTAGGAATCGATGCGAGAGCCCAACCTTTGACTTCATGGAGCTGGCAGCCTAGGAGGAAAGACAGATTCCATGTGATCAGTTGAGTGTGGGAGAAGCCCAGGGTGCCGGGGAGTGGGGGGGTGGGCGGCATGGTGAGCATGCGCTGAGGGGTCCATCAGGCTTTCTTGTGCCCATCACTCTTTAGGTGTATGAATGTGAAATGAGAATATGAATATGAAGGAGACGATAGTTTGTTTCCTTCTCCTTCGAGTCTTGGTTCTGTTCTTAAAAACGTATTTGCAGCCAAGACTTGAAGATGAGAGAGAAATGCTACTGAAATGAGAGCTAAAACTCACGCTATGTCACAAGAAGCGATAGGTAAAATTTGCAGGGTTTTGACCTAAATACAAAAATGAAGTAAAAACTCTATCAAACAGTGGGTGGGCACCCTAGTGGAATTACACCCTTCCGGCCCCTGGGACTGTTTGAACACAGGCTCCTTGACCACCTGGTGGGATGCTGTGATTAGGGACCTTTATCTAAGCGGCTGGAATCAGATTCTGTGAGTTTTTAAAGGTTGTTTTTTTTTTTCCAATGACAAATGGCAGGATTTCATTCTTAAGATTTATGAAAATCTTGATTTTTAGTCTTTAAGCCATCAATTTGAGAGGGAAAATCTTGGAGAGAATGACTTTTGGTTATCATTAAAAATTTTTAAAGTCACTAAGCATGAATAATAGCTCGGGAACAGAGAACGTACTACAAGGTCTAACTTACTCCGGAATACTTCTGGAAGGATCATGGATTTTGATAAAGGTTCTTAAGCATTCTTCAGTCACCTTAGAAATCTGTTTTACTGTCCAATGTAAAAAAAAAAAAAGTACCATGATTTGATATTCTTACGTTTGAATGTAATCTACTATAACCACAAAAGAAAATTTTGCCTAAAAGATATCGGGAATCCAAGTAAGTGTACCCAAAAAGCAGTCATGGAAAGGCCCCTTGCTTTTGCTGCCAGCGTGAGAGCTGCTAGGGAGGCCTCGCCCATGGAAACAAGTGACGATTCGGAACGTTTCCCCAGGTTTTACTATTTTGAACCAAATGGCATCTGAAAGGGATCCCTTAGTGGTGGGAACAACTGAAACTATCTTGTTTCTCGATCCTTCGGTGAAACACAGGTAGCTTTCAATAGAAAATAGTTTATACGACTCAAATCTATACCGTTTACTATCAATTATACTGTTTGTTATAATGTCAATAACTTAAAATTTTAGTGTTTTAGTATTTCGATGCATGTGTGACAGCTTGGCGCCTCAGTACAACCCCGTGAGGTGGATAATGCAGATAATTCATGTTAGAGGAAATCTCAACCTTGTGCATTCACCTTGCACAGATTCGCAAAGTACGTGGTAGAACCAGAGTCAGGACAAAGACCTCTAGACAGGACAGACTAACACCGCCGCAGTTATGTTTGCTAAGTAAACAGTTTCCCACCATTGCCTTCAGGGCTGTTTTTACGTCATTCTGATTTCCACCATTTAGACGGTGCCTCCTTGAAAAGATATTGACTTAGTCTCCCACAGCAAGAGATGGGTAGAACTGAGGGAGAACAGGAAGTTAAAAAGTCAGAGTTTTTGCAATCAGAGGCTTTTCAGGTTGGGTAAATGTCAAAGGGAAGAAAAAGGTCAAATGTTTGGGGCCACGGTAGATTTCACACACAAAAAAAAACTCTAACACTGAGGGTGACTTCCTGGCTTCCCTATGATTCTCAACATTAAGAGATGTTAGTATTATTTTCTCTCCTTGGAAGTCGCTATTGGGATGATATTTTAGAATTCTGTACCAAAAAGTGTTGAAAGTGGGCTTGCCATTCAAGAGTCCATTACTCTAGGCGGGTAGGGAAGCCAGGCTGTCAGACAGTCACACACACAGAGGTCTGATACGCCTGTGGCAAGTTCTTCAGTGTTTGAAGAACGAATAAGCAGGCCCGAGGGAGTCCCCAGTTCGGGATCTCCTTTTTCACAGGGCACCTCGACAGGCAGATCAGTGAGTTTGTAGATGGCCGCTGTTTGATCTGGAAGGAGAAGAAAGTAAGATTAGGAACAGGAAAGTTTGGAGAAGACCGGTGAAGTAGGACTATGAAATTCAAGTTCTGTAGGGCGGATAATTTGTGGAATTAAAGTCAGGACAGAAGAGTTCAGAACAGACATGGAAAGGAGGTAGCTTTATTGCTTATAGAAGGATTTCCTTTTTTTCCTAAACATATATCCAGAAAAATGGACTGAGCTTTTTACAAAACAAAGTGACTTAGTGCAGCTAGGGTCTCTTCCACTATTTAAGTGAAAGTTGAACAGCCAAATCAGTGGTCATGAAAAAGCAATTCCTTTACTGTGAGGGAGCATAGACTAAAAGACTTCTGGTTTTAGGTTTTTCTGATTTCGGACTCAAAGCAGCACTGTTAGGGCCCCTCCCCTTCCCGGTTCCTGCCACGTAGACGGCAGTTACAGCTTTTCTGTAACAACATCAGTCATTGCAGATATATTCCAGATCATTTAGAAGCAGGTGTTTCATGACCCTAGAACAATCTGCTTTGCCTCTGTACACACATGCACATATGCTCACACGGACACACAGACGTGTGTGCGCGCACACACATGCATTGTCCCTTGCTAACCAATTCCCAAACCTCCTGGGTAAAATAGGTGTTTCTACTAAGGCAGAGCAGTCTCAGGTTCAGGAATTAAGGAGGGAAAAAGGATCTAGTGTTTAGTTTTCCTACTTTCTACCTATTTGTTGTTTGGGGTATGTGGTTGTGGCTGGGGCTTGGACAAACAGCAGAAGATCTCTACTTTCTGGTAAAGAGTCATAGAGGCATTTTTAAAAATGACTTTCTATCATTAAGTAGGACTTAACCTTGTATCGCTAGATGAATGCTGCTATAATATTTGTGGACTATAGGTTTCATAGCCCATCCCCCCTTCCATAATAAGAAGACCTGAGTCCCTAGATTTCAGGTTGGCTCAATGGGTGTCACTCTTGAGATAGTCTTAAAAAAATAGACCCTTATCCAGAGTTTTGCTCAGAAACTGCTGCTCCTCCACCTTCTTCCCCACCTTGTCTTTGGGAAAGGGAAAGGAAGAGCGATGTTGTGGGAAAGGAAAAATTTTCAGGAGCAGTACAATAATAAGGCTCTAGTTTTCACACAAATTGCCATGGCAACCCACAAGTAAATAATATATACTCTCAGAAAATTTTGATCCTCATGAAAAGCAAATCCTGAAGATGTAGAAAAAGATTGAGCTTGTTCAAAGTGGTTTCAAAGAATATCATGAAATGTTCAGTCTAGGCAGCTTAGAAGAATTACGTGTGGAATTTAGGGGAAGAGACTGTTCTAGAAAGAGCTTTCTAATAGAGCTTTCCTAAGGACTAGGTTGTTTGTTGAAGGAGTGTCTGTAAGTGCTCATAGGAGGTTAGAGCTGGCCACAGATTTGCGGCCTATGATAAAATTTGAAATAAATAAGGACAATTTAGGGTTTTCTCATGAATCTAAATATATTCAACCCTTAAAAATTTAGACAAACTTTTTTTATTTTGGGATTTACATATAACCTTCTTAAAATTATAGAGCTAGGAGATGTCTACAAATTGTCTTTACTTATAAAAATAAAATAATGACAGCTCTAAGTTGGTTTACCCTATATTTTCTTTCAAATTTATGGGTAATTCTGTGAGATATATTGGTGAGATTGATCATTTTTAAGGCACTGTCTAGCTTTGATATTTACTGCACCTTGTATAATGAATCCAAATGGTTCCTGGCCTTTTGGGTCTTAATAGCACTAAAATTTTTCATTCGCTGCCCTCCATCCCTTCTTGATCGGACTGAGGCTCTGACCACATGCATAATTTCCAACACAATTAGAACTCAGATCGATGCTTGCTCACATCCTCATTGTGGGCTGGGAAGTGTGGGTTCCTTGCCATCCTGGGAAATGAGCTTCAGAACTTTCATAGACAAAATATTCTAGCACAAGAGAATATTTTGCAAAGCACATCTTTGAAAGGTTATAGTCCAAATGAGTCTCAGTAAAGGTTAGCGAGGCTGGGTTTTTATTTATTTATTTATTACACATGGTTAAGCGGCAACCGTGAATCTGAATATTACGTGGATCACAGCTGATCGAAAGTGGGCAAAAAAAAACATTCCTGTAGAGACTTCAGGAACAGAGGACAATGTCCACTCCATAAGAATGAATATATTTCATTTCCTTTGATTTTTTGAGTGGGCAGAGATTCCTGGGCATCCAGAGTACCCTTGGCTGTGGGTCGTTCCCTCTCAAAGCCTACATCCGTGCGAAGAGTTACAGGCACATTACAAAGGGCTCTTTCATGATTTCTGATTCTGCCCGATCACATCCCAGAGCCATGCTTTTGCAAAGCTGCCAGCTGGCAGGTGGAAATCAAAATTAAAAAAAAAAAAAAAAACAGCTGTGGCAGTAGGTTGATGAAGTTTTATTTCCAGGTGAAGTGGGATCCAGATAATATGAAATGGAGGGAGGGGGGGCGGGTGGGAAGGGTGGGCTGGGGAAGGGAAGAATGGAGTTTTTTGTAACAAAGTCATAAAGTATTTTTCCCTAATTTTCTTGCATTTCCTATTTATATAAAGTATCTTGATCACTGTGTTGCTCTACAGAGATTTTCAACGGGATGAATTTGGGAGACTGAGCGAATCTCTGAAAAAGAAATTGACTAGTTACAGTTACTTTTTGGAGACTTTTTCTGTATTGTGAATCGTGTGGAAATGTACAGAATAAAAGTTAAGAAACATACCTCGTTTCTTTTCTTCTGTTACTGGCTGCTAGATGTAATTGGTGTGAGAACTGTTCTTAATGGAGGTTAAGTTAGATTTTTAATATCAGGAGCTAAGCAAAGAGTTGGCTGGTAGGCAGAAACTTAAAGGGATCCCTGATAAGGCAGAAATTAAAAAAGAAAAGAAAAAGATTTCTGCTTTCAAGATGGTCTAATAGAGGCCAGATTTATCCTCCCACCTGAATAAAGAATATCTATATAAAAAACGGTGATTGTTAAGACACCAGGCATCAGACAAAAAAAAAAAAAAAAGAGTGATCCCTAAGAGATGGAAGTCAGCGGCATGATTACTCCAGTCTACAGACCTCAGAGTTTCCAGGCAGCGGCTCAGGGAAGGGTAATTCAGGCAGAGCCTGAGAGATTTCCTGAGTTGGGGAGACCAAGGCAACTCGAGCTTCCAGAGCAGAGAGCATCGGGAAGCCGTCCAGAGGGATAACCTCACGGATCTGCAGAGACCCCTACCGAGGTGTTCAGTCACACCCTTGTCAGCGTGGCCACTTGAGGAAACCACGGAGATGGCGAGCCCTCGAAAGTGCTTACAAGGAGCAATAACCACCGCTCACACGTGGCTGGAATAATGCCTTTGCCACTAGCCACGCTGCACCCCTACCACCTACTCTGCCCTGACAACTTTGATTTCTTAACAAAACCTCACAGACTGGTTTCCCACGCTGTCCCTTTTCCTCCCCACTCTGGCCACAGTGACAGTCACCACGATGGTTTTGTGTAGATCTTAACACGTCCCCCTCTCCTCTCCCCTCTTCTACTTCTCAACTTCCCTGTCACAGACATACATTTTATTTGATTTTTTAAGGTTTTTTATTTTAATTCTAGTATAGTTAACATATAGTGTTCTATTAGTTTCAGGTTTACAGTCTAGTGATTCAGCACTTCTACACCTTACTTGGTGTTCATCGTGATAAGTGTACCCTCAGTCCCCTCCCCTCTGTCATTCAGTCCTCCCCCCACCTCCCTTCTGGTAGCCACCAGTTTGTTCTCTATACTTAAGACTCTGTTTCTTATTTTACTGTTCTTAATATTTCTGTTTTTCTGATCAAATCATTTTTCCTACCATTTCTTTTTCTCTTTTTTTTCTTTGTTTTGTTTCTTAAATCCCACATATGAGTGCAATCATATGGTAGTTGTCTTTGGCTTATTTCACTTAGCAGTGTACTCGCTAGCTCTGCCCATCTTGTTGCAAACGGCAAGATTTCATTCTTTTTATTATGGCTGAGTAATAATCCATAATATATATATACACACATATGTATGCATATTATATTTTGTATTACATACAATATATATATTATATATACATGGATATTACATGTATGTATGATATATACATATATACATCATATCTCTTCTTTATCCATTCACCTATTGATGGATACTCAGGTTGCTTCCATAACTTGTCTGTTGTAAATAATGCTGCAATAAACATAGGGGTACATATATGCTTTACAAATTTTTGTATTCTTTGGTTAAATATCCAGTAGGGCAATTACTGGATTATACGGTAGTCCTGTTTTTAATTTTTTGAGGAATCTCCATATTGTTTTCCACAGTGGCTGCATCAATCTACATTCCCACCAACAATGTCTGAAGTGTCCTTTTTCTCACATTCTCATCAACACTTGTTGTTGCTTGTGTTTTTGATTTCAGCCCTTCTGACAGGTGTGAGGTGATATCTCATTGTAGTTTTGATTTGCATTTCCCTGATGGTAAGTGATACTGAACATCTTTTCATGTATTTGTTGGTCACCTGTATGTCTTTTTTAGAGAAATGCCTGTTCATGTCTTCTGCCTATTTTTAATTGGATTATTTGTTTTTTGAGTGTTGAGTTGTATTAGTTCTTTATATATTTTGGATACTAACCCTTTATTGGATATGTCACTTGTCGAGATCTTCTGCCATTCAGTAGGTTGTCTTTTATTTTCATTGACTGTTTCTTTCACTGTGCCTGTTTTAATTTTTTATTTTTTTAATTTTAATTTTTTTTAACATTTATTCATTTCTGAGAGACAGAGCTCAAGCAGGAGAGGAGAAGAGAGAGGGAGAGACATAGAATACAAAGCAGGTACCAGACTCGGAGCTGTCAGCACAGAGCCTGAAGTGGGGCTTGAACTCATTGACTGTGAGATTATGACCTGAGCCGAATTTGGCTGCTTAACCGACTGAGCCACCCAGGCTCCCCGCCAGCTTTTATTTTGATGTAGTCTACAGATGTACATTTCACATTCTATTCTGTACCAACGTTGCAAGTTCTTTGTGTTGCTGATTTTTTAATTCTGAGGTTTGAAAGTTAAGCACATGGAGAGTCATCAGCACGGCATGTTACTACCTAGCTCAGAGGCAAGTAGTAAGTGCAATTACAAGTTTTTTCCGAAGCTTTTCAAGGCAAGGACTCCAGTGACAATGAAAGACAATGTTTCTGTTATTCTGATCAAATCATTTTTCCTACCATTTCTTTAGATTGATCTCCTTCATATTTGGACCTTTTGATGCTGTTTTTCTTTCTCTTGGTGTTGGTCATCTTTGTTTTTGTTGAAAGATACAACACACACTTATTTTTTTCAGTATGTCCCTAGTATCACTGAACTTTGTCATTCTGGAATCCATTTCATTCTTTCTCCTAAAGGCATTCTGAGAGTCTGGCTTCCTGTTCTAATTATGATGAATTTTTTTTTTCTAGTCAGGCTGTACAATTATCACCTCAGGCTTTTCTTCTTTGGACATCTGCATTTGTCTTACCACTTTGGACTCACATATTTCTTTGTTTCTTGATTTTCTGGAGTATAGTCACAAATTACTTCTGAAAATTAAGCACTAGGGGAACTAGATTCTTGGAATCCGTGCACGTCTGAAAATGGCTGTTGTGTCTTTGGGGTTCCGATTCCAACATCATTTCTCATTAGAAATCTGGAGAATCTTAGGAAAAAGAAGGCCCGTGTGCTTTGTGAGAAGTAGACAGACACAAAACGGCCAATACATTCAAATCACAGAGTCACAGGTTATGGGAGCAAAATGGCATTAGAAATCATGTTGAATGGCTTTCTTTTGCACCGAAGAAAACCAAGGCTCAAAGAGAGTGAACTGTTCCTCAGGCTCACACAGCTCACTGGGACAGAGGGACTTCCCCAAAGCTCGGGGGCTCCTTATGTGCAACTTGTAAGACGACAGCGTGTCCGGCTGCTCTCGATGCCACCTGAAGGAGCTGAGGGGGCGGAGCAAAGAGCTGCTGTGGCGGGAGAACGCGCACCGACCCAGCCCCGGCGCCGCTCCGGGACAGCTCGCTGCTCGCCCTCTTTCGGCCCAGCTTTGCTCATCTCAGAACAAGACCGCACCACCGACGGACTCTGGAGGGCCCTTTCTTCTCTCAGGTGGTAGGATTCCCTGAAGAGGGATATATATTTTTTTTTAATTTTTAATTTTTTTATTTTTAAAGTGTATTTATATTTATTTATTCATTCATTCATTCATTCATTCATTCATTCATTTTGAGAGAGAGAGAACATGAGCAGAGGAGAGTCAGAGAGGGAGGGAGTGTGAGAGAATCCCAAGCAGGCTCCGTGCTGTCATTGCAGAGCCCACTCTCCCTGCACTGTGGGGCAGGGGGCAGGCAAAGAGAGAAGGGCCTGTGCATACTCAGCTCAGATGATTTAGTTTACTTAATTATCTTTGCTCTCATGACCATGAGATCATGACCTGAACCAAAAACAAGAGTCAGACGCTTCACCCACTGAGCCCTCCAGGTGCCCCGGAAGGCTTCTTTTAACAGCAGGACATTATAAAGATTTAAAAGCTTCAAAATGATCTCTATTCAAGGTCCTCCCTTTGGAAAACTTCACTAAAGCCACCCCCAAAATATATTGTTTGAACTCTATTTACCATAGCATTCATAATTAGTTGGCGTTTAAAAAATCGAAAACAAATGCCTCTTTTAATAAGATGTCTATGGCTCCAGCCCTTGAGGATTTTGGCGTGTGCTTATTTTCAGAGATCAGTGCAGTGACTCACAGGTTGCGAGCTGCCTGACTCTATAGGCTATCACTTCAGAGGTGGAAAGATAATTAGCTCAGTTTCACACAGATGGAAACGACCAGAACCTATATGGAGCATGGACGCTTAATAACTCTTAGGTGTTATTACAACTACATGGCAGCTATGGTGATGATAACAAGGAAGGAGGTGTCTCCTTCACTGACCAATCTGATTAGGTCATGCGGTTTCTTTTCTGCTTGGCATTGTCTGACTCCACGTGGACAGCCTGGGTTTGGCCCCTGTGTTGCTGATTACAGACGGGTGAACTTGGTCACTTTCAGCCTTAGTGTCTTCATCGGAAATGTAGAAAACACCACCACCAACTGCATGGAGTTTTTGTGGACACAAAATGAGATATTGGCTGGAAAAACACTTAGAACAATGCCTAGCACATAGTAAGTGCTCAATAAATTGGACCTATGCAACTGTGCTGGGGAGGATTACATTGACGGCATGTTTATCCTATTTCCCACACTCCCTGCACTGTGGGGCAGGGGGCAGGCAAAGAGAGAAGGGCCTGTGCATACTCAGCTCAGATGATTTAGTTTACTTAATTGTCTTTGCTCCGATGTTGAAATTCCTGACCTAAAGTTTGCCTCAGTCCTTTTTGGTCCCACTGGCTTGTAAAAATGCCTTAAAAATTAAAGATAAACACACTTTAATGAAGCTAAATACGGCACAATTCTGAAAACTTAAATTGAGAAAATATGTGGAATAAATGGATCCAAAGGCTTACTCTGAGAATGGAAAAACAGAATTCATCAGCTTGTCCAAAGTCTAGTTTCATATGACACCAGTCTGGAGTCTGGTAGCACTAGCTGCTTACGAAGATCCGCTGTGCTGTCTCTCCTAATAGGGTGCACGTAACCCCTGTGATCAGTTTATTTAAGTCTAGGGATAGTTTTGTTTTCATTTGCCTGTTGGGTTTTTTTTTTTTACATTTTTAAAAAATATTTATTTATTTTGAGAGAGAGAGAGAGACACACATACACACACACACACACACACACACACACACACACACACACGAGCATGAGCAGAGGGGAGACAGAGAGAGAGGGAGACACAGAATCTGAAGCAGGCTCCAAGCTCTGAGCCATCAGGACAGAGCCCAATGTGGGGCTCGAACCCAGGAGTGAGAACATAAACTGAGCCAAAGTCAGATGCTCAACCGACTGAGCCACCCTGATGCCCCTCATTTGCCTGTTTTTGAACTGTCTTCATTCTTCTGAAAAGCATCAGATTTCCAAATGCGCCTGGCATAGAGCCGAACTTTTGAACGTTCTTTCATAACATGAAAGCCTCTGACAATGTAGAAGCCGCAGCGATATTTTGTATGTTCTCCAGAGTAGCCGCACCGTTCAATTGCAGTTTCTGTATCTCCCATTGTCTGAAGTCTCTCTTTAAATGTCCTCTATCCATAACTTTTACTCTCAGCTTTGGAATTACATTTGGTCTGGCTTCTCTGAATTCAGGGTTCTAGGGTTTGTTTGTTTTTGTTTTTGTTTCATATTCTACAGAACGGAAAATGCTTCTTCAGCCCAAACCTCCAATTTGCACTGAAGACCATGATACAGGGCCTTTCATTGTCCCTGATGATGGGCAGGAAAAACAGGTATATGAGCTGTTTTTAATGATCTGTATAGAAAAACCACTGGCAGCGGTTTGCACTGGCTCAGCGAGCGGCTGGCTCATTGCAGGACGAGATGACAGCTGGCCTGTCTGCCAACGACACACTCGTTCCTCTGCCAGAGGCCATCGGGAGTGACATCCTCAGCTCCGCTAGCAGCAGCCTCCAGTAACAAGCACATGCTTAATTACCAAATGTGAAATGGCCATTTCAGTCGTCAAGAGAAGAGTGATGCGACGGAAGGGAATTTTCTTGCTCCAACCCAAGCCCAACTCATATTTTTTATTCTATTTATCTTGTCTGAAAAGAAGTAGGGAGTAAAGGTTGGATGAGCGACAAATACCAAATACCATCCACGCGCTAGAATAATGTGCTAGTCATTTGATTTAACGGCTCCGCTCAAGAAAATGGATCTTTCAGAAATTTCTTGGTTCCGCTATAATTTTTATCTTCAAGGAACAAAACAAAGGCTGTGGGTGCCCGGATCAGAAGCTGTTCCCATGTCCTTGTGAGTGTAAATTAGTCCCATACTGGGATCTCTGATCGGTTGTTATCTTATGGCTGCAAGGGACACTGCCCCCTGATATTAATGTCCCATAGAGTCCCCTTCCACACTGACTTTGGGTTTGTCCCTTTTGCTAATAACCCTCTTCTCTGGTCTGAAGCAAGTAGCGGTTTGATAGGCACTTTTGCACACTAGGGCTGGTCCCTCTGGTGTGCCCCTTCTTGGGACCCGGCACCATTGTGACAAATCCCAAGTTAGCCACGTGGGGAGGCATGCAGAGAGAGAAAGATGTCTAGCCAGCCGCTGTCTGTTTCGGCCACCTCCATGGAGGCATCCACTCCGGTGTGAGCTGGAAGAGGGATTCTGGGATGTTTTAGTCCCAGCGTGAGGCAGAGCAGGGCCGCCCTGACAGGTCCAGCCCAAGCTGCAGAGTCACAAGCAAATAAATGATGGCTGATTTTTAAAGACACTGAATTTTGGGTGGTTTGTAAAAACTCAGTGGGTAATGGAATCAGAGTCTCGGTATCTGAAAAGACATTGCTGGGCTGGCCTGACCATTTGTGATCCGTTCCGTTCTGTTAGGGAAGACAGGACAGGAAACAGTTACGTGGTTTTTTTCTAGCCCAACCAGTAACTGAACCTGTGCACGGAAGTGGCCCGTACAACACTACAGAAGCAGAATCATGGAGCTGGGGATTCCTCACGAAGTATTTCTACTTTGAAAATTAAAAAAAAAAAAATTGGAGTCCACAAAACTTAAGCCAGGAATGGAATTCAACCCTCATGATTCTCCTAGTGTCTGTATTATGGGCTCCTGTGGTTTCCAAAACTTTCAAGAACACGGACCACTGTTAACACCAGAATATAGAGATACTAAATTAATGTGAATTAATTTGTTTGCTTTATTGTACTTTTTCTGTTAATCTAAAGCTGCGAGATCCATGGCTATATCCGTATCAGAGAACATAGTATATGCTGAGAATTAGGTCTGTGAGAGGGAGGGTGAGGGGAAGGAATGAGAAACTTACCAGTTTGAAAATAGCTTCCAGCCATTTCCTCTCCTCTTAAAGAAGCAGCCGTGTCTGCAATTCCTCCATAATACAGAGTGTTTCAGCCTCAGTGACCACTGATTTGAGAACTCTGCTTTAAGTCTCGATGGACATTTAAGGAGCTGCAGTCCCATGCTTCCGGGGCACTTGACTTCATTTATTTACTTTCTTTTGTTTCTTCTTCCTTTCTTCCTCCCTTCCTCCCTCCCGCCCTCTCTTCCTTCTTTCCTTCCTACCTTCCTTTTTTCCTTCCTTTCTTCCTTCCTTCTTCCCCCTCACTACTCTCTTTCACTCTCTCCCTTCCCACCTTCCTCTCTTCTTAATTATAAAAAACCACTCACTCAATGACTTGGAGGAGTTTGAGGCTCCCAATGAAGAGAAACGTTAGGTTCTTGGGGAAGATGGTGCACGCCAATCATTTGTGAATTGTTAAATCCCAGGTATGCCAGCCTCATAAGCCTCTAGCTGTGGGGTCAAGGAATCACAAAATTTGAAATTAGATAAGGTGCTAAAAGTTATTCCATATTGTAGATTCTTAATATAGATCTTTGAGGTTAAAAAAATCTATGACGTATTTTTATCCTGTTTACAATTAACTTACGGTAGTTGACCAGTAATGTCCTAGTTACTCAAGTCTTCGTTATTCAGGTTTCTGTGGTTGCAAATGCGCAGTAGATCAAAAGCGGCATTGTATACAACCATTAGGTTTTGAACACACCATTAGAAAAAGTGGTCTCTAGTTAAAAAGCCTTGCATTCCTGATGCTGACATGTATCCTCAACTTTTCAATCAAGATCTTTTTGGACTGTCTCTCCCTGATTTTTTAAAATAGTTTATTTTTGAGACAAAGAGAGAGCACAAGTGGGAGAGGGGCAGAGAGAGAGGGAGTAAGAGAATCTGAAATAGGCTCTAGGCTCTGAGCTGTCAGCACAGAACCCAATGTGGGGCTTGAACCCATGAACTATGAGATTATGACCTGAGCTGAAGTCAGATGCTTAACTGACTGAGCCACCCAGGTGCCCCTCTCACTGATTTTTTGAATGCTATAATATCTTAACTATGCATACAACATAATACAAGAAATAAGTTATGGAGATAAATCACCTTACATTGTAAATATAGATTTAAAATATGAAATAAGACATGTTGTCATACAACTTTTTAGAAAAACAGAAACAAAACGTGCATTTGATTTATTCATTGGCTTAATACTTATAATCTAAACTCATTAAATAATGTAAGTATTTTCATTCTATTCTTCCTTATAAAAATCCCCATTTAATATGAAATGTTGGCCTTCTATCTAAGAAGATATTTTCCAAGTTCTAATTATTCTCAAATAATGAGCCCCTTTCATACTTATTAATTATATGCATGATTCAGCTTCTAATGCAAAGGACAGAAGGAGATGACCACTTATTGAATGTCTTTTATATTCCATAATCTCCGAGCACACATTACATTTTTTTTCTCGTTATTAATCCTTGTTACAACCTTCTGGAGTAAATACCTGCCAGAAATCTCATTTTCTAAATGAGAAAAACCAAGCATTAGTATTTAAGGAGCTTGCATAAAGTTGGATAGGTATTTTGTGAAAGAGAAGGAATCATGATCTTACGTTTTTTATCAATGGGATTCAAGCAGTAAATAAATAACACACCACCTTACTAGTCAAGTTCCAAGCCAGTTGAGACATTAAAAATAAATACAAATAAAACAGGACAAAGCAAATTGGAGCCTCAAATATGCTTTTATTAAGGATGAATCTGATATTGGAAGTGTGGTTCATTTGGAAGGACAAGTGGGCTTTCTATGAAGACTTCTAGAAGGATACAGCCCACAGACTCAGATGTTGTTCTCTCAGATCTCCCCCCTCCTGGAAGTGGAAAAGAACTACGGGTTAGAACAATCGAGGTCTAGAAAGCTCACTGAGATATACGACTGGCTGGTCAGGAAAAGGACCTTCTTCAGAATAAATTCTTCCTTTAATAACATTTGGCTACACACACATCTTTTGTGCCACAGTTAGAGATAAAGTATTTGACTGAATGAGGCACTAGTATCGCTTATTGAAAGTCTATCTTATGCTCTAAGTGTTTTCTTATCCTAAACATTGTGACAGAAAAAGTGCTTGAAACATGAACTAGTTATCAGCAGATCCTGCTAAGGAGTTCTGAATTTATGTGGTGAGATCAACAAAGAATTCTAAAGAGACTGAAATAGAAAAGGAAAGGAGCAGAACTGCTCACAGACTGCACAGGCAGATATAAGTAACTTGATGGATGCAAAGACTAAAATAACTATTTTTCTTTTTTTAACTTTTTTAATGTTTATTTATTTTTGAGAGAGAGAGAGAGTGAGCGAGGGAGGGGCAGAGAGAGAGGGAGACACAGAATCTGAAACAGACTCCAGGATCTGAGCTGTCAGCACAGAGCCTGAAGCAGGGCTTGAACTCTCAAGCTGCAAGATCATGACCTGAATTGAAGTTGGATGCGTGACCAACTGAGCCACCCAGGCTCCCCCAAATAACTATTTTTCCATGCAACAGCTTTTATGAATCCTGTGGTGATTAAAACAGCCAATTAAAGTGTCGGTAACACCTGATACACATAAAGGAGCTGAAATTCAGCATTAAAAAACAAAAAATCACCAAAAACCCAGGTAGGTGCAGGTAACTATGTTGGTCTTTGGGGGAGAGATCACGTGGCTCCAGTTCATTCATCCTACTGAGTGGGGACTATCTGCCTGTGTCATGTGTAGTTTCAGCAGGTGTCTGTTTGCTACCCCATGGCCTTCTACAACCTCCATCTCCTCTGCCCCCCATTATGGAGGGTGAAAACAATCTTATCTCCAGCTTACTCTTTCTTCCAGGAAAGGTCACATATGACCTGTCATGGCTAACAGCGTAGTAGTAAGGAAGGAAGAGTCTTCTGGGGCCTTTGGAAGGATTTATTCTTTCCCTTGTGAAGAAGATACATACTCAAGGAGACGCTCTGCTGAGAACCATTCCTGAGACGTTACCACCTCGTAAGACTCAAGGTACAGGACAGCGGCATGACGGAGACACCAAATGTGCACCAAAATCTTGGAGACACTGAACCAATGGCAGTGACCACAGGCTTCCAGAAGTCTTACTACATGAGAGTGCTAGACAGACAGGCTTTCTGTTGTTTGAAGCTAAAAGCATTCCTAACAATTCCTAAAAATGGAGGCCACAATTTGGGATAGAACTGTATCTTCTCATCTGAATTCCATCATAGTTTTTCTCTAACAGTTTAGTTTCGAAAGGTAAATAATCAAAATGATTCATTTCCCACAGATCAAAGTGTTATGTAATGTGGCAAAAAATATAACGAAAGGTCTGGGAAGAAGATGACCATAAAAGGTCAGAGTGCCTTCTAGGTCAGACCTGGCTCAGACCCTGACATGACCACCTCAATCTGGGTGATTTCATCTGAAAAATAGGGGTAATGAGTCATTTATTTCATGGAGTTCTTGTGAAAATTACATGTGATCTTTATGAATTGCTTACCCAGGGCCTGGAAGATGAAGATGATTATGGCCTGTCATCGCATACTTCTTAATTTGCAAAATAAATGTTCAACTTTATACTCATCTTCTTGATATCAACTTGCACTTCTGCAGTTTTTCAGGAAACCTTTATTCTCAACTATATTCATGTTTTCTTTTTGAGAAAATTCCTGTTGGTGCCAAGTGTTTCTTTTTTTTAAATCTTTTTCTTTTTTTAATTATTATTATTTTTAAATGTTTATTTATTTTTTGAGAGAGAGAGAGAGTGTGTGTGTGTGTGTGTGTGTGTGAGCAGGAGATGTCAGAAAGAGAGAAAGACACAGAATTTGGAGCAGGCTCCAGGCTCTGAGCTGTCAGCACAGAGCCCGACGCGGGACTCAAACTCTTGAACCACAAGATCATGACCTCAACTGAAGTCAGATGCTTAGCCAACAGAGCAACCCAGGTACCTCTTCTTTTTTTAATGTTTACTTATATATTTTGAGAGAGAGAAAGAGAAAGCAAGAGAGAGAGAGCAAAGGGAGGTGCAGAGAGATTGAGAGAGAGAAAGAGAGAGAATCCAAAGCAGGCTCCACCCTGTCAGTGCAGAGGTAGGGCTCAAACCATGAGATCATGACCTGAGCAGAAATCAAGAGTCAGATGTTCAACTGACTGACCCATCTAGGTGCCCCCCAAGTTTTTTCTCAGTAGTCAGTTATTCCAATCCTTTAGATATTACTGCATTGCATTGTTCTTACCACCCTCTCCTTGACTCATCTGACTAGGATGCGGCCAAAATTAGCATCATGTAAGGGAAGTTTGGAGAACAGGGTACAAGATGGTGATGTCAAAGTTATTGGAGACAAATACCCAGCCCTATACACGTAACAGCATTGCCAAGGAAATGTCACCTAGCTGGGGTAAGGGAATAGAATAGAAGTTAGGGTGATTCCCTCACTCATATACACAGAGAGCCCAACAAAACAACAATAAAGCAAGAAAGAAGACTCACAAACATACACAAACCAAAATAAGAAGCAAGTAGGATTTAAGACATTGAAATCATGAGCCTTGAGCAATAGAAAAAATCTGCTTACAAGTGTACTAAATATTCATTAGAATGATTGTTTAAGTGGATAAGAGAAGAGCACGGGGAGAGGGGGGATTGAGGTGGAAAACAAGGCTCAGTTAAGCTACCAGCTTTGTCCCTTGAGTAGCAGTAACTAGATTTGTATTTAAACAAAGACCCAACTTCCCTTTTCTCCAACCACTTTGATATAGAGAACCTTCAAAACATGATTACTTCCAAGTGGTGGAGAAATAAAAGAATTAGTCATTAGCAAAGTTTCTTCTTTTCACTTTGGACATGAAAGCCCTGAAAAGATATGTTGAGCCCCCTGTTTAAAGGGTCCACTTTAGTTTGGGAAGGTTTTTATTACAGCGTTGAGAGCTTCTTGCACAAACTGATGTAGAGAGGCATTCTAGATGGACTAATCACAGCAAGTGGCCCAGAGGCTTAGCTCATGCTTCGAAAATACATGGAAAATGAAATTAAAATTGTCAGTTTGTGTCTCCAGACTCAGCACTTCTAAGGGTGGATTCATTTCTACTTGTCCAGTCCTGGTCCCTGTCCCAGGATTTGGCATCACCGTCCACAAACCTTGATTCCTTGGGTTATTTTCGATCTTTTCTTTTTCCTTTTCTCATCTCTAGCCACTCATCTACTGCTTCTTGTTGGTAATTTTCTCTCTAATCTGCTGTCCCTCCATCACCATTGCTGACTTATTCCACCACTGTGAATTCCCAGCTGGCTTATCTCAACTGGCATCCCTGCTGTTCTCTTCACTCCTCCTCCTCCATCTACTCAACACAGCCAGAGCAAGACCTTCAAAACGGAAATCCAGGGGCACCTGTGTGGCTCAGTCGGCTTTGGCTCAGGTCATGATCTCACGGTTCGTGGGTTTGAGCTCCGCATCGGGCTCTGTGCTGACTGCTAGCTCAGAGCCTGGGGCCTGTCTTCAGATTCTGTGTCTCCTTCTCTCTCTGACCCTCCCCTGCTTGCGCTCTCTCTCTCTCAAAAAAAATAAAAAACATTAAAAAAACCCCCAGAAATCCAATATATGGTGCTAAATGGCTTACAACATCAAGGCATGCCTATAACAACAAAATGAAGTCTAACTTCCATATGAATGTTGGCAAGATTATTCACAGACCTGACCCGTGCTCATCTCTTCAGGCGTGTTCAGTACAGCCTCTTTCTAAGCATGCGATCTCATGGGGAAGAAATAGCGAATTTATAAGTGGTCAGAAGTATTGGCTCACTGTCGATTACCCTTTAACATATATACCGAAACTAAAAGGGCTACCATCTCTATATGTATCTATGCCTTGGCTTCTCCCTTTAGCCCAACCTTTTACTTTCTCGTCGGGATTGCCACTGACATTTCTGCTAGCGTCAATCAAAACTGTCCGTCCCGTAAATGCAACCCAGTTAGTCAGCAAGGTCACATGAGTGCCAGGAACTTAATTTCTTACAGCAAGTACTATTCATTTACAGCTTGAAAGAGTGCCAAGTCTGAAAACTTCATGCTGGAGTACATTATGGCAAGATTTGGAAATGAGAACAGGTTGGGATTAAATGAGGTAGTTCACAGTCATTTTAATTTTTAATATTCTGGGCCTCACTGCACATACATTTAACCCAATTCTTAGAAAGTAAGTTTGTTTCCAACCCTTTAAAACTGAAAATGAAGAAGTTACACACCATGAACGCTCTGGTTTCAAGAGAAGGCCCCAGAGCGCACTGGTGTGCATGGATGCCGGAGCCAGCTGCACAGAAAGGAGCTGCTTGGGGCACTCGAGTCCCACTAAATAATTCAGAATCCCTAATGGAAATCAGATCCAGTGTTTCCCCCACGGAGGCACAGCCTTCTTGGTTACCCGATAGCCAGCTAGCTCCTCAAGAGCTTTAGAAAACAACAATAAAGTAAAAGGTAAAAAATATTTTAATGGCGTCCATATTCTCCTGGGTGCCTTGTTGGCATGAAGTTCCCAACTTCCTGACAGCTGCTGCCATTGTAAAGAGACAGGGGGAGAGAGAGAGAGAGAGAGAGAGAGAGAAATCAATACTTAAATCTGAAACAGCCAGAAAGTTCAATGAGGGGTGCCAGAATTAACTGGTTTGTGTATGTGTTCGGCCTTTCAAAAGCCCTTAGTCTTAAGAGGAGAGGAGGTATTCTAAGTAAACAACTCATTAAGAATCACACAGCAATACATTTAATTTAAGAAAGAATATTCATGTGAGACTTTGTCTAATATTTCAATAATAGAATGAACTGTTGCATACAGTAATCTCTCTCTCTCTCTCTCTCTCTCACTCACTTTCTCTCTCTTTCTCTCAAAACAGGAAGAGAATATTGATTTCCCAGTCTTGGCCACTAGCCCCACCCCTTCTCACTATAACCATTGAGATGAATGAGTTGGTGTCTCTAAAAGCACTAAGCAATCTTCAAGAAAGTACCGCTTTATAAATAAAAAAAAGCTTGATTATTATTGGGTAGAAATGGTAGAGAGAAAGTTGGAGCCCTTATCAAAGGCTGTTGGTGCTCCGACATTTGCTGTCAGCTCTGAAAAGGTGGCTGTGAAATTCATTGTATCCAATCCTGGTTGGCTTTGGGCCCGGCATACAGTGGGATTTCTGGCCAATGGCCCCGTACAGTGGGACGGCTGGCGCCCAGCCCAGGGATTAGAGAGCTTTCATTTCTTTGTCTCATTGATATTAGTCACAGAATCTCCCTTTTCATGCACAATCCAAGCCCGTGCGGGGGTGCAGGGAGGGAGAGGGCAGAAGCAGAAATCGCTGTGGACTCTGAGCTCTGGTACCCCTAGGAGTGAGAAGAAAATTTCCATTTCCAACTCAGCAATCGAACATCTGTATCTATTTCGTTATGCACATTTAGCAGGAAATGGATAGTCTGGTATGTCCTTGAAAGGAAAATTGCTGTATAGATATAAGACCCTGTGGGTTAATCTTGGACAAACAAGGTATTCAGGCTTCTTTTGCCTTCTCCCCCTCCAATGAACCAATGACTTCTGAAATTTCATCTCAAGGAGCAATTTTGGTAAACATAATTTGCAGGCACAATTTATTCAATTTCTAGATATCTGTGTTCACGTGTACATGCATGTATAGATTTCCTTTGATTCCAGCTTGGCATGTATGTGCATAATCGTCTGCTTGTGGGCAGGTAGGTAATGTACGCTTTGCAGAATCTATCCATGCTAGTAGGTCCTGGAGCCACATTATACTTGAATCTCTTAGAAAATGTTCTGCTGGTTCCAGAGAATAAACTTTGGTCTCCAATAATAATAACCTTGTCTTAAATATTCATATGCAATGAAAACAGAAAGTCATTTCCAAAATAAAACTAGGACTATGAATTGCTAAACAGCAACTGGTCTTAAAATAAACCCACAGAGCCCCAACATATCATAACAAAATGACTCAGGCTTACATCTCTTTGCCTGATTCCCCGAAAAAAATTTTTTGATACAAGAAATGAAGTATCAAAGTCTTAAGGAAGATCTAAATTGAGTACATGTGCATAGGCTAAGCTCCTTTTCATTGTATTACACAACTGTCATTAGTGAGAAATTAATCTCAGATATAGTATGTGTGTATTTTCTGGAACCAGCTGAGTGGCAGAGGGAGTGAGAGAAGGGTGGGGAGAGAGGGCATATAAATGTGAAAAGCTGTCACCCTCCTCTCTCCTTATTAGCCTGTTCAATTTGTGCTTCCCCAGCCATAAAGTAGTAATAATAACATCCATTCTTAGGGTTCCTCACGTACATCAAATGAGAAAATATATGTGGAAAACTTCATAAAACTTACATTTTTCAAAGAGGGTGGTGTTACATGGCACTTGGAGTTGGCAATACTTAACGGGATGGAATTAAAAGAAAGATGGAGGGGCACCTGCATGGCTCAGTTAAGCATCTCATAGTTCGTGAGTTTGAGCCCCATGTCGAGCTCTGTGCCACCAGCTGGGAGCCTGGAGCCTGCTTCAGATTCTCTGCCTCCCTCACTGTCTGCCCTTCCCCACCCCCTTCTTTTTTTCTCTTAAAAATAAATACACATTTTTTTTTTTTAAAAAATAAGAGAACGATGGATTTTGTTCCAGTGAAATTGGGGCTTTCTTGAAGATTCCCAGTCCTATTACATTTTAAAGAAAATCAAGGTCAAGAACCATTAGTGATTTATCCATAGCCAGAAATTAACCAGCAGCAGATGAAGGGAATCTCACTCCGTACTTTTCAACTCCATATTCTTGCCTCTGCATTCTTTACAAATGACACCTAGCTGGGTTTTGTTGTTGTTGTTGTTATTGTTGTTTTGTTAAAGGAACTATGACCCCTGAGAGAGGTGGCGGTGATGGAGCAGCTAGGTGGGGTTGTGTAATTCTGGAAAGGCTTCACGGTGTAGGAGGAACCTGACAGAGGACAGGGTGTAGGTGAAGGCGGAGCAGGGAAGACTTCATCAGTGCAGGACATACCAAGAACCAGTGAGGCATAAAGTGGCACTTTGTACCCAGAAGGCACTGGGGACAGCTACCTGGCTACCCTAGAAAGAACTCATTGGAGACAATAAGAAATTCAGTGTATTATCAAAGGCCAAGTTCTAGATGATGCCCTTCAAATAAATTCTACACGAGTCTATGTAAGTTTAGGTTCTTGAATGAGAGATTGACAAGATGACATGCTCTTCGTAGGTTTTCCTTCATGTAGATGGCCTCCCTGCTTTACACGTCAGTCTTTCTAAATATTACCGGCACCTGTCAGTCTGTTTAGGAAGCTCCCATGTCCCTGTTGTGTCTACGACAAACACAGATTCAAGATCTGCCACGAGTGAATGTCACTCCAGCTTAGGATGATTCCCAGACCTTTGCTTCAGCCAAAGTTGTCCGTGAACCATGCCCAGTATTCCTGGGGGACTTTGTGGGCTCCACCCACTGGAATAATTGCCAGCTCTGACTCTACCTGTCACACCTTCTTAAAGCCATTCTTCAAAACCCAGTATATATTCTTCTTTTTCTATTAAGTGGTCTTTCTTCCTAACCTTTGAGGTGGATCCTTTTTCCTCTGAATTGAGACAACAACATTTTACTATAAACTCATATGCTTTTATCAGAGATGCTGTATGCTTAATCGCTTTGATGACAGGATGCAGGCCTTCAGGGGTGACACTGCCTTTTTATATCCCTCACCGCCAGTGCTGCCCTGCGTGAGCTGGGCCCGAGGCAGAATCTCTGGGGGTTAGCTGGTTGGGCATCTACACATCGCAGACATCCTTCCGGGTTAACTATCCACTGAATATCTATTAATAACAGCAGTTAGCAATCTACTTTAGGAAATAAGCAAAGAAAATGGATTTCTTAAAATTAAGGAGTTTATGGGGTGCCTGGGTCGCTCAGTTGGTTAAGCATCTAACTCTTGATTCTGGCTTGGGTCATGATCTCACAGTTCAGGGATCAAGCCCCACATTAGGCTCTGCACTGACAACATGGAGCCTCCTTGGATTCTCTCCTTCTCTCCCTGCCCCTCCCTCCCTCTCCCTTTCTCTCAAAGTTAAGCGAATAAAAACTTTTAAAAAATAATTTAAAATTAAAAAATAAAGGAGTTTACTTTTGAAAGTCTTAGGATACATCTTGTGTTTACATGCATCTATTCCTAATTTAATGCAGTGTCTGGCCCAGAATTTCGTGAGATTTTAAAGATTCTTTGTTAATGTAAAAAATGATGATATGTTTATTCACTAGCAAGTAATGTTCTGAACATGTTAAAAGCTTAATTTTCTTAGCAAACTTGTAAGGCAGGCATTGTTGTTATCCTCACTTCACAAATGGTAAACCAAGGCACGGAGTGGTCAAGTGACTTACCAGAGGTCACACAGCTAGGAAGTGAAAGAGCTAAGCTTTGAAACCAGGCAGTCTGACTGGAGCCAATGCTGTTAAACCCTATACCACACTATCTTTTTATCTTGTTTTATAAATAAACTTTAGTGGGGTACATTTAATAATTTTAGTTATATACACTAACATGTACCCATATAAGGTACACAGTTTGATGATTTTTGACAAACGTATATTTCTATGTTGCCACATGTCAGTAGAATATTTCATGATTCTACCCAACTCTCCAACCTCAACTTGTAGTCACAGGTACAACCACTGATCTGGTTTTTTGTCAATGCAGATTACGTGTGCTTTTTCTAGAATTTGATATAATGGAATCACACAGTATGTGCTCATAAGTGTCTGACTCATTTGGCTCAGTGTAATGCTTCTGCAAGTAATCCATGTTGTTGCAGGTATCAACATTTCTTCTTTTATTTCGGAATAATATCTCATTGAATGGATCTATCAGATTTTATCAACACATTCATCAACTGATGGATTTCCAACTTGGGGCTATTATAGACAAGGATGCTATATGGACACTTATGTGCACAAAAGGGTGTAGGACACATGTCTGTATTTAACCTGAGTAAATACCCAATAGTGAAAAGCCTGGATCATGTGGTAGACGTATGTTTGGTTATGAGCACCCGCCAAACTACTTTCCAAAGTGGTTGTGCCATTTTATATTATAGTCCCAACACTTGGGATTGTCAGTCTTTTATTTATTTATTTATTTTTTTTTTTTGAGAGGGAGAGAGAAAGAGCATGAGTGAAAGAAGAGGAGAGAGAGGGGAAGAGAGAGAATCTCAAGGCAGCTCCATGCCCAGTGTGAAGTCTGACACGGGGCTCAAACTCCTGAATGGTGAGATCATGACCTGAGCTGAAATCAAAAGTCAGACACTCCATGGACCGAGTACGTAGGCTTGCCAGGATTGTCAATCTTTTTAATTTTTGCTCTTTCGGGAGATATGTGGTGGTATCTCACTGGGGTTTAGTCTGCATTTCCTTGACAAGGAAAATAATGTAAAACATTTTTTCATATGCTTATTGGGATTTACATGTTTTCTTTTGTGAAGTTTCTTTGGAGATCTTTTGACCATTTTTTATTTTTTTTTACTTATTTTTATTTTTTAAATGTTTATCTTTGAGAGAGAGAGAGAGACAGAGCCAGAGTGTGAGCAGGGGAGGGGTAGAGAGAGGGGGAGACACAGAATCTGAAGCAGGCTGACAGCGCGGAGCCCAATGCAGGGCTCCAGCTCACAAGCCCTGAGATCATAATCTGAGTCGAAGTCAGACGCTTGCCCGACTGAGTCACCCAGGCGCCCCTTGACCGTTTTTTAAAATTGCATTGACTTCTGATTATTCAGTTGCATGAAATCTTTAATATCCTGGATCACAATCTTTGTCAGATATGTGTTTGAGAATATTGATTTCCACTTTCAGGGTTGCCTTAGTATTATTTTCAATGGTGACTTTCAAAGAATAGAATTTTCATTTTTATGAAATTCAATTTATCTACATTTTAATAACAATTTGTGCTTTTTATATTTTATCTAAGAAACCTTTTCCCATCCAAGGTAACAAAGATGTTCTCCTATTATATTCTTCAAAACTTCCATAGCATTTGCTTTTACATTTAGGTACACAATCCAGCTTGAGTTTTTTTTTCTCTAGAGTATAGAAATTTATTTTTTCCACATGAATATTCAGTTCTTTGAGGACCATTTGTTGGAATGATGATCCTTTCCCCATGAAATATGTTCGAGTCTATTTGTGAATTGATGGTTTGGTTTCCATTGATCTAGAAGTCTATCTTTATGCCAGAATTGCACAGTAATCTTGATTATTTTAGCCTTATTCTGGGACTCAATTACAAGCGGTGTGAGTCCTCCAACCTTGTTCTTTATTTAAAAATGTGCTGCCTATTGATATCCTTTACACTGCCATAGACATTTTGGTGCCAGTTTGTCAATTTAATTTAGAAAATCTTTTGGGATTCGGTTTGAATTACACTGAATCTGTAGATAAAGATGGAGAGAGTTTACATCTTAACAGTCTTAACATTTCAGATTGATGAACATGGTGAATCTCTCCCACTTACTTCCGGGTTCTACCATTTCCATCAGAAATCTTTGGTATTTTTCAGTGTCTAAGCCTTGGACATGTTTTGTTACATTTATCTCACTAGTAGTTTATGCTTTTGAGATACATGTGTTCACATTTATTTTTCCACTGATTAATTGCTAAAATTTAGAAATAAAATTGGTTTTTAATATTTTGAACTTGTATCTGGCTAAGGGCACTTAATAGTTCTAGATGCTTTTCTATGAATTAGTGACAATTGTCTCTCTCTCTCTCTCTCTCTCTCTCTCTCTATATATATATATATATATATATATATATATATATAAACTCATGCCATATGAGAATAAAGACAATTGTACCATTGTCCATTATTTTTACTTCTTTTTTTCTGGCCTTATTTTACTAGCTAAGATCTCTAGCACAACATCAAATAAAAGTGGTAGGAATGGTAATTTTTGCCTCATTCTGAATCTTTGATGGAAAGCATTGACTTTCATGAGAGAGGGTCACATTAGCTGAGGGCCTTCTGCACACATGCCTGACCAGAACAGAGATGTTCAGTTATATTCCTAAGTTGCTGAGAATTTTTATCATAAACGAGTATTGAGTTTTTTCTAATGCTTTTCCCTATGTATGTAAATGTGTTCCTTTTGTTCCTCTAATTATTCTGTTAATATAGTGAATTATGCCATTTGATTTTCACGTGTAAAACCAAACTTGCATTCTAGGTATAAACATCCAGTGTGACATACAGTATTCTATTTTTCCATATATTATGGGCATTGATTTGGTGGCATCTGTTAAGGGCATCTGCATTTATGATCTTTGAGGGCTATTGGTCTAGTAGACTTTATTTTCTTGTAATGGGTGCTCAAACTCTTTGGGGTATTTCAGGCTTGATTGTCTGGGTGAGTGTAGATGAAACCCAAGGCCTGCTGCTCAGTTTTGCCCCTTTAGAACCTTGATGTTTCAGCAGCTCTTGTTTTTAAATGTTTATTTACATTTGTGTGTGTATGTGGAGGGGGGGGGGAGAGAGAGAGAGAGAGAGAGGAGAAGGGGCAGAGAAAGAGAGGGGGAGATGCAGAATCTGAGGCAGGCTCCAGGCTGTCAGCACAGAGCCCGACGTGGGGCTCGAACCCACAGAACGTAAGATCATGACCTGAGCTAAAGTCGGACGCTTAACTGACTGAGCCACCCAGGTGCCCCTAGCAGCCCTTGATTAGAAAGACAAGATGAGGGGCTTAGATTCCTAACAGGTTCAGGACAGTCTGACTGATCAAGTATAAATTCATAAAATACAGGGGCATTATAGGTTGCTTCCCAAATCTGTTCTACCTTTTCCTTTTGCTGGCAGGATCTGTGTGGCCACGTGACTGGGGTCCACTGGGGTTTCAGCCTTCTTTACTTTAAGCCAGATATGCCCGAATCTCCTTGAAATCGTATTGAAAAGCCTTGGTTCACAGATTGAAAGTACAGAGTCAAAAGATGGTAATACCTGGTCATTGACTTTTCTGTGTTTTCTTAAATCAGAAAAAAAAGCACACTCCTTACAAAAAATAGAGAAGTTGAAATCTAGTCACAGTGATAAAAAAATAAAATTTTTTTAAAAATTCCCTTTGGAATAGTTCGGAGACAGGAAGAGAAGTGTATTAATGGGCTCTCTATCACACTGCTGAGCCTGATGTATTGTCGTGTCGCCTGGTAGGGATATTGCGGCACCCAGAATGGTAATCAAGAATCTAAACATCCTGCCAAGTAGGCAATCCAAGAGACACTCTGACGAATTTTTCATCAATTCCCTTCACATATTTTCACTCCATGCTGTTCACACTTCTCCTTGTTATTTGTCACTGCAAAATCAGTGGCCTCATTTCCAAAACACCCTTAGGACATGTTGTAATTTTGATGGCGTTAGATTGTCTTGCGTTGGCCATAGTTTAGCCTGGTGGCTTCATGTAGGGGCTCATTAATTATACCTGGAAAGATCTGGCCGGGCGGGGAGGGTGAGCCTTAGCGAGCCACGCCCACAAGGGACAGGGAAAGTTTAGACAGTGGATTGCCTCAGTCTCCTCCTTGCTCTGCTCCCGTCCTTACCCACCTGTGCTCCATTCACCACAGACCACCGTAAATCAATCAGATTTTGTCACTCTCAAGGGCTTCCACCCCACTGAGAGCAAAAGTAGAATTTCTTACGTTAGATAAAGGTTGTGCAGGATCTGACCCACTACTTGCCTGGCCTGGATGCCTGTCCCCACCCACTGTGTTCCTGCCACAGTGGCCTCCTTCCTGGTCCTCTAACACATGGGGCAAGGTCAGACCCCAGGGCCTTTGCACTGACCGATCCCGTTGCCTGGCGATTCTCCTCCTAAATATTTATTTGGCCAACTCCCTCAGTTCATTTACGTCTTCTCTCAGGGTTCACCCCAGGGAGCCTTTCCTTCCCCAAACTGGCAATTTTATCTTCCTTTACTGTCTTATTTTTTTCATGGCATTTCTCAAATCTTTTTAAAATTTAATTAACTAAGTTTGTTTATGTAAACAAAATTTTAAGCTATAGCATAGTAGGAAGTTTGATCTGTTTTTGTTCATAGCTCTATTCACTCAAATATTTGAATCTTCAGGGGGCACCTGGGTGGTTTACTCAGTTGAGCATCTGACTTCGGCTCAGGTCATGATCTTATAGTTTGTGGGTATGAACCCTGTGTCGGGCTCTGTGCAGCTCAGAGCATGGAGCCTGGAGCCTGCTTCAGATTCTGTGTCTCCCTCTTTCTCCACCACTCCCCTGCTCGTGCTCTCTTTCTCTCGAAAATAAATAAGCATTTAAAAAACTGGAAAAAAAAACAAACAAACTCTTGAGTCTTCAAAGAATGTTTGTGACGTGAATGGAATAACTTGAAATCTGGAATCAGTAGACCCAACTGAGGCAGCAGGTTGGATGTGGACTGAACACCCCGCATTTGAACATATCTTCTCCTTGAACTTTGGTGTTAAGTACTGGGCTGACGTCAATTAGGATCAGTCTCGACCTCAGAGATTGCTGTTTCTTAAGAAATACCCCTTAATATTCCACTATATTTAAAAACCACGATGGTTAGTAATTTACTTAAGGTTTCTTATCTCAGCGTTACTAACACTATGGGACAAATAATTCTTGGGGGCCGTTCCGTGCACTGCAGGGTAATCAGAGGCGCCCCTGACCTTCGCCTCCTGACTCCAGTTGCAACCCCCTCTCCTAAGCTGTGACAACCAAAAATGTCTCTGGACGTTGTCAGATGTCACCTGGAGGGCAACACTGTTCCTGGTTGAGAACCACTGATATCAAGGATTTTCATATATTCCTAGCTGAACACAGGGTTACAGTTTGGATACAATTCAGGGACCGGAGCGGAAGTTCTGGGGAAGCCGGCTCAGCGCATCTTCCCTGAAGACAAGCACCCTCGTCACTGGTAGCAACATGTTACATTTGCAAATGTTGAGATAAAGTTTAGAAAGAAATGGAAGATAGACGGCCCCTTGTTTGAGGGCCTAGAAACTCTACCCTGCAGGAGTGTCAGTGAACATGGAGAAGTCTCTTTCGGAAAAGAGCCTTGGAAAAAATAAAAATAAAAGGTAACAGTGTGCGTTCCTCCACAATTTTTGCAGCTGAAACCGCACTGACACCACCACGGCATCATCACTGCGAGCACGGAATCACAGAAGGCAAAGGGGCAGCATGAAATCTGGGTGTCCAGGGAAGACAGCACCTTATTAATTTATTTTGCTTTAGGAGGGTGTGTGGCATGTGTATGAAGACTTTGGTGGTAGGGACAGACGGGAGGCTTACATGTGAATTTCTGATGCCTCCCCTTTTGAAGAAAAAATGACTGATTAAAAGGTCTACTTGTAGAGACGCCTCTTTGTCCCTAGCTGGCCCCTTCATGGGACATTTGTCCTGGTAGTAGTCAACATAAGAGCCCCAAGTTTCTAAGAACGTCTTGCTACCAAACAATGCTTCTAATTTAGGGGTTTGGTATGGTTCTAAGCAAATGTCCATGTTAAGAGTTACACAAGGCGCTTAATAGATATTTACCAGACTGAAGGGATGTAACCGCCGAATGTGGAAAATGGAAGTATATGTTGCAACCGTTTGGGGGAGGATGCCATCAAATCATGAGCTGAACGGCAGGAAAAGGGGGAAGACTGGCAGCAGGCAAGGACTGATGAATACCAGAAAATCGCAAAAGTTACTTTTTGAAACGTTGGGGGAAACTTGTTTTATACTTCGTAATTAATTCTGCAATACTTTTGTCATATCTGTATCGTAAATATCCAACTATGTGTTACCCAGACAACCCTAGCTGTATTACCTGAGCATCGTGTCTCAATGAAACTTCATGGAAATCCAGAAAGCTCCGCAGCCCAAGCCTCTACGACTTACTAAGCCCAGAGTGTGAGCCACACGAAGCCCCCAAAACTCTTGAGTGTCAAAGGCCTGTCACTAAATAGGTCACTAATGGCACCAAGGAAGCCCAAAAAGGAAAAAAAAAAAAAAAGCACCCTAAAGGAAGGTGGAATTTAATTGGGAACCTTCAGACATCTGTCGCTCTTTGTGACAAGCCCAGGAAAGGACTTCACATTTGTGACGCGCAGGCGGGACGGGACTGACAGATGAAGAAACCGGAGCTCGGTGCAGGGAGGGTTTTTCAGCGTGGGGAGGAATGAGGGTCTCCTTTTGATGATTGGGCTTTTTCATCCCAAATATCATTAAAACAAAAAGTCTGGGGCCCAAATTGTATCCTCAAATGTTATCAGCTGTCCTTTGAAGCTGGCTAAGCGGGGGTGTGCGGCCACCTAAAGCCCAGGTCAGGCACAAAGTTTGGGAGAGAAAGGTGCTGTGGGTCCCTGCTAAAAACAAAACCTCGTTTCAGCTGGCTCAACCCCGTGCGCCCGCTCCTGCGGGGAGAGAACGGCCCTCGGGACTCCTGCCTTTAATGAGCTTCCCAATCAGCTCGCGAGGGAAAGGCGCGCTCCCTCCCTCGCCCAGCCTGCGTCCTCGCCCTGCCCGCTCCGCTCATCCCTCCCCTTCTCCATTTCCCTTCCGTTCCCTCCCCGGCTGGGCGCAGCGCAGGCCGAGGCAGGACCCGCTTCCCCGCCCGCCCGTCCCAAACCCCCGCCGAGGGAGCCGCAGAGCCGAGGCCCAGCCGCCGCGGGGAGCGGGCAGCGGGACCCCCGGGGGAGCCACCGTCCGGGAGGCAGGGCGCAGCAGCCGCGCGCGGGCAGCGGCCACCGGCACCGGACCGAGCGCGGAGCCTCGCCCCGTTCAACAAAGGCAGCCCCAGCGCGTGCGGCGGTTGCAACTCCAAGTAAGTGGGGGAGCCGCGCGGTCCTCCGCCGCAGCCCCGGGCCGCCGGCCTTGACCCTGGCCCCCCGGCGCGGGCGCCGGCCGCCGAGGGCGCGGGGACCGGGAGAGAGGCTGCCCGGCGTCTTTGCTAGGGGGCTGCCTCCAAAATGGATTTGCTCCGGAGGACGCCCACCCAGGCATATTTGGGGGGTGGGGGTCGGGTCTGGGAGTCGGGGCGCCGGTGGGTGAGCGGGAGGAAGGCAGCTCTGGCGGCGGTGGCGTGCGTGCGTCTGCACAGGGTGCCTGTTCCACCGCGGGGACCGTGCCCGGGCTGCGCGCTTCGTAAAACCTGCCTCGGGAGGTGTGTCCGCGGCTGCGAGGGGAGTCGGTGCAGGGGAGGCGCCGCGGCCGGCTGGGCTCGTTCTCCCGTCCGTTCCCCGCTTGCACCTGGGCTCGCCGGCCGCGGAGGCTCCGCGCGCCCGTGGAGGTGCGGTGCGGGGGCTGCGGCTCCCGGCGCGGGGACCTTTAGACTCTCCCGGAGCGGCGACGGTGCTTGTCCGGCCCGCCAGCCCCGGAACGGCCCTGGAAGTGGTCACGTCCAAAGTTCACAAGGCGCACCTTAAACCCATCTCTCATTTGAACGCCGACTTTAATGAGTGCCCTGTACCCAGGCACTTGAACTTTGTAGTTCACTCCTGTAAAGCGAGGGTGTCTTTTTTACTAATTTCCCGGATCCTTGATGTTTCTAATTAACATTTTGAAAGCAAGCAGTGTATTCAATTCTTTCTGCACTTAACATACAACATAAAACTCCCTCTCTTGAACACACACGAGACATCTTTCTCCTTAACAACTAAACACACACCTCTATACACACTTTGCTGTTAACTCCTATCTCTATTAAGAGCTGCTTTGTGAGTTTGAGGATGCATAGAAAAAATCAGGAGTGGCCGGGGTGTGGGGCGACGTGGCGGGAGACAGGAGAAGGGACAATGGGCTGCTTATCAAAGTTTCCCTTTTGGCATCCGGCAGCGGGTTTTTGCTCCGCAGCTTGAGAAAGGTGGTGTGTGTCCGCTTGTGTGTGCTGGAGTGGCCGGCCTGGGAGGAGATTCGGGAACTACCCAGAAGAGCTTTTCAACTAATAACATAATGAAACAATTTCACGATCCCAGGCCAATGGGAAGTTGATTCAACAGTAGAGCCCATTTAGCCTAATTGATAGGTGGAGAGAGATTACAAGGTATGGGTAGGGAAACAAAAGAAGTGTCTCCCAACAGAGAAAATAAAGCATGTATTTTCCATCTCCGTCATGTGTCTTTTTAAGTAAATTATACACTTTAAAGCCCAACGCATTAAATTCCAAAGGAAATTGGAGTGGATATTAGCCCTTTGCCTCTTTTTCCATATAAGCTACTTCTGAATGGCAATACTTGTACTTTCTCGTTGAAACTAGAGGATGAGATTATTTCTGATTTTATTTTAAAAACCACCCTACTATTTTAATATTTTATTAAAATTTTAATAACCATTATTCTGCGCTGTAAGCAACTTCTGTGTTGTGAGTTCTCTAACTGTACTTGACATCTATAGAAGGCTGTCTTTCCTTTCCAGAAGGCTCCTTTACTGTCTCCACGCCCCCGTTAGGACAGTTTTCTTATTAGTGAAATCTGCGAGGGGCGCCCACCTGACGCCATAGGAGACCGTTGTAGGTGCTCTATTTCAGCTGGTCACTTGTGGATACAACCGCATTTTCGAACTCAGAGCTGCGTTAATGCCCGATTAACATCTTGTTACTCTAGAACTTGTATTACTTGACATTTAAATAAGACATTATAGCGACTGAGAATAACTTAACAGTATGTAGAGTGTAACATATGTTACATACGAATACATAGTTCTGTGGTTTCCTAGACCGCTTTCCATGATACTTGGAGTAATAAATTTACAGATTGATTGAGAGTTTCCAGGTACCTTATTTAGTCTTTATATACAGCAATATGTATGTAGCAGGATACTTTTTTTTTTTTTTTTGAGAGCGCAAGTTGGGAAGAGGCAGAGAGGGACTCAGAGCATCTGAAGTGGGCTCTGCACTGCCAGGCTGACAGCGGTGTGCCCAATGTGGGGTTCAAACTCAGGAACCGGGAGATCATGACCTGAGCCCAAGTCTGATGTATAAGCACAGCCGATCGAGACCCCAGGTGGTCCACACTTTTGTTTTAAGTGCATGTTTTTTTAAAACTCTAGTTAAAGCCAGTGGCCTTGTTTGGATTTTCATGAAACTTGATCATGGGAAATAACTTGAGAGAAATAAGGCCCCCAAATAGTTTAATCGCTTTTATCACTAAAATCAATCTTAGAAATGAAATATTTTAAGTTTAAATGCTTTTTTTTCCCTTTGAAGATGCTCTTGCTTTCTCATTTAAATGACCTCTCACATGGATTCTGATCCTATTTCTATTTGACACGCGGTGTTTTTCTGTTACTCTTGAAAATTTTCTCTGAAGACCGAGTGTTTAGTTGACTTGTTCGACACGAGGTGTGTGGTAAGCTAAGGGCTGATGAGGGCCAGAAGTCAGAATTCAGAATATACATTCAGGTTCTCCAAATGCTCATGTTTTCAATATGGCGGCATAGGAATACAGGGAGATGTCCTTGACGTCTCTCCCGAAGGTAATGTCCAAACTGAGAGCACCCAAGGGGCCCGGAAAGCAAGAATGGTCTATATCTGAGCGCAGCACAGGCTGGTTTAAGGTGTGACTTCCTCTGGAGCCCGGTGGAGCCCGGGATCTCCAATGGTGATTGCTTGAATGCTGAATGGGGGTTCTCTAAAAAGTGAAGGAATATCAATATCATCTCCTATGACTACACTTCTAATGAATCATCAGAAGACTTTCTGTCTCCTCTTGGCACTAGGCCATGCCATTGCCTGGAGGTAAAATAATATTCAGATATGGATCTTCTCTTTCTGAGCTGGGCCGGCTTTTTTCTCTGCAGAGTTAACTGGCCTGAGAAAGAATTTGGACCACAGCCTTACTTTGGAAAGTTGTTTTTCATTCTTGATGTTTATAGCCAATTCGAGTTTCCATCCATCGAGCCATTTTTCCAAGTTCCTCGTGATTCTTGTGTGTGGCATAGTTTTTGCAGTGTCATATGATCTTTCTAGAATGTAAAATATAACAAGCCTTCTTGTTCCTCTCAGTTTTAGTATTCAGTAAAAAAAAAAAAAAGTTAAAATGTCTGTGGCTTAAGAGAGTAGCTATAATGTAATCTTATCGGAGGGCATTATATATATTTATGGTAACATTGTGGATTAGATTATGTAGCTCACATTTACCACTAATCCTATTTTTTTTTTTTGAGAGAGAGAGCGCACATGAGGGAGGGAAGGAAGAAAAGGGAGACAGAGAATCCAAAGTGGGCTCCATGCTGACAGCAGTCTGATGTGGGGCTTGAACTCCCCAACCTGAGACTTGAGCTGAAGTGGTCGGTGCTTAACCGACCGAGACACGCAGGGACCCCCACAAATCCCATTCTTTTTTTTCTTAATAATTTTTAAGTTTTTTTATTTTTGAGAGAGAGAGCATGAGCAGGGAAGGAGCAGAGAGAGAGAGAGAGAGAGAGAGACACACACACACACACACAACCCAAAACAGGCTCCAGGCTCCCAGCTGTCAGCACAGAGCCTGATGCAGGGCTCAAACCCACAAGGGTGAGATCATGAGCTGAGCTGGAGTTGGACACTTAACCCACTGAGCCACCCAGGCGCCCTCACAAATCCCATTCTTAAGGGTAGGCAAGGAATACAGTAAGTAGTTCATGCTTGAGATACTTTGAGAAATAAAATTGAATTTCTTCTACTGGGATTTATTTGTTAGCCATTTCTTCACAGTGGGTTTAAGTAAAGTGACATTAAAAAACATCCTCATAATGTGTTTCCTGAAAGCAGAATTTTAAATTCCTAAATTTCATACTGAGTAAAAAAAAAAAGTCAATTGTATATTAATCTTAAAAGAAGTGAGTCATAGTAACCAACACCGTGCTCTTAATTCTAAGAACTGTATTTGCTACAAACCAAAATGTTACTTAAAAGACAAATAGAATGCTGTATTCCTAACCTGTTGTTTCCACTTCTTCCAGCTTGAGCACCTCCTGTCCCTCCCCTTCTGCCCTCTCTGGCTGTCACTTGTCCCTTTCATTGATCCAGTTGTCATCGTTTCCCATGCAACAAGTCCCATGATGTCT